>VZRX01005929.1:204595-305104 GCA_013398075.1 Notiomystis cincta
TATACACAAAAAAAATATAAATTAACATGAAATGTATCCACATGATAAAGCAAATTACTTACCACAGACTCCATATCATGTAGTGTTATTGGTTTTTGGAGCATCATCTTGTAAAAAGGACGAATAAAAAACGCTTTAAAGAAGAAGAAATAAATTTAACAGATGTAACTTAGGATTCAAAATAGGAGCAATATTAATCTGAATATCACATTACATGAGATAAATACTAACCATCCAAAAGTTTGCCATGGTAAACAGCCATTCCAGCCACACGACCTATAAACTTGAAATAAGAGAGATGATCTTCATTGCAAAGTCCAGAGTTCGGATTGATCTGCAGAGTGTAATTATCTCTGAAGTTGAAGGAGGGAGCAGGGAAGAGAAAGAAAAACAAAATGTTGTACTGTTGGAACAGTTTCACATTTGAAGATCTGAAAGACATCACTAGTTAAATGGGTTATTGCTTTTCATAATGATATCTAATATTCAATAATATTCAATAGAAGACTATTAGTATATCAGAAACAACTGCCACGAACTACCTTAGTAAATTAGAGATTTACCAAAGTGAAGGGATTAACTCCCATTCATTTTAAAGTAGTCAGAATAACATTCTCTGCATTACTGGTTAAATACTGCCTCTTCTGCATGCAGGAGATGGTTGCAAGCACAAGGCTTGTCCATGCAAAAATGACATGGCTTATGTTAGACTGCTGTAAAAAAGAAATACAGGTACTGTCTCCACATGACTCCTCTGTCAAACAGCTGGGTGCAGATTATTGCAGTTATTATCAGCTATACCCTCCCATACAGTTGCAAGGGTGGCAGGAACCCCATTTTTAAAGAAGGCATGAGAAATACAATTGATCTGCTTTTCCTAAGTTTTCACATCTTCCAGACCAGTATTACTTACGTAGCTGAATATTCAAACAATCCATAATAAGGATTAAACATTTCTTTAGAGAGAAGGAAGAACCATTCCCTGGCCACTCCTCCATAGTCTAAACCTTTTTCACCATCAAATTCAATCCAAAGTCTTGCTTTAAGGAAATCTGCTCTCTTTACAGCTATAATTCTTCTGTAAGAATCTTCAAGGATTGTCGTGCGATGAATTTTCATTTCAAATCTATTTGGAATATCACTCTAAAAAAGAGAATATAAAAACATAATAAAACCCAGCATCTTTGCAGAATATGCAAATTCTGAAAATAGAAGGCACAGAAAACCTTTCCTTACATAACTTAGAAACATAACCCAATATGGTTGAAAAGAGGCTCTATTTACCCATAATTAAACTAGCTAAGAGAATTTCAGATACTAACTTCTATTTCATACTAAGAAAATACAGTTGAAGTAAGTTCTTACTCATAACAGCATATGGGCAGTTGTTCTGCATGCAGCAAGGCATGGAGTCTCTTCTGACACTGAACATTTATCATATTACACACTTGATTAAAAACAGCTCAGAGTTGACACATAAAATTATCTGGAACAATTTTACCTGACTTATATCACCTTCTAGTTCAATATTCTATGAGCCTAGGTGTCCCATTCTCATAACACAAAATCTACAGTTGTATTTAATTCTTAAATTACCACAATCGTATTGTGTGGCTGAGCTCTCTATCACTTCTCAGATTCAGATACTGACATCTGAATGAATGCCAATCTTGTTTGACTAGGAACACAAAAAAATGAGGTGCATATATAATCGTGTGCAACTTACATGTCAGCTCAAAATGCATAGGCAGACTTGGTAGGTAGAAGGTGAAGCATGGATCTAAACTCAAAGGCTATTATTATGTATGTAAAATATCTCCCAAGGATGTAAAATTTGATTGAACTTGTGCCGACTCATTGTTATGTGGCTGTCCAGATGCTATTTACAGTCTTTTATGCTACATGTTATAAATATACCTGGCATTGCCACTTCAAACTAGAGTTTGGAAACAAGATTCATAAATTTCAGGTTTTAAGGCTGTTAGAATTTATTGCAGTCATCCAGCCTGATCATGATGACGGTAGAGATTTTTACATAGACTAAAATTTATTCTGAGAACTTTCCACATTCTGAGTTTCAAAAACTATTCTATGCTTGATCAGTAATTTCCAAACTTTTCTGTTGCCAGTCTTATTTTTAGGTTCATGACTTTTTAACCTTTGAAAATTTCTACTTTTTCAATTAGAATGTTTGCAGTCTCATCAGTGCATAAAGTCACAAACCCCACTGTTAGATTAAATGCTAATTGTTACCAAGTACTGGTTCACAAATGTATTTGTGATCAGACACTAAATCTTCCCTGTAGCCTAAGCCTTCCCTTGTTCAGGGGTCTAAGTTTCATAACCTTCTTCTGGATTCCTACTGATTACTAACCTGTTTCTTCAATTTCTTTCTGAAGAATTCATACTTCCGCTTATAGTCCCTGGAGTAAGGCACAGCCTTTGGCGGGGAAAAAAGAGAAAAAAAGCCTTGTGTGTCTTGTGAAACACAGACAACCCATTTAAATTCTGAGACAACAGCAATATATGTTTTACTGAGTGGCAGGGGATACTTTCAATTTCAAAATTTCAAAAACACCTGGAATGAAAAGCACTTCTCTGTTCAGATCAGATGCACAGAATTCATTCTGCACTTCACCCTTAGCTGATGTAACAGCCTGAGAGCCCCGAGTGGCCCAGATCAAAGTGACCAAAATGCCTCTGGTGACGTCCATAACACGTAGCCTTTCCCTGCTGTATCATGAGAGACCTGGCTACAAACACCTCTATTTTCCATGGACAGGGAAGGTTGTTTACATACGCAGGCTATTAATAAACACAGATATCAGCTGAACACTAAAACCCATCTATAATTATAATGCAAACCGTCTTTGCAATTAGTTCTGGTAATTGTGCACTTCAGATTAAGTATCGAGGCTGGATAATTATTTTTTCAGTTGAAAATTAATTTAATTCCTTTTTAAGCCCTTTTTTTTTTTCTTTTCTTATTTTTTCCTCAAGTTTACTTCATTAATTGAGCTAGTGTGGACAAAAAATAAATAGACTCTCTTACTAATTTTCAAAGCCCTCCCCCAAGTCTATAAGGAAATTTCTTACTACCCTGGGAACTGCTTTTTCTTTCTGTCATTTAAAGACCATTTCCCCAGAAACCATTAAAAAGCCTTTAAAAAGAAATAAAAATGCTTTGTTCAAACACCTGAAAGCTTCACTTTCTAGATCGACTAACTGATAAATGATAAGAGTTTGCTTGGATTCTATTAACAGTACTTCTGAAAAATATGAAAATCTACATTAGGAAAGCTTACTGGTCCAGTAATTGCCACATTCTGCAGTCGAGGATCCTCCCATTGTGTTCTCTTTGTATCTGCAAGACATTTCTTAATTAGTTCCCTTACTTCAAATAATGTTCACAAATAAAATGTTAAGTAGGGGAGACTTCTACATTGTACATACTGTGGTTTATGAAGAATATTCTTCCATCTGTGTGAGTTCTCTCTTCCCACCCTGGCTGTAAAAAGACAACATTTTTATTACACACTTTTATTAAATTTTTATTATAAATTTCTAATCATATAGTGTGCACAGAACTCAACATGATCAGCAGTTGTGGGTATTCCTCTCCCATCTACTGGCAGCACTGAAATTCAAAACAGAGTATATTTTATAGGAAAAAAGCAGGCTGCATTTTCTCATGTCCAAACTTTGATAGTGCTAATTTAAATAGTTAAATTGTTCCATCTGCAAAGCAAGTACAGAATGGTTTACTTACTGGTAGTGGGCCCAGGTCAACTGGATCTAGGGAAGTCTTTCTCCTTGGATGAGCAGAAATTTTCAGTCTTGGATCTTCCTTTGAAAAGAAAACAAGCAGCATGTTAAAATCCTTTTGCTGTTTTGTTTTGATTTTAATTTTTTGTCTTTATTAATGATTTTGTAAAGAATATGCCTAGTACCAACTAGATAATGGTTGCATATTCTGCAGTCAGAGGAATCTTTGCAGATTCTCAGCTCTCCAGTAATTTACAATCATCTTCTCGTGACATCTTGCTTTATTTTATTTACATATTTATAAATATAAATCCCTTCGTCAATTCAATTTTCATGTAACTGAGTTGAATTACTCTTTCCACAAGGTTTCTGACACACCTTAGGCATTCTGGGTTTGGTGGGGCTTTTTGTTATTTGGTTGACAGGCTGGGGTTTTATGTGGGAGCTAGGATGAAGACAGTTGTGTTAAATGAGTTCTTTTCATAAACCTGGAGAAAAGAACACTCATTTTGAATCAATTTAATGAATTTCTCTTTCCCTTTCACCTGACAGTAATACTGACTTACTTTGAGCTGCTTAAGCCCATGTAATAGCACTGCCAAGTGGTGTGCAGTGCCCCTCTGTGGAACTGCAGCTGTACAGCTCCCTCATCCATATGGTACTTGCACCTGGTCCACTTTCCTAAGCATTCACAGAAATTTGTGCCCTGTGATAACTTCAAGGTAATGGATTTTCTGTTGAAGCTATGTTTACAGAACTCATTTCTGTTAACAGCTCCTGTAAGCTATCACAGTTCTGCAATGTCATTTAGGAGGTGTTTTACACCTGTGAAGCAGATTTCAGTTTTCTTCCTTCCAAGCTAAACTTTCAAGTACCAATACAATTAGTAAAATTGATAATCTTCTACTCATGAGAGGTATTATAACTTGGCATTTTTATTACATATTACTCAGACTGGCAGAGAATATTCTGGGTTGGAAGGGACCCACAAGGATCATGGAGTCCATCTCTTAAGTGCATGGCCTGTACAAGGATTGAATGCCCCACCTTGGCTTTATCAGCACCATGCTCTGATCACACTCCTCAACAGACAGATACAGCTATCTTGGCACTGAAGAAACATGCAGAAGCTTGCTGAAAGCAGCAAAGTTTTGACTCAAGAAGGACAAGAATTTCAGTTCATGAGAACAGTTTTCCATTACCCATGTTGTGGTTTTGGTATTGTGGTCAATAAAGAATGGTCTCCCGTTGGGTGCATGTCGGACTTCCCAGCCTTTAGGGAGAAATCCTTGCTCCATTTCAGGCTGCTGCTGAGAACACTGTTGTGATGAATCACTTGATGTTGCTTGTGGCTGTCTTCCTGTAGAAGTACTTTGTGCAGCTGACACCTGACTTGTTTCTGCAGCAATCTATGGTAAATGACCAAAAAACATCCTATCAAATCAAAGCCCTGTAAAGCAATGTCTTTTTTCTATTAACCTATATTTTTGACTCATGAAAGCAGTTTCACAAAGCCAGTGCCTGAGAGATTTCATAGTATCAACCACATTGACTAACAATCACTGATTGTGCTAAAAGTTTACAGAAGCCTTCCAGCCTTCTCAGTCACTATCACTCTCCAGAAGGCTTTCTTGGGACATTCACAGTAGAGTGACTTGCCATAAATGTTACTGCTCCTAACTCTCTGTGCAGTCTCATAGATATTTCATGTGGTACTTTACAGTTTAGGCCTTTCACGTGTTCTATTTCAAAGCCATCTCTCCACTTCTATTACATGAGATGTTTAAAAGGTTTAATGAATACAAACATCAGTAAATTGAAGACAAGAAATACCTGCACAACTGGTTTTATCCAGGTAGTGGTTCTAGAATTGTGATCTATATAATATGACCTTCCTTTTTCATCCTGTCGTTCTTCCCAGCCTGGGGGTAATCCAGATGAAGTAGGCAGTAACTAAATATTAGTGATAACAGATGAAAAACAATTAAGGAAACTATGAAACTTACTGTGAAATTAAAACAACAAAACTATATTCCAGAAGGCTCATGACTTTTATGAACTGCATAAAATAGATGAGAAGTATTTAAGTCCTTACTGCATAGTATGAAGTAATAGATTTTTTAATTTGTTTGTTTATACAAAATTCAAACTCCTCATGTTAAAAGATTCATTTTTATATCAGGTTTAGGCATGGCTGATCCAACCTAGTACTTCTGGCTATGAGATCACAGTTTGCAGTGTCACCATGAAAACATAATGGAATGTGGTATAGTTTTTAATTAGAAGTAAACAATTCTAAGGCAAACCATTTGAAAAACGAAACTCTTATCAACAGGGCAAGACTACTTCCTTCTGCAGGCTATGCATCAAGCTAATGCTAAACAAAGCTGAAACGTGAAAGCTTTACAGCTGAACTAGACACGTAATTGCCATTTTGCCAGAACAGCTGCTGGGCAAGGAAGGCCAAATCTCATTTGAAATGTCAGCACCTAACACAGCTAAAAGCCTGTGTTTTTTGAAAAATTACTTACCACTGGATGTGCAGGCTGCTCTTCAAGTCTGTATGTTTGTAGACTACCTCTTCTGCTGGAATGATTCTTGAGGGAGTGGAGAGGAATGACACATTAGCTATTATTGCAGCTTTAAGGATGGCAGCACACAGTCAACAATGGTTATCACACTTCAAACTATTACAGTTTCCATGAGTAAAGTGTTGTATTTGTTTTGAAACATGATTTAGTATCATATTTTTCAAACTCCTGTTGTAACAGCTAGAAACATCAAGTTTACAGAGTCTATTATAATCTTAGGATAACACAGGCTTGTGAAAGTTAAGAAAACTCTAGCAATAGATGTTTTGACATGTAAAACATAATTATAAAGAGTTACAGTACAATTGAATTTACAGTATAGAACCTTCTGTGTCAGTAAAATCTGTGACAGAGCAGAGCTAACACAACTTTCCAGAGAGTAGATAAGCCAATAATGAAAAGATATGAGAGTCTGAGATATCCAGTTTGAAAAGAGCAATTCAAACCCTGGACTTTGCAGAAGTGTCCACCTTCCTGCCTAAAGCCACACTTAGATCTCACTTGCTACAATTAGGCAACTGTATTTCATTTTGCTCCAGAATTTCCACGACTATTTGAAGGATTTTTCCCTATTCACATACTACTGGACTACTTCAAAGCAAAAGCATAATTAACTTTTAACTGGGGTTTTTTGGTGGGGGGAGTGGGGTGTAATACAGGTGAAGGAAGGCAAGACTGCCATGCTAGCTGACTCTTGCAAATAATTTGAACATCTGCCTCTTTCTTTGCTCAGGCCACCCAAGCAAGCTGAAATAACAGTTTTCTTGCTATCCATCTGATGCCGAATAGCAGAGATCAAGTAAAGTCTTGTTACTCTAACTTGACTGTTTCCAGCAAAACTAGTGATACATTTGTACAAACTTAGATAAACATTGTCATTCCAAATTTACATTTGGAAGGGCATTCTTAACATCACAAAAACTAATGATTAATTCAAGACCAAAATCTAACAGACTAGATGGCCTGGGTCACCTCTATGGTGACTTCCTCAATGGACAGTGGATTTCTCACGTCACATATCAGGTTACAAGGCTGTTTGTGGAGCTCGGGTTTCACAGGACAGTTGAGCTTATTTAATTGCTTGCTACCACCAAAAAGACAAGTTTCACCCCGCTACATACTCCTGCTGTTTCCCCTTTGCTACTGTAGCATTTGTCAGACAACCCAGCGCTGTTTCAGTTGCTCCAACTGCAAAAAAAGCAGAGTTGGGGAAAAGAGAGTCGTTTTCTGCTGGGTTAGCAAGCTGAACAGACTCACTCAGAGGTCAGGCAAGTTTCACAGCTGGCACAAGTGCTGTGGAACTGTATCAGCAAGCTCCCTTTTTTGCTGCTATGGAAGCAGCAGGCTTACTCGACCCAATCAAAAAACCTTATCCCAATATTCACAATGAAAAATGGTCAGTCTTAGACCATTAGAACTTGTTCTAATGGGAAAAGTAACCCATAGCACAGCTCCCTTAGAATTAAGCTTTCAGGATAGAGATAGTTTTTTTCATTCGTAGTTTTCAGCACTCTATGACAGTAGACTAAGAGGTAGATTTACAGACTAAAAAATGGTTCACATAGTCTGTTTTAACCTCAGGCAGAAATCCATATAAGCAAAGCAGAGAGGAAGAAAATGTTTACTCAGATGGGATTCTACAGTAAAAAGACTGTTCTTAAAGTCTGTGCATTTGAGATGAAAATAAAAATATAATTCCTAAATAAAGTATTCGTGGATCTAATTCTATCAGACTTTTGTGCAAAATACTGTAGATATTTCTACATTAGAATAATGAGAAAAATAATTTACAGTGTAGGCTGTTGATGGGGCAGCAGCTGAACTTCCAGAGGTAGTAAGTCTGTTACTCAATTCTTCTGCAAGGTGACTCTGGATATCACAGCTGCTCTGTGAGAGAGGTATTTGAACATTCTGACTGCTGTACATCGTTGCCTCGTCTTCAGTTATAATTTCCCAGCTCTTTAGAAGAAAAATAAAGGGAAAACATTTTTTTTAAAGTTCAGTTTTTGAGTAGGCCAGATTTAAAAAATCATTGGATTTCAGAAAGATTTTGAGATTTCCTGTTTTACCTCAGGGGAGTCCCTGTTGTCAGTGGTTTCTGTATCCTCGGATATCTGTCGCCGGTGAGTGAACACGTGCTGGGCCTCCAGCTGCACGCTGCCAAGGTCTGCAACAGCCACGCTGTCCCTGGTGGGGCAGGGTGGGAGAAGTCAGCAAACAGCAGCCATAGCTCATCTTTCAACAGAGAGCCAGGCTAACAGCAAAAACATACATCACAGTCACTTTGCCAGAAGAAAAAGAAACAGTCTGGACTATATAAATTAATGTAAACTGTTTAAAATGAATAAGCATTCTTGTCAATGTGAAGTGTAAGCTGAAGAACCAGGTACCATTCCAGGGGAAACCAAAACAATCGAAAAAATAAGGCAAATAACAAAGTCCCTGATGAGAAGGAAAAACTAGGCTGAAAACAGAAAAATTATTTACTTTCCATTACTATAGCTGTTATCTCTCCAACTGCAACCAGTTTCTATTTGAACACACACTTCCAGAGCACAGTACAATCAAAATCACCACTACCTAGTGACCACTGCACATGGGCTTGAAAGCTAAGCAAGGGAAAGCTCTCTACTAATTTTCAAGCTATTCACTTATAAATTTCTCCTTGCTTTCAATGTAACTAGAGTGAACTACAGTAGCTAATTTAACACTTGAATTTTCAGGCTAGAAAACATACTGTGCAGTTGGTCTTTTCCACTGTGTTCTTCTGAATTCATGATTGACATAATAAGTCCTGCCGAGGATGTCTTGTCTTTCTTCCCAGCCTGAAGGCAGTGGAGGAGATTCCTGCTGCTGCTGTTGTGGCTGGCTAGCAGCCTCTGGTTGGTCCAATATAATCCACCCAGGCTGAGAGACATAATATAACTACTTTAATATTACAGAAGTTGAAAAAACACATCTCAATTTATCAAGCCATTCCCCCTTTTAAGGTGTAGTTCCATTACATCTTAAGCCAGTAAATTTGACTCTGATTTTAGTGTATTTATTTCTAAAAAATGACAGGGCACATTATGCATGCAGAAATCATATTTTCAACTCAAATTCCTTAAACATAATAGTACCAGAAGTTGTTAATTCCAGGAAAATAAACAGTATTCACAGAACACATTAAAAGCTTAAATATTGTAATTTCATACACATTTTGTGAATGTATGAGGCAGATGAACACACCCTTCTGTAACAAAGGTTAATTACAGCAAAGATGGTAATGCTGAATACAGTTAAGTCTGGAAAATAAATCCATTAATCTACACTGGATGTGCTTAAAAAGATTACATATATATGGTGGGTAAGATCAAAATATCCCTGTGGATTGGAGAGAGTTGAAATTCCAAAACCAGAGAGATGTTATTGCCTGTCTGGGGTCAAACAATATTAAACAGTACCTACAACAGAAATGTAAACACTTTAAATTGTATGCAAGATAGAAACAATCACTTTTTACTGGTTTGTTTCAAAAACACTATTTATAGCTTAGTGATTCCTAACACTCATTTTTCAGCAATAAACACATTTTTTCCCACCTCTACTTCTTCTGCCTGTTCTGTGGTTTCTTCTTCAGATCCATTGTTTTTAGGTAAGTAAGTCATTTTTAATCTAAGGTGGCCTTTAACTCTTGATTTATGGCTGCAGAAGAGGAAATAAAATTATCTTATTATGCACTTGAAAAACAAAATGGCTGAAAAAGCACAGCTAGAGGATTATTCTGAAGTGTTTCAACACATACTTGACTTTTTATAATCTACATTAATTAAGTTCTATAATGGCATTGAGGCTTCAGACTTCTGAATATAGTACTTTAAATAAAAATAATGCTTTTTAGCAGAACATTGGTATCTTAGAAATGGCTACTCAAATTTCTTTGATGGAAACAGAAAAACTCAGACAATGTTTATATATTTACAACTAATTTCATAAAAGCATTGTCAGACATAAAAATTAGAATTTCCATGCGGTATTTTACTAACCTTCTTGGGTGAAGAACAAAATCCTTAAATGTATATGGTCTCTCCATACTTGGATTTTCTGTCTGGAATAAGAATTTTGTTTCAAGAAAAATCTTTATCAAGCACTTGAAATCAAAGAAAACGATCAGAAATTTAAAACTGATTTCTTTAAAGGCCTTATAACGTTTTAAAACTTCAATGATAGGTTCAGGTACAGTAACAGCAATAGCAGCTTTAATCTTAACAATAAGACCAATACTCTGGTTTAAGAAAAAAAATATTATCTTTCAGTGTCTATGTATATTACAGAATGAAACACCTTCCCTTGGAAAGGGTTGTCATGGTTGCTACTCTGTTTTTAAGACAGTTTCTGATAAATCTCTTAGTATCTGCTAATGTTTTGAGACTTCAGAAGAAAATGAAAAAGCTTATTTATTTCAATGTTCTTGGTGATATTTCTTTAAAACTGATTATCTGCTTTGCAAAAGGAATACAAGAAACAGAAAAAAATTGACCGAAGCAACACCAACTCTATTTCTCACTTACCCTCTTTTGTATCTGTTTATGTGAATAAGGAACATGAAAAATAAATTTACAGACTTTAAAGAAAATATTTTAAGACACGACAATAATTACAAACTCTTCTTATCTTTAAGACTGTAAATCTATGGAAAAGCTAAAAGCACTCTGGTATTGAAAAACAAGGTAACCAATACTGCTTTTTAAATATCAGCACTGAAAAATCCCTAACAGATCTACAAAATAAAACAAGCAGGAGAATTTAATCACTTTATTATCAGTATTGTTAACTTCTTTAGATGACTAATAGAGTGCATATAGAAATATTTTTTCCCTTTCACAGTCTTAAAAACAAACAAAAAATACAAACCGGTAACTGATACAGAGGAATATCCACTTGTCCAAGAAAATCATCTCGAGTCTACAAAAACAAAAACAAACAAACATCACAGAAAGTTGAAAGCTGCCAAGTGTTTTCAAAACATTGTCCCCATGCCCTGATAGCACAGCAATGCTTTCTTAGAACCTGAAGGCACTTTTAAATTATAGGCAATAACTTGTTCTCTACAAAACAATTCTTATTGACCCAAGACTCAGAGCCTTGGACAGTTCTGCCTTCCTCAAAATAAAATTTGAAGGAGCTGGGGTTGGAGATTTAGACTGTTTACTAAATTATATACACTAATGTTAATCAAACAGCAGACTTGTTCAGGATCAGGACTGTCAGCATCTCCAGTAGAAACATTGTCCTAAAAGACCCTCCTAGGAGCACCCAACAATTTCCATAAACCTAGGCAGCTGTTCAAAACATGTATAAACATTTTTTTTTTTCTTTTACAAACCAAATAGCTACTGTCAAAGATAACATGAAGCAAAAGTAAATTTAATCTGTGGTAAGTGCTTTGGAAGTTCCAGCAATTCCAGTGGTCCCAAGGTTGGCATGAAAATCTGTTAGAACTATGAAAAAATACCTTCTGTCTACACACATTGCAGAGCTCAGTTTTAACAGCAACCATCTGAAAGATTTTATCCTGACTTGGATACCTGGACTGTCCAACTAGAACAGACTATGAATGCAGCAGCTGTTAGACCAGGGCAGGGACTGACAATACACAGTATAACTGTACACTTTACTTTTGATCATGGACTTCTGCTTGCCAAAGAAATTACAATTTCAGTAATCTACGTAGGTAATTTCAGTATTCACCAATAATCACCAGCAGCACTACTTTACTTGACTTCCTGCTGGATCACTGGAGCATATGCTAAGTTGCTTCAAATTAATTTGTGATTTGAAAACCTTTGCAAACCTCCACAAAAGCAGGAAAATGTATTATAAGGGTCATTTAACATGAAGACATATCAGTGCCTGTGTAATAAACTCAGGTCGGCATGGAATTTTTTGAAGGTATGTATAAGCTTATGGCTTTTTAAAAAAACCCTACACTATAACAAGACTACACATTTTTGCACAGACTAAGGAGCTGTAAAAGTCTTCAACTCTGTGGCTCGTGCAGCCTCTGAAATTCTAGGCTTCCTGATTTTTCCAGCTAACAAAAGATTTGGTGCCTATTCTTTCCTAAATCTGCTGGTGTACCACAAGCATTTATTCAAACTAATCACCCCAGAACTTTAATGTGTGGCCATAAAACTTTGCACCACAAGGCTCTGCAGCTTGCTGACATTGCTTCACCTCAGGGCAAAACCATGTGTTTCAACTTTCTTCTGGAAAACTTATTTTAATTTTCTATTCAAATGTTTTACAGTATTAAAACTCCAGTCCAATTCTATTCATTTTTTGGTCCCTCTGATATTAAAGTATATATATATATCTTTAAGCAAGTTTTTTTTTTTTGCCTTATTCTGGTTATTCTGGTACTTTTTTTCCTTAGCTCTGTTGTCCTAAGTTTACTCATTTACTAAGTTTACTTACATTTAATTAATGTAAGTCATACATTTATTTGGAGAATCAGTGTCTCACATAGGCCTCTAATTTTTACACCTGCAAAAAGCACAACTAAATTCTTATAGGTGATAAAATGCTAGAAATTTGGAGATATGTCACTTCAAATTCAGTTTGCAGCATGGATGTCATGTTCAGATCTGAAGGGGACAAAAGTGAAAATATATACAAAACATCCACCTTTTTAGTCCAAAAACTCATTTGAGACAGAATACTACAACAGATTTCATACCTGAGGAGGCTTCCCTGAGCTATTGAAGGAAAACTTTCTGTGCCATTATAGACCACAGGATTCTGGAAAGAAATAGCTATCATTTTTGCCTATGAGGTTCTTTTTAAAATGGCACAGCACATACCTTAGACATGTTAAAAGGCTTAGTATTTGTAAAGTTCTTGGCAATCCTCAAGTGGAACATGCCTTCCAAATAAATTATTGGAATGTGGGACAAAAGTTTGCTCTATTTTAGAAACCCTCAGAACATTGTGTTTGTTACCAGCATAATTTGAGTACGGGCTCCTGTTATTCACTTTATTATTCTGCTGTCTCCCCTGCTATTTTTAGCAGAGTTAGCCTCAATAACCAACTCTTTAACAGCACTTTCTCCTCCAGCTAGAAAGCAGAAGCCTGAGTGGAGATTTCTGTTGACCTCCAAAGAGCTAACACCTAAATGAGATAGCAGGAATGATCTGCAGCAGTGTGCCCCACTATGACAAGCTGACTAACTGCCTGCAAAGAGGTGCCAAAGCAGCTTCGCAACAGACATCGCACACATGAACAAGTAAATGCCAGTGGAGCTGAAACTGTTTGCATCTCTGTTTCATGAGAGCAGGCAACACACACAAGTGGGTCAGTTGTTCTTGTCAACTTCTAATTTCTTAACAGCCAGAGAACTCAAACTTTCTGCTTGGCATAAACCTCAATTAATGATATACTGCACTAACAGAGAGCCCTTGTATTTTACTGATTCACTGGTTTAGTCTATAGAAAGTTATTAAAAACAGGTGAGGACAGACAGCTGCTGTACACAATACATTTAAAGAACTCCACTGCAATGCCAAAGCATTCAAAGAAAAGCACTAAAAGAAAGTGTTCAAATCTCATTTTCATGTACTTTATGAATATATGCTTAATAAGTTTTAGATTTTGGACTTTTTTTTTCTGCAATTCCCATCAGAAATTGGAGTAGATTTTAAACAGATGCATATCTGAGTCACACGTTTAAGAGCAGTACTGAGAACATAACTCAAAATTTATCAAGTTTGAAAATGGGTCACTGAATTTAATGCCTTTCTTCATTGCTGGATTCACCAAATAGCCTTTTGAAACAGTTCTTATATAAGACCAGGGTGTTGAAATAACAAGTATTTTCTCTACCCATTTTTTGACAAATGTTTGGTGGTATTAGTGCATGAGTTAGAATCCAAGCATTTTCCCAGTCTTTTTCTGAATAAACAGGCAGCTAGTTGTGCACAGGTTGGTCTTTGCACAGAAATCCACAGCTGTATGGCAAAACAAGAAAGCATACAGCTTTTATTGGAGGGAACATAAGTATCAATTCAAATTGAAAAAACAAACAGTGATCTGGACTATCGCTGCTTAAGAAAACAAGAGCTCAATAGATGCCTTATAAAACCAACATTCTTCTTGCTTATACACCCAAACATCAACATTAGTTACAAGCTTGATGAGAATGAAAAAAACTTTCCTGAGCTATACTAGCAAATTCAAGTATTTTTCTTTTCATGCTGCGCTGAGTGTATTATTTGGTTCTCTTAAACTCTAAATTGAGAAAAGTGAGCTTTTTTTTTCTTCCATAAAATACTGCCAGCATATGCTATTCATCATGGGAAAGTTACAGTTTCAAAAAAACAAGATTCAATTATCACATTAAGATGGTACCAAATTCACGGATTCCACAAGTAATGTTTTCTCTGTCTTGCAATGCAATAAGTACTTGGTTGCATGGAATTCATTACAGTCCCAGTCTCCTGTGTTTTTAAGGGGGACTGGTAGATAGTGAGATTTTTTTTTTTCATGACATGTAGGCCATGTAGGCATTTCTTTAGAGTTGGCATCTATGATAGAGAGATATAAGACCTTATGAGCATTTTCAAAATAGGGAGAATAGATCCTGTTAGAGCAAGGGCTATTACACAACATGTGTTTCTGCAGGACCTTCAGCCCTGCTGGCTGTTGCAACAGCAAGGTGTCAGCACAACATGCCTCAGCAGTTTTACCATCTGCTTAACACACAGCATTTAGAAATGACACCGAGGTTATTCTCACTAATTCTCTCTCACTTCCAAAGATATTTTCAGACAACATCATCTGTTTTTCCATGCACAGCTTACACATTTTATTTGGTACCAAAATCTTACTGCTTCCTTAAAAGTTTATATTTTGTTTACAGTGCTTTTACAACAGCATTCATATATTGGTCCACTCAATGTGTGCTGCTTTGAGAACTTGTCCTTAAAAGTTCATTAACAATGCAATTTAAGATAGCTTTTTTTTTTACACATGCCACAGGAAGGCAAGTTGTCTAATATAACCAAAGCATAACTCAGCACAACATAAACAGAGAACATGTCAAGAGTTATTAATTGCATTGATTTTATTCATCAGGACTTTGAGTTCCTTTGGTTTGATGTATACATGTGCCAAACAAGCTACCATATAAAAAGCAGAGAGATTACATTTTATGAAAAGCCAGAAACCAATCCAGGCTTGTCCTCCTGTGTTAAATCTGCCAATATTCACCACAAAAAAAATTAGAAAATGGCGCCAAATATTTAATAAGGTACTATTTAAACAAGTAATTCCTGACATCAAGTCAGTTATC
Source organism: Notiomystis cincta (assembly GCA_013398075.1). Classification (NCBI taxonomy): domain Eukaryota; kingdom Metazoa; phylum Chordata; class Aves; order Passeriformes; family Notiomystidae; genus Notiomystis; species Notiomystis cincta. The sequence goes on from VZRX01005929.1 coordinate 220,284, forward strand.
TTCATAATAGTATAAAAACTTTTGCATCTATTTGTGAGAGCTTTTTTGCCAAATCTTAAGACTTCAAGCAAAGTTTGAAAAACAAACCCTCATAGTAACAATTCCAGGCTACCTTTTACCTTCACCATTTAACACTGTAAAGCTTAAAATACAAAAATGTAAAACTCTATCAAATGCTAAAACTGCTCATGTAATTTGCTCCTAGAAGTAACTGCAGATAAAGCAGACATTGCATATATTTACCACAGTAGCTAATTAACACATCCAGCTGAAGGACTTGATACAGTCAGTCAACTTTTTTCTTTTCAGAGCAAGAAGAAAGAAATAGAATTAAAAATAAGATAAATTTCTTTTCTCCAAAAGGGAGACAGACATTTGGAGCCTGTCTGCATCATGCTCTCACTCCCATGAAGTTCACTTGGTCCAGTACAGGACCACAGAGAGGCACAAAGTCAGGTTGAACCTGGAAGCTGCTTTTCAGCCCTAAATTAAATCAGTTGGCTAGGGTTGTGCAGGTACCACTTCTAAGAGAACAAGCCTAGAGCAGGGCTGGATGCAGGCTGCATGGCCTCACCCTGCTTCAAAGTCAGTCCATCAGTTTTCAAAAGCATTCTTGAGTCTGCTGTTGACCCAAATGCAGCATCAACAGTAACTCAGGACTTGCTGCCTTTGCAGCAGCACACAGGCAGTGGCCACTGCCAGCCACGCTGCAGTTTGAGTGCTCCTCCACTCAGCATTAGTCCTCAGCCACTGCTGAACACGAGTCTCAAGCCCCACCTATCGACCTCTCCCAGCCCCAGGCCTAAACCTCCTGCAGTCAGGTGTAAATGTAGACACATTACCTGGCTAGAGCAGGACTCAGTGCTTTGGTTTGTCTCCAGGTCTGCCATGCTCAAGCTATAAATCCCACCTGTCCACAACCAGTCTGCATGAACTGACCTTGGACGCCTCAATCTCTAATGATAAAAGGTGACTACAACACAAATAATCCAACCACAGTTACTTTCCCAACAAAACTGTATTACAATTTATTTCACACAAGCTCAACAACACTACTAAAGTTACATTACACTTCCCACCTCAGACATGGTTTTATTAGCCTATAATGTTCCAGATGTTAATCACTTTAGATTTCTCATTAATAAGCTAAATATTTGTCCCCAAACAAACTTAATAGAAACAATGATTAGTAGAATAACTGGCTAATGCAGAAACTCTACTGAAAAATAAGTAATGTTCATAATAAATCCTGAAATTCCTTTTCCTTCAAAAAGCTGTTGTACTTTCACATTACAGACCAGGCCATCTCCCTTATGCTAGGAAAATCACTGATTGCCAGAGAAATCATGTAGGTCTGAAAGAATCCTGTTCTGTGTTTCTTACCACATTCCTCTTACTGAGTAGCTGGAGTGTCTCATTTGCATTTTAATACGCCATAACTTCAATGACTCCATTTCAAGTTTGTATGTAATTTCAGCCAGGAACTTGCTGATGTCCTTCTTAAATTCTGTTTGCTTATGTTACAGTTGATACAGCTGAAAGCAGCCCTAGGTCTCAAACAATAATTGCATCTTTCTGTAGACTTTTTAGTTTATTATAAACTTATCATGACAGAAAAAAAGAACGATGCACTCTCAAAACAGAGATGACTATAGATCCATAAACTAACACTGCAATGAGCTACAAACATTTTGCTGGCTGCCTTCCCAAATCAGCATGTTCTGTTTGTCACAGGGAATAAGGAAAAAAGTTCAGTTGAAAGAGAGACACTTAGCAGAAATGCAGGGCAGTCCCCTTCAGGCAAAGGTGAAAGTCAGTCATAAGCAAATGACTTGACTGAAAAGGCCACTCAGTTTTGCTTACTTGCTCAATCTGTGAAATTCATCCACTTCTGGAAGATGAGAAAACACGTGTTAGAACATAGAACACTCTCTCTGCCAAGGGTGAGGGGGAGAGCATTTCTACCACTTGATCCTCCGTGGCTGCAAGGGCTGAGCAGGCACCAGAGAGCCTGGGGGTCAGATTAACACTCTGCCTACCCTTGTATCCTTTCCATGTAATGGCCAAGAGCAGATGCTTAAGGAGTAATAATAGTGGCAATTAAGAACAGTACTTCCTTTGATACAACCCCCAGTTTCTAACGAATAAGTGCTCATGACATTAAAATACATATTGACAATGTAATACCCTTCAATGGACCTTTCTTCAACTTACCTAACTTCTTAAAACCCATTTCTACTTTTGATATGCAGATCTTAAGACAATTTGTTCAGCAACACATAAAAAACCATTTTAAAATAAATGGAATGGAAAAATTCACCTCCCCTAAAGTATAGTTTTATAAACTCCCTCTATACCACCTTTTTTTTTCCCAAAGCTGAAAATCCCCTGGTCTACTTAGTGTTTCTCCTCACATAAAACTTACCCCAGTCTTGCAACCCTTTTTTGTAGTTCTGTTACCCATGCTTCCTGAAAAAGGACAACCAGAAATATACATGCCCTGCACCTATGTGCATTTGTACACTTCCATACTGGTGGTTTTAATTTTGTTAGTTTATTTCTTCCCTAATAAATCCTAAGCTTTTATTTGCCTTTCGACTGTCAACAAGATCTGAGTGACATTTTCAGTGAGTCTTTCCCCACAACACAAACAATTTCCTGACCAGTATAGGAGGCCATCACCAAGTGTGCATCATTAGCTGCTTCTCATGTGTGCAACACCTGGCATTTTTCAACACTGATTTCCAAATTGCCTATTTGGGAAAAAAAATTGAAAGTAAAGCAATGCTCATGATCTCATATCTGAAAGCCCACAAGTTCTTTGGCTAGTGAGAAGTAAAGGAAGAATGTCTCTAGCTTGCCCTGTGAACAAGTTTTACTTTAACACATTCTTGTAGGTATACCACGTCCTAAAAAACAGAGTAACTATAGCTTGTGGCAACATTAAAGAAGCCACAGCATCAACGCTTCCCACTCTCTCATGGCAGATTAGAAGGACATGAATCACCCTGAAGGCTGGATAATTACATATTTACATAAGCTGTTTCAGGAGGCCTGCTCTGCATGGTTTTGCAGTTTTAGTTTCCCCATTTTTTTCTGGCATGAGAAACCTGCCCAAACTCAGTTCAGCTGCAGACTATAAACAGAATTAGGTTAATCATAATCTCTGCAGAGCACAATCAAATAAAACTTCGCTATATGTACATGTAGTGTTTGCTCAGGACTACAAAGTACTAGAGCTTTAATATACTGCTATACTCAAGTATCTGCTTCCTTACAGTATGATGATATTCTGAAGGTTACATATGGTTCATAGTTGCCAAATACAACCTGGTAAACCTGACAAGGAAAAATTTCAGGGATTGAGGTATTACCAAATAATATTATTTGATTGCTTTCTTTGCTAATGCATCCCCATAGCAACCATTCATAGTCAGGCTGTAAGATTTATCCCATCCTTTGTGTGCCTTCTTTTTCTTCCCCTGAAGAAGGATTGCTAATCAAAAGCTAAAGTATGAAGAAAGGTAGAGAAAAACATGTAACTAAACTCTGCTTTTAAACAAGCTGAAAAATAGAAAAAATTAGTACCAACTATTAAAGCACCGCAGGTCATTGCCACTTAAAGCATAGAAGCAGGAAATTGCCTACAACTAATTATAAATTGTTCATTAGTGTGATTAACACAATTGCCACTGTCTTCCCTTTAATGTATTGGTGCATTCTTCAACTTCTAAGATTTGTCTGAGACACACCACACACACTCTTCCACAGTTTCAGTGTAACACAGCCATCCCCACAGCTCCTTGGAAGGACACCACCTTCCTTTCAAGCCCCCGTCTCCCTGAGTGAGCTGACAGACCATGACACAGCAATGCTCCACATGGTCCTGTAATGTGATCCTTCAAGATGAGCAGTACTGAACAATATGAAAGTTACTAGATTAGGAGGTTACCATAGCACAGTAGCATGAAGTGATGCCAATTTGTGCTTTGCCTTGTATTGGCTCCATACTCTTCTGCTTTTGCTGCCCCTTTTCCACCTCGCTTCCTTGCACAGATTTGGGACACTGAAACACATACAGCCCCTTTGCTCCAAGTGCAAAGTTGGAGCTAAGCCACAGCTGTCTTTCCCTTCTCTTGGTGCTTCTCCCTGGCTGGAGCACTATTTTCTGAGGGAGTTTTGCTATGACAGAAGCTCTGTGCCTAAGGAGAATGCAAGAGAGAAGACAACTTCAGACTGTTCAGCACTAACTTGTGTTATCAAGGGAATCACAATCTTCCAGACACAGGTTCTGGTCCCTTTAGCATGTTCAGATCAGCTGGGAAGTTATTCAAGAGAGACATCCTCACACACAGCCCCCTCAAATTACTGTTTTACTAAATTTAAATTTGGTACAGAAGGATTCAAATAGCATCTCCTTTTATGAAGGCAAAGTTCCAGAGTTTGGTGAAAAAAGCTGGAGAGTTCCAACTAAAAGGTTTCCCTTACATGAATCTGAGAGTAGAAAAACAGTTTGGTTATTTTACACCATCTCTGAAGTCTGGTTTCTTTTTTTTTCTTCAAAACATGTCATTTCAGTAATTAGAGACAAAACTCAAGCAAAATTACTTGTAAACAAAAGGACTATAATTACTTGTAAACAAAAGGACAAAAATTGATTCCCTTAATTGTATAAGAAATTATTTTAAAAGTATACAGCTGTTTCAACAGATTTGCAAGCACATTTACAACATTCACATTATCCAGAGAGAGTGACACTGATGGGGAAGGAATAGCTAATGTCAACAGGAATGTTAACATGATATTATGCTCATGGAAGAGATTAACAGAACTTGTATTTTTTTAGAAGTTTGTTTATGTTCTACAAGAACTGGAACTGTATTCACTGTTTCTGCCTTCCTCTGTACCTCTTGGAGTTTATGTATGTATGATGACAAGTAACCTGTTCCTTTACACACTCCTACCCTCCCAATCCACACCTGTGATGCCAAAATGCTTTAGTTGCAGATTTATTTCTACCCTAAGCAGAAACAGATACACTAAAAAAGGAACAAGCCAAAACAATAATGAAAAAATCCAAAACATTAAAGCAGAAATGCATAGCCAAGGACAATCTTCAATGCTGTAACCATGGACTGTCTCTTCCTCCTGCTTCACATAAATGAAATTCCAATATCTATCACAGAACCTATTCAATAAGTTTCCAGTAAAGACCAGCAGTGGTACACTGGCCACCACCATTCCCCATTTTGGAACTTAATTAAAATCCAAGGCCAGTTGTCATAGAAATGGTGTTGATTTTTTTTTAAGCCAGCCTTTAACAAGCTGTTGATTATGGAAAGCAGGAAATGTGATCCGAGGTGGCTGAAGGCTGGTAGCAAGGCATGGAAGAAAAGAATGCATAGACCTTTTGCTGCTTCAGCCTCTGCAGTCTCTGACCACAGCACTGATTTGATTTCATGGCTGCCCTGTACAGATAGCTGACATTACTAAATGCTACTCCAGTATCAACTTGTTAAATTTGAACCCAGACTCAGCATATCAATATACTAGGCCAGACTAACTGGAGTCAAGAGAAATATTTTGGGAGTTGTTTATTTTTAAATGAGTCACAATACACCACAATAATTAACTGGACTATGTAATTAAATGATTGCCATAGAATCTGTTACATTGGTCACAAAGACTAATAACAAATACAATGGTATTTATCTATTTTATTCCAGTGAATTGCTGACTGCTGTGAAGTCAACTATGGTTTTTGCTTGGCTTGGTGGGGGAAGCTTTTGCATTTTTTGATAACATGTTTTATAGAATATTTACCTATTTACTGGTTTTACATAAAAACTGAAAAGAGCCATTTGAGGACTAAAAGGTTCCAGCACCTGGTGTTTGTGTCAAACCATTGTAAACACTGCTCCTGGGAACTGAAACAAACTATTGCCAGTCCAGCGTCCTAGTAGGTTTTCTGGAAATGTTAGCTAACAGTCTAATCCTGAACTTGGAATAAAATACAGAATATCTTTCATATCAGCTGCCACTAAACACAAAGGCCAGCAGTGCAAGTTGATGAGAAATGTACTTGAAGTGCATGACTCAACATATTTTTCACAATATACTTTCAAAATAACTGACACAATTTAAGCAGTCTGGATCTAATCTGTTTGTGCTTATTGCAGATTTTACCTCTCACTTTACAGTGTGATTTTGGGAAGAAGAATCACCAAACAATATATACATATATATATTAGATAGATATAGATATAGATATATAGACATATATATACAGTGGTTACCTGTGATCCACTATGAGTTTTAGAAAGAAGCTTAAGCATAAATCACAGTTTCCCAAGAAGGAAAGAGCATTTTTCTTTAAACTCTAACTAAAGAAGTCAGAAAGTGCAGAATCATCAGGCACTGCTCTAAGGGCAACAAAAGACTGAAAATTCCAGGCTAACGCCTCTGAGGTAACTATCTTACTAGTTTAAAAAGGGATTGTCATAAGATTTTTGGCAAAAAGCCCTTTGTTTAAACAAGCATGTTAGTTATATGGTAGTAGCATCAAATCAAGGAGAATAAGTTCTTAAAGCAATATTAGTAACCATCAATTGTTGTACTTTTATCAGCACTCATAACTAAAAATATTCAGAGAATTTAAGTCCTCACAATGTTATTTAAACAAGTCTTAAAATCCACCTTTCTTGTGGCCTACGCTTTAGTAACTGCCTTAGGGGTTAATAAGAGTAGACACCTCTGTAGTTTAGCTGGACATGCATTTCATTACAAAAAAAATATATATTTAATATAAGCCTTCTAGACCCAAGTACTATAATTTGAACAGCAATGTTGTTGGGAGAGGTATTAAGTTACTCTGTACCACTCAGGCTGAAATAGTAGTTGGAAGGAGGAAAAAAAGAGCAAGAGGAAACTCTGAAAATTCCTGTGGTTCAGGGTGTATACAGAAACAAATGGTATTTACAGTTTCTCTGCTCAAATACGACTTATCTTTAATTCTACATACAGCAAACTGTTCTACAAAATAAAGTCTATCTGAAATAAAACTACAAGTCCACTCATTTTTACCCATTTTATATGTAAACAACTTCAATAATTACTATTAATTTACTGAAAAGTTAGGTGTTTATAACTACAAAATTTAATCTAAAGTTTAAATGACTCCCATGCCTAGATAATTAGACAAGAAAATCCCTCTGAGTTGATGTAAAGAGCAAACTATTGTTTAAAATATATTAAATACAGGTATTTCACTGTAACATCTATTCACCTATTCTATTGTATGTACCATATTCTAAGAAACAAATCTAAAACCCAAATGACACAGATAATTAAAATTTTAAATTCCTAATGGTGACAATTTGACACCATTAGGAAACTCGGAAATCACTGAGCTTAACTCTTGATTGCAAACTTTTATTATTTTCCAGCTAAATTTCAACTGTAAAACATCATCACATTTTTCCACAAACCACAACTCTCACCTTATGGGGCCTCCACAAAGTGCTAGACATTTCCCTTTTAGAGGTTCCATATCTTTTCCTGACACCAGTTGTTTTTCCTTCATTCCCAGCTTTGAACTGTATGTGCAACTGAGACGTCCTTGCACTATGACACTTGTATTTAAGGCTGGATAAGCAGCAGGAAACTTTTTGACGTGATCCTTCCAAGGAAACACTTCTTTGCAAAATATGGTGAGTTTTGCTCATCTGTGCATTCGGTCTTCCTAGTTCATTTATATTAATCTGATATTCTGAATCTGTTTTTGAGGGCAGACATGCAGATGTGCTACGTTCCAGTTTTAAATGAGGGTATTTTGCACCAGAGTTCAGATTTAACTCTGGACTGCAAGAGCCATTAACCATTTCACTGCTTGATGCAAATGCTCTTTGTGTAAGATGAACGGAAACGCGTGAGAAGCCATCGGGCACTTCTTCACAAGTTGCCTGCTGAGGACCATTCAAAATTTGACTTTTGTCCTGTAATGATGCATTCAAATAAAGTGGTCGGATGTCTCTGACTTCGCCAGAAGAGCAAACTGTTTTAGACAGTCGAAGTCCATTGACTGCTGTTGAAAGGAATCCCTTGGAAAGGGTTTGATCTTCTTTTTGTGCCAGCTCACTAGGAGAAATAATGAATTTATGAGATGTTTGATAGGTGCCTCTATGTGGTAGTTGACCTGAGCTTACTGGAGAAGCTGGAGGAGTACTGGAAGGACTCCTAGGAAAAATAACCAGTGATGAACAACGTCGCAATGGAATTTTAGTTTTCTTCCTCACTGACAAAGCATCTTGGTCAAAAGTAGTATTACTTCTATAAAGTGTTTCCTGAGATGAGTTGCCCCTGGGGGGATTACATTTGTTTGCAGTGCTTCTATATGAAGAGTCACCATGTGCAACACTACTACAGAAAGCACTGTCACTTGTCCAGAGAGTGCCACTGCCACTGTCACTGATGACACTGTTACTATATGAACCTCCATCACTTGTGGTACTGGCGCATGATCCGTAGTCACTGCCAGCACTGCTGAACGAGCCACTGTCGCTTGCTGCAATGCTGCTGAGGCTGCCTCTGCCCAGAGCAGCACTGCTCAGAAGGCTGTCATGAGATCGATGATCAGCCGCAGCTCCAGCGCCACAACTCCCTTCGCTACCAACAGCAATGAATGAAGTGTCTTCACCGGCAGCCACGGCATCACCAAACTGAGAACATCCACTCTGCTTCCTAGTCTGCAAGGAAATGTGCAGGGAACTGCTCTTTTTTATTTGCAGTGAAGAAATAGCTGTGTTTTTCTCTTGATTAATTACTTGTTGCACTACAGGTGCATAAGCAGCTTGTCTAGGAGTTAGTTTCACTTGTGCAACGCTGGGCGCAGAATTCTGTGATTTTCTGAAGTACACACAATTATTACTATCCAAAACATCTTCAGAGGTTTCTGATAACGGATCTGTGTTGCTTCTCTGAGTAGCAAAATGCAATCTTAACCGTCGTGCCATTTGTTCTCATTTCCACGCATGTTAGCAAATGAAACTCACAAAGATCCTTCAGCAGAAAGGCTACAGGCAGCTGCACAGAACCCAGAGCTGGTACATTGCAACAGTAAAAACCCATAAAAGTTGCAGTCTTTGTCCTAATTTCTACAAGATTCTAGCATTTAAAAAAAAAGTACCTCTTGAAATAAGTCAGCCATTCCTTGAACTGTAGTTTCTGGACCGTCGTTGATTGCTTGCAGTCAGAAAGGCTTCGTTTAAAAAGCACTTATGTTCCAAGGACCTCAGCTGCGACACACTGACAAACACTACTGACCTTGTTTCAATTATACCTTCTGGAATTTGCATAAATTACTACAATAACAGGCTTCCAGAACTTCCAAGTTTCACACAGCAACGCCTGCTGCGGCTGCACGAGCTGAGTCAATGTGTCCGTACTTTCCTCAGCAGCGTATGACTACTAATATTTTTACCCATAGGTTTAGAATTACAGGAAGTTGGTAGGAATGAAGTCCCATATAATTGAGTATCAAGTCCAGGATTGAATTTCCAAATAGTAACCATGCTAGCAAACTGCTGAGGTCTGATTTATGCACAAACTAGAGAAATAAGCCTTCTCTCCCTTAAGAAAATGTTTTTCTGCACTATTTAAATAAAACTTGAGAGAAATCTGGCTTTATCTTGCAATCCACATGCTGCTAAGCAATCACACTTTCTATAGATTTGAACACAGTAGAACCCTCTCCTGTTTATTAATTCATAATTTTAAATGAGGTGCAACTGAACAGGAGCCAAAAAAAAGTTTTTCTGGTTAATAATTTGGCATTTGTTTTTATTTCTAGTTTGACCTTTTCTAACTACAGCTGTTAAAGGTAGAAAGAAACAAAATTATTCTTACAAATTAAACTACCTCATCTTGTTTGCTGGAAGCCCAGAGTAAGGAGACATTCATCACATTTGAATGTGATTTGCAGATATATGACCAGCTACACAAACTTTAGAACACTGAACTAAGTGTGCACAGAGATAAAAAGCATTACCAAACAGAACTGCAGAAGAAAGTTATTCTGTATAATTATATACAAACTGTCTCATACACTCATAACTAATTATTTTTGTTTTTAGATTTTCATGTTTTAAATAAAATGATCAGCATGTCAAGAAGTTAATATACTGTCAATTCTCCCAAGAGTAAAGGGGTTGAAAATTCCTACAAAATGTTTCACTGGCTCATATAATCTGTAGAGGTCCTTTGCTGGCACCTAGTGGGACTTTTGATAAAAGACAATTTTGAATCTAACTGTTAAGTGGGATTTTTTGTTGTGGGTTTTGTTTTGAAAAACACCAACATTTGGCTATGAATGTACTTTTGAATACATAAGCCACATATGATGCAGTACTGAATGCTACTGCACTACCATGAAATTACTTAGTGCTGCTGAAAGAGTACAAACAGAAGAGAACACTAGGCCATTTATACTTTTATAGGTCATAGTACTAGTTTTTTCTGCTTCATATTTATTTAACCTTTACTGTATTTTAAGCTAGAAGGCAGTAAAATTAACATTTATACCTCCTTCCCAAAAAAGAGCCAAGAATCAAATTCACAGTACCTTGTTTGCAAGCAACAAATTTGTTTTCTAATTATACTCCAGGGCTTACTTAACCTCCATTACCTGAATTCCATTATTAGAATGCAGCAATAAATGAATACTAGCTTATTCATAAAAAGCCAACAAATACAACACTTCATTTATTTCATTATGCTTAACCAACAGGACTTCTTCTAAAGTTATATGTTGGTGGGGGACTGGGATGGGGAGAGAAGAGGAAAAGAAAATACCATAAAAGATTCTTTTGGTCAATTTCAAAGAGTTACATTTTAACTTCAAGCAATATAGTAAAAAATACCCATAAAACTAAACAAACCAAACACCAACCAAAAACATCAGCAAGCGACCCTCAGATATGTGAGTGAAAAGTAAAAAATGCATTTCTTAAGGCTTCTTCTCTCCCCAAGAACAAATGTGTTAGTGGCACAGTTTGTAACATTAGTGTGACACAAAGTGCAGCCATTGGAGGCGCTGGTTTCTTTAGTAAAAGCATTACTTTCTCCCTCAGTGGATGATCTGAAGTGCTTTGTTCAATTTTACTAAGAGATCTTAAGAAAATTATAAACTGAAACAATTTGGTAACTCAAGGCTTAAGATTGCAGCAAAATTTCTCAACATATCTCTCTTCCTTAGCTATACCTGTATAGGCACTGCCAGCCAACTACAGCTTTCTTAGGCAACATAAAATGGCTTTTAAAGTGTTACATTTGATGTTGCTGAATTCGAGTTGGCATAAAAATAAACTAAAAGTTAGTATTTCTTTAAAATACCAACAGTGATATTCAAAGCTTAATATCATTGATTTCTTCAGTATCAGTAACAGATTTAGGCACTTTTTTGCAATATACTTAAATTGTAACAAGGTATTATAAGACAGAAAGATATCAAGAGGTATGGTCCCTTCACTGATTCATCTCCTACATGAGCTCAATGTTCCTCTTGACACATTTTTCTAATGTGTTTCTAATCATAATTAAAGACTCCACAAACCACTCAAGCCCTTTACTCCACTGAGGGTTTGCAAGTCAGAAGAACAAACTAGATTCAGCACTCCTTTATCAAATCCAAGACAAGTGAGTTTTGAAAAGTTTTAAAGCTATTACAGGAAGATTTCAGAACTCGGACTATTGGCAATATAACCAATGCAGCAAGACCCAAAATTTAAGCTAAACTCTGAAGAAAGGTTTTGAGGGTGATATTCAAGAATACAACATTTCTTAAAAACAAGGAGGTATTTCTGGCTTCCATTTATCTCTAAAAGTTAAAGAGAATAAAAGCACTTGGGATAAAATTTTGTAAAGAGGAAATTAACCACTGGGAGGACAGTCTCACAAATACAAGAATATTTCAGTTTTATCAGCTTGCTCACATTTAGACTTTAAACAGTTATCCAAAAGGTAGATGAAAGAACACTGAAAATAACAGAATAAAATACTGAACAGAAGATGAAACATCTTTTGATCATAGCTACTACTTAGCAAGGCATCTATAATTTTTGATACATGAGGATGAATTAATTAAAGTTGGGGAGCTTGTCAATGCTAAACAACAATCATAGCTAAGGGAACAATCTGTCTTACTTAAAACAACCCAGAATATCTGGGATATAAACACTATTTCTGAGAGCAAGCTAAAGAAAAATAGGGAGATGGCCTGTTCCATTCACCAAGTGAGATGGAAGCAATGAAAAATATAGGGATTTTATTATAAGACTATAGAGTGACTGATGATACTTTGTCATGATACTTTGATGTCTAAATATAATCATGCATGGGAAACAAAGCACCATTTTCTAGTTGATACCAACAAAATGTTCAATTGGTTCCCCCCCATAAGCAAACAGATCAAACAACTTACATGCTCTAGATTAGAGAAAGAACGTGAAGGAGTTCTCTTGGTGGAAAACACAAAGAAAACACTGGCCTTCTCCCCCCAAAATACAAGAAACCTGCTTTCTAATCATGCCTCGTGGCTTCCAGGTGGTGGCAGCAATGCTCTAAGGAGACTTGCAATGGACAGAGTACTTTGACCTCGAGAGGGATATGCTGTAGCCGATATTATGTCCAGATGAAAATGTGAGCAGCCTGAAAACCCACATTTAACCTCCTGTGTAGGCTACAAGTGCTGGTGATTCCCTTCAACAGCGCTTTTAAGTAAATCAAAGAGAAACCTTATTTGAAATACTTGGGACAGGTAATATCACCAGTTATGTAGTAAATGGCCTGGGGACTGTGTAATGCCTATAAACAAGAAACAAGCCATCTCCTTCTTAAATCTCATTATTGTAGGCAGTTTGTACTTATATTTATTCACATTTTCACTCTTTCCAACCTCAGGAGAGCAGCACCTCGATAAAAGATACAATAGATTACTGAACATATGCAGGAAAGCTTTAGGAAAAAATAATGTTTTTCATGGCCAACACACTACTCAAGCACAAAGAGATCCTTTTATTTGGAATGAAACTGTTTGGAGTGCAAGAGCACTCAATCCCCTCCTATTAGTTCCAAACTCCTGCAGAAGGGAAAGGTATTTATTCCAGTCACAAGAAATGTCAGTGAAATGGATGTAAGTGTCACGATTGTACTGCTACAAGCTTACTCACAATGAAACACACAAACAGAAATGCACCAAATGGGAGCTTGGGTCAGAGGAGGAATTTTGATTGCACTGAGATAACAAAAGCACAAGCTAGCCCTATCTCACCAGTGACCTGCCATTCAGAGTGACACCTACCTACAAGATCACAATCCACTGTTCACTTCTTGAACTTTCCAAAGAAAATCCATGCATGCTTTCTTTCATGCTACTCCTCACATACTGAAGAAGCTTCTCACACCACACATCAATACTGCTTTGTTTGCAGGGAAAAATAAACATCCAATGCAGACCTTTCAATATCACAAAGAATTTGGCCCTACCATGTGAACAGCACTATTAAAGAATGATGCTTTTATGAGTTAAAGCACATTAAAAGTTTACAGTAACTGCTTCTGAGCTTCAGGAGTGTGGTCATGTTAGATAAAAAAACTAATCAGGTCTGCCTTTAGCTTTAGGTTTCATTATAGAAGTTAAGGTTGTTTGGTGAGGGTTTTTATCCACATCAAATCCTGATGGACTTGCTTTCATTCAAGTCTTTAATAGACAAAATTAACAGAAAAAGACCTACCAAACGGTTTTCATCAAATACTTCAAAAAGGAGTCTGTGTTTCTGAGGATTAACCTATGAAAAAGAAGTACAGTGATAATTAACATATGTACTGAATTCCAGCACTTGTCTCCAGCAAAATCTTTATGTTTCTGCAGGTGGAAAGAAATACCTATGGTCTCTATTAAATAGCAAATCTATACCTTGCTGCCATTCTACTATGCAATGCATCTGCAGTAGAACAAATAAGCCATAACTGGTACAATCCCAAACTCTTTCTAAATCCATGCACATGCTTTTAAACATTCGCAGAACAAAGAAGGCAACACGAAGACTGAAAACATAATATTTGTGCCAGAGTTAACAAATGTATTTCTAAGGAAAGCAATTTGTGAACTTTTAGAACACTAATTGCAGAGTTATTTCTGAATTAGGGAGGAGTTCTGAAGTAGGGAGAATAGGGAGTAGTTCTTCCCAATGTGTCAGCATAATATCCAACAGGTAATAAGGCTATAAACAAAAATCACTTACTCTAAATAAGAGTTCTTCATTCCATTTTGGGTTTAAGGACTATGTGCGGAGGAAGAAAAGAAAAAAGAAGAGAGCATTAGTAATACTGACAATTCTGTACTAGTGTACATTATTTTTGATGTATTAGATAAATTTTATTTCATGTAACAGTCTACTCAAGAAAAAAGTACAAAAACTTTAACCTTGATATGGCTGGTAAAATTCAAAGGAGACTTGTACTGTTTAATGCAGTGCAGAATAGAGACAACTTAAGCAGGTACTGTCAGATACTGGCTATGCCATGGATGCAGAGAAGGTGCATCAGATGCTTGAAAACAGTTAATTTAGAGTATTTCCCTTCAGTAATAATCACTGCCTCCCTCTCAGTTCAACACCCACATTACCTACACACAATCAACTCTTAACAAATGCCAAATCTCTAAGCAATCTAACCTACACAGACCAGGCACAGATGGGCCAAACACAGCATAACTCATCAACTAAACTCATCTTTGAATTGTGATTATTTTTTAAAACACTACAGATAGTTTAGCTACAAAGAGAGTTTAATGTAACAATTATCAACATGGAAGGAAAAATGCATGAGCAATCTCATAACATAAATCACAGCCACTATCTGAGAACAACAATTTGGAAGAGTGCTTTCCTTCTTGTGACGGTTCCTCATTTTTAGTTAAACTAAGTTAGCAGTACTGACTTTTTTCTGCATGTATTCTAGAAAAACAAATAGTATCATGATTCAGGTGAATGGTGCAATTTGATGTTTAACAGAGCAATTGTTTGTGTTCCTAACATAAAAAAGATAAAAGTTGTACAAGAAAGATTCTATCATCGTTAAAGACCTCAGAAAAATCAGAACGATCCAGTACTTCCATTAATGATGTAGTTTTGAATCAGTACTCACCTTATCTGCCTCAGTTTTTCCTCTTTCTTTCAATAAAATTTTTGAAGAGAAAATACCACAACAATGTCATAAACAGAGAAGCTGAGCAGACCATGGAACACTCCTTTCCACACATCCATTCACTCAAAAGAACTATGAATTCTCATATTTCCTATAGCTTTAAATTTTCCTCTGGAGTCTGAGTTAAAAAACCTCAACACAATACTACAAACCCCAAACAAACCCCACCACACCCACAGAGATAAGAGGACTAACCTTTCTAATAGTTTTTGTCTGAATACTGGTAAGGACTCCATTCACTGGATCATACAATGTCACTTTCACATACGGGTCACTGGGAAGGAAAAAAATAAACAAGTAGTATGCTGCTCTATGCCCTTTTTGGTCACCATTAATAGGAGTCAAGTTTTAAAAGGCTTAAAATAATAGCAGTTATGTAACATGGGGATACAATTACCTTACAAATACCATAGACATTTGTAATTACAATCATTTCCTACACAGTTTTAGAGATAAACCTAATATAAACACTAGCAGTGATTATGACCATATTAGCTATGCCTTTCTGTATATCAGTACAATTTGGTTCCCTGTCCTCTTTCACAGTTATTTCAGGAGAACAGATTTAATAAACCCTCTCACATTTCAACAAGACATGCATGAAAAAAATCAGCTGGGACTGAAAAATCTTGAAGTATTAAGCATCTTAACACTTTAAAACATCTGGAATTCGAGGTATTTCCTTGAACATGCAACAATTTTATTACATGTTCTATCATTTTGACACAGTTTAACCTGAATTTTTCTGTTAATGAAGACGTCCTAATATTGTTGCTTAAAATGTCCTACTGCCTTCTCCCTTCCTGTGGTACTAAACCCCAGAATATTATATTAATATCTACTTTTCAAGAACAATCAAAACACTCAGTTGCTCAGAGTAGTAACAAGAAGTGAACAAGATTGTCTGCCATACAGCAAAAGAGCATACTGTTTTCACATATTTAAAGGAGGAAAGCTGATCTATTTTTGCTTGAAGTAAAAAAAAATTATCCATGAACAAAAAATTTAAGGGAGACTGTCTGGCTTTAGGGAAAAGATGAATTTCACAAGAGAATTTTTTCTATTGCTAAACTGATGTCACACATAGCAATTTTGCTTGTGCTAAAATAACAACATTCCTGCACATATGCCAAAGCAGCTGACAGCAGAACTTGTATTAAATCAATCAATACTTTTCTAGACCCTCTGTACAAAGGCCAGAAGCAAAAGTGGCTTTAGCACAAAGTGCATTCTGCCACTTGCCAAGTCTACAAGATCCTAAAATCATTTCAATTACCAACTCACAAGGCTGATCATTCCTTTGCTGAATTTGAGCTGAAACAGTATACCAGTGTTTAGTACTGTGTTCATTCCAAATCTTTCAAGCACAGGTGAGAACTTTGACTGTAACTGAACTCTAGTTATTCTAGCTGCAGCCTACCTGAAGTGAAACACAGACACAGATCTATCCTCCATGGCAGAGCTATTTTACCATGCAGAGGATAAAACACTCCTCTACTTTATTTTGCCAATACATAAGATCTGTCCAAGTCACTCTTGGACAAGAAAGCAGATATCTTCATGTTTATATAGTCTCTAATAATTTTAGAAAGTTGACAGTTGAAAGAGTTAGGATTTCTTTTTTTTTTTTTTCCCAAGAGGTATAGAAGAATTTANGTCTCTAATAATTTTAGAAAGTTGACAGTTGAAAGAGTTAGGATTTCTTTTTTTTTTTTTCCCAAGAGGTATAGAAGAATTTACCGAGAATTGAAGAGCTGTAGAAAAAAAATAAAGAAGCAGCTGTCCCTTAATACATATTAATACCATTAAAAACATGTTCTTACCTGGCTCCTAAGATATCCTTCTTGGCCAGGCCAATTCCAGCTATAACCTTCACTCTGACAATTCGCGTGTTCTCCTTAAAAACAAAGTAACACACTCAAGATGCATTCAGATTTATTTTTCAGGTCTATTTTCAATTAATAAAGCTAAAAGAAATTATGGGCATAATTTTGAATTCACATTGAAAGCTGTAGACTAAATGATGCAGTTTGTCTGACAAAAATACCTGTACCAGTAACACACTCAGACTTGTGTTTGGACCACACAAGTTTTCACCTAACAGTATCTTGGCATTCATCAGAGGGAGGGAAATGGACTCTGACAATATCTATTTCCTGGGCAGAATGAAAAGAGTATCAAATGCATAAAAACAGATTAATAATGCAGTAATAAACCCTGAAAAGAAATGCAAGAATAAAAAATTCTTGCATCTATTTTTAGTTAACAGCACAAAGGTCACACTTAAAATATCAGGATTTCTGGTATGACCTGCCAGCAGGGTATGAGTTTTTTAAGAAACCAAAAAGTATTTCAATTACACACTATACAAATTAGCTTCATAGGAGTGACATAAGTAATTGCACTTCTCCTCTTAATTAATACAGCTGCACAGTCCTACATGGCTTATGTGATAATTCAAGAGGGAAAAAATTTAATTCAAGAGGAAAAAAAAAATCCCAACAGCTGTGACCATAGAGGAGAAAGACAAATGAGCATTGTTTCTCTGGAAAGCAAAAAGCTTTCCAGATGAAGGGCTGCTTGTAGGAGATGGTGGGCCAGAGACACTTGTGAGGAAAGCTGATCAATCTAGGTAAAGGAGTTAAACAGATCCAAGAGCAATGGTGAAGCAGTAGATGTTCTCCCTGGGGCCTTCCTGAATTCCACATACTATTGAAAGTGCTTTCTAAAGGCGATTTCAAGGAAGCACTAGGAATGCTTTAGCATTGGTCTCCTCTCCTATACAACCACAGGGCTAGACTCCCTAACCAATCCCAACTGGAATGGTTCTTAAAACTAATGGAGAGAACTGCATCCTAATCCTGAGGCAGGAACTACTGGCTAAAAAATCTAAAACCGAGAACAAGGCCATTAAATAAAAATAATAAAAAAAGTAAGCAAATTTGTCCTGTCCTCTACAGTTAGAGGTGATTGCCTGGGAACTGAGATGAAAATCTACAATGTCCACTCAGTGACAAAACAATCAATTGTTCAAGTCAATTCCAGCCAAGTCACAAGTCTCTCTTCAGCCTTCACTTCAAAGAAAATTGTCTCCTACTAGAAACTTTAAGAGTTCAGAAAAGAAAGACCTAACAAACAACTCCTCCCAGCACTGACCGCTAGTAAGTGGCCTAAGCTTTCAAAAGTCTTAGTCATGATCAGGCTTTTAAGGTACATAACATTATCCTGTGTTTTACGACAACCACAGAACCGATGAGATTTAAGAAAACATAAGTAAAAAACTCTGTTGGCATCATATTAAGAAGAGCTATTTGTTAATGCTTTTATATATCACAAATATCCTAACTTATCCACCTGTCTTACATTCTAAAACAATGCCCAATTTGTCTTCTAGAAATTACTTAACTTCAGTGACATTCAACATCAGCAAGTTTCCACAATGATTCAAGCTAAAGAGTCCCATGTGTGCATTTCCCCTCTCCCTGAGCACCTCTGCAGTGCACCCAGAGCACCTCGACACCCCCCACAGGAGGATCACAGCCCACAGGACCCAGCAGAGAGAAATCAGCTTGACAAACAACCCCACCTTTTCCTTCTCAGGAAAAGAGCAAGAGCACATGCTGATGCAGGGACACAGCCCTAAAAGACAAATAGGTTTTCTTGTATCTGCATTTAGTTGCTTAGACCATGAGATTTGCTCCATTATTCAAGTATGAGAAAAGCAAAGACAAGTAGATGCTTTTGGGCACAGGCATCCCAGAGTCAGGCTTAATAGTGCATCAAAGTGGTCCACACAGGGGAGATCCCAGAAATAGGATCCATGCTCCTGAGATTTTAAAGTTGGCTTAATCACATGGTTTGTTTACTTGTATCATAATAGAGATATGAAAGCTATTTTACAGAAAGACAAATTGCTTTGCACATAGCCTCAGGAAACTAGAAGCCACAAACCCAGCGATGGCATGCTGAAGGTTGATTTAAACGAGCCTTGCTGAAAGAAAGGTTATTATTTATTTGGGGTCAGTGCCAAACTAGGACAGCTACAGCATTTTAGTTAGCCCAGCAGAACAACTAACCAAACCATCATGAAGGTATGAAAAGGTATGGCCCATAAAAATACCTTTCTAGATTAACAGAAATAGTTTTTAAAAATTCCTGAATTGTTCACAACCATCTTCCCAACAGATCTCCTCTTTCCCTTTCACTTTTTTGACTAACTGCTCTCAGCACCAAAAGCCACCACATCCCCTTTTTGGTTTTTTCTAAACTGATAGGTGATACTGAAGGGTCTACTTCTTCCTTTTCCAAGCTATGGAGATTAGAAACTTCAGGAAAAAACCCATGCTAACATGCAAGGGCAACACACAATCACAAGAGATGAGGTTCCCCATTCTCTGGTCACACCGGTGTGCAAGGAACACCAGGGGAGATTCAGACAGCTCGATCCAAACACATTCAGAGGGGCCTGACACTGGAAGGACTCGTGATGCCGTGACCCCGCACATCCTGAGGAGGCAGAGCCTGCCGACAGGATACGGGGCTGTGCTGTGACCATCCGACCTTCCCCCCCACTCGCTGGTGGCAGGCAGAATTGCCGAGGAACTGCTGCCACAGCTCCAAAACGCTGCCACAAACACACTGATCCCAGAAAGCAGGGAACAGCCAAAGAGCTCCAGGACCATTTGAAGCTCATTTCATGCAGACAAAAATTAGGCCATGCAAACTCTGCATGGAGACAAAGCATCAGATACTTCACTCTGGCACCCACAGGGAACAGATTCAAAATCAAAATTTTGTGGTTTGAAAGGCAATTTTGAACCTCATCCTCTTCATTCACCTTGCTCAGGAGATCCTTACTTGCCTCTTCATAGCCACATACAAGAAATTGTGTATCAGTAACTCCTGTAAATCCACAGGCAGCTGCAACATGAGTGTTTTTGTAGTCCAAAAAATACACAGGCTGCAGCCTGTACCTTTTACTCTTCTATATTGACTATAGATAGTCTCAAGCTTGCCTTGCTTCTCTTTTATACCACTGCCATACTTCCAGTGGTTCTGGTGGCAGAGGAGGGGACAGGCAGTAAACAGGAACACACCAGCTATGCCTAGCAGCACTGCAGTTTATCTAAGACTGCTCTCTCAGCCCAATTTATCTCCTCAAGAGTCTCTTCCTGGATATAAATGTCCACCCATGCTTCTGCAGTCCTGACATTACCCTGAACTGGTCAATATGTATTTATTCTGTCTGTACAACTGAAGAAACAGCATTTTCTGCTGCTTTGCACACACAGGGAGTTTACAGGTTTAGTGCCCTTGTACCCAGCTGCTCTGTAACACAGACATGCACACAACAGCCCATCAAAGGCAGCAGCTCTGGGCACAGACTTGTACAGGGATTGTTTGTACAGATGGAACAAGGACGTCCAGCTTCTTTTGACAACTTCTGTCTGCCAGCCATTCCAGAGGCTGGAGGCAAAAAGACAAACAAAAAAGGAATACAATAATGTTACAACTGAACTGTTAAGCTGTTCCCTCTGAGAATTTAAGTAACCCAATATAAATCAGGTAAAAATAGCAAATGGAAATAGAAGAAATATTGTTAAAATTACTGAATCTCCTAGGGAGTGGCTGTACAGTGTTTATATCAGTTAGTCTGCTCCCAACAGTAGAGTGTTTATATCAGTTAGTCTGCTCCCAACAAATTCAAGCTTAAATTGTTTTTAGGGGTTTATAGTATTTTAGAGCTATTTGGTAGGGGAATAAGGCTACGTCATATTACAGAGACTGAACTATCCAAAACATCTTGGTGGGATTAAGTAAGACAAAACATCCTTTTCAGAGCTGAGTCAGCAAGATAGTTATCTTATTATCAACTTCCAGGTTTTATCATTACCCTATTGTTAATCATATTAGTATATTCCAAAGTACGTGTTCAAGATACTAGTCACAATAGCTGGGACTACTAAACCACGCCTTTTTCAC
Source organism: Notiomystis cincta (assembly GCA_013398075.1). Taxonomy (NCBI): domain Eukaryota; kingdom Metazoa; phylum Chordata; class Aves; order Passeriformes; family Notiomystidae; genus Notiomystis; species Notiomystis cincta. The sequence goes on from VZRX01005929.1 coordinate 241,527, forward strand.
AATCTCCAATAATTAATCTATTTACTAACAGATACTGTGTAACAAGGGATGAACTAGAAGGTTTCTGAGCCAGTATGTTGACAATCAGTAACTTAAAGCTTTAAAGGCAATGCTTTCCAGTTTGTGATTCTGGAACTGATAATAAAACAGAAATCCTTTTTATGTATGCCTTAAAATAGTTTTTAAACGTGTTCTCAGAGCAGCAAAGCAAGTGTCCAACTAATCAAGTGGCACTCGCAGAAGAAGACAGTTTCATTTCCACGAAAGTCACTATGAAACTACCCATGTTCAATTAATATATATTAAGATGAGATGTTCTTGACCTGTTCATTTTGGACAAGAAAACAGCACTTGGAAAGAAATTTCAACCTTATAGGAAGTTCAAAACTTGTTCACAGTCTTGTTAATGGAATGGTCTTGCCTGGCTTACAGTTGTTTGCAGTCAATAATTACAAAGGACAGGTATTATCAAACTGTCCATTCTCACCCCCATCCTTTCCAAATTCACATGGTAGGAAAATAACACTAAAGACAACTGGGAGAATGAGTCCTGCCTTACTGATAGAAGTCCAAGAGAGAGCAGAAGACAGAAGAAAAATAAAAGCAGGAAGAAAGGGTGAGAAAAAAAGGCACAGATCAAGAAATGGTGACATGTTGATGACTATAGCCAAAGCCAGGATGGTTAATTTAATGTAAAACATAAAATGGTAGTATGTGCTGGACTACTAGACAGCTTTTTTTTGAGAAAGTCAATATAAAAATAACTGAGTAGTCTAGCAGAGAACACTTGGTAGTAAACAATTCCTCTAGGCCATAACATCCTGTTATTCTTTTGTTCCAGTTAGATAGGTCAAGAATCAACTACCACTAAAGCCAAGAAAAGAGCACCAAAGCTTATTATAGCAATAAAACAGTACAGCAGCATCACCTTTAAAGATTCTGGCAATATCAGGAACTATATATTAAGGTTCTTATCATGTTTGCATATAGTTCTCATCTGAAAGAAAACATTTCCCACAGAATGGGGAGCCTTAGGTGGAGAAAAGTACCTCCTGCAATAATCAGACCTCTCAAGTGAGGCAGCCATACACGTTAGGGGACATCTAAACAATAGCAAGTCTTCTTTAGCATCATCACTTCGTTTCACCAGGAATGGAAAATGGGAAGGAGACTTTCCCATCTGACCATTGTTTCACAACGCAGAGAACCCTGTCCCCTCTACAGTGACCAACAGAGCTGAACTATTTTTCTCTGAAGAAATTATTTCAAAACAAGCAAAGTTTTAGATTCAGAAAGAGTCCTATTATAAAAGTACATTAATTGATCTTTTAAACAGAATTAAAGTCATTATTTTCCTCCTGCCAGTTACAGATCAGTCTTACTAATTCACTAGAAGAACTTCATTGTACCATGAAAGCATTTTGTGCTCATAAATACAAAAGTCTCATCCATCAAGAAATGCTGGCTGTTACTACAAATTGTATTTAACAGCTGCATTTGACTACAAATTAAGGAAAAGATTCAAGACAACAAAAGTCCACTAATGGAGTTACCAATTTGCCAACAGAATTAAAAAAAAAACCAAAACCACCCAACCAACCATCAAACAATTTTTTACTATCTGCAACCCAGTATCCCTAACAGTCCCACTCAGTGTTTATTAGTTCAGTGTAAAAGAAAGGCTTAAAAAAAAAAGGCAACACAAAATAAACAGAGGGGCATAAAATAGCTTCTGGAAACCACTAGATCCACACAAATTACACTGCTGTTCAAAAAACACAAGCAAACACCAAACAAAATCAGGAAACCTCTCAAGACTACAAGTTAGCAAGCCCCACTATTTCTACAAGAGTCTCACCTAATCCAAATACATGGGATTCTAGGACATGCCTCGCAATGGTAAAGTCTTTCACAACCTAGAAAAAAATTGAGAGCCTTTCTAAAGCACAGAGACATGAGGTCTATTTTTTCTGTTTGAGTGCCTGTATAAGAACAGAGTCAGCTATAGCAGACATCTCATACAGAGGCACTGGGGAGACCATGGCCTTTGAACAGGAACTGAAGCACTGGGCTGCCTCAAGCTCAGGCACCAAGGAGTCAAAAAACATTACTGGTTTTGGCAGAAGCAATCCAAAAGAAGATTGGCTTATGCCAGTCTCTGAAGTCATGTCTGAAACACTTCTAGTCATCAGCATCACCTCCAAAAGACAGCAATAAGAGAGGGGTTGTGGGGTAAGGTGTGCAGAAGTAGAGAAGACAAACCATGTATCTTAGATATTCAGTTCACCAACTACAAGCTAAATAACCATAAACAACCTACTCCAGTAGTAGATCCTAAAGGAACATAACAATATATCTAAAGCTCTCCAGAATGAAATATCATATGCCTACGAGAAATCTTAGGCAACCTGCAGTTGAACAAGAACACTTGTTCTACACAGGACAGTTCTCAATTGACTGTGAAAGCTGAAATGCCAAATGCATGCCAATAAGGAAGTGTATATTTGCCTGTGAGAAGTTCCCAGTTCTAGTTTCATCCCTGAAAGCAATCAAATGTAATAGATACAAAATATCTAAAAATCTATCTAATTTAGAATGGGTTTCTGGGCAATATAAAAAGAGCTAAACAAAATAAGAAGTCTTGAATTAAGGCTGGGAGTGTAGGAACTCTGACATACAGACAACTCTAAATTAAACAGGCTATGAAAGACATGTCTATAGACAATTAGTGTCATTTTATTGAATGCCATTCCAAAGCCCTACAGTGCAAGCAGGTATAATAGAAAACAGAAACAGATACCAGACAACTCTCTAGAAATTATAGTTTTAACACAGCAAACCACTGAAAAAAATGTAATTCCTTCTGTAATCAAAACAATACTAGTGCACTAGCTAAGATATCAACAACTCTTCCTTCAGTCTTTGAAAGAGCATTCCACAATTACTTTTGTAATGTAATTACAAAAATTGTTAGAAAATACTGTGTTTAGTACTGCAGTCAATTGTCACAAAAATACAGTTAGTGGAAGTGAATATCTAGCCAGAAAATGCTTGATCCAAGTGTTTAATCTACAGAAATCCAAGTCTTAACAACCTGAACATTTTGTATGAGAAAGCCCCTCTTCCCAAACCCTGCTGTGACAAAGAAGGGCAGCAGCAGCAGCAGTTGTGTCAGTCTGCTCCTGTGGGTCTGAACCAACACCTGCCCCTATAGTCAAAGGAAGATGTATCCCGAGCATGGCAAGAGCAAGCAGGGCTCCCACCCCACGGGTCACACCAGTCTGCAGCAGGGAACGTTCCCAGCTGATGGCTCCAAGGAGCCTGCGGCAAAGAGCTCTGTGAGAGGAGTATGACCTGCTGGGAAGAGGGAAGTACATTTTATGGCATTCCTTTCCTCTTTAAAAAAAGCTACTAGGAGCATAAAAAGCAACATGTTCTTATTTCCATACCATTCGAGATCTACTTTTCTGCTGCTAAGACCCTGCTCTGAATACAGAACCATTGTTTCTTCCCCATTGACCTTACTAGTGCTCATTATTTCAATACTCCACTAAGCCATAAGTCATGTGGGTGACAGGATACTTTTACAGAAGAAAAACTGAACCAGAGAAATTAAGGACAACTGCATCTGCTAGATTCGGGCACTGCAACTCAGATCCCTACATACAGCATACACAAGAACCCACTGCATAGACAATGACCTCAAATACACGTTCCTTTTTATCACAGCTTCTTTCTGTCTCAGCAACGTCATATTAGCAATCCTTTATTAAGTCCAAGTGATTAATACACCATTAACAAAGAAATCTGTCATAAATGCCTAACTTCACTTGTGGTGATGGAATCCACACTCTAATACTGCATTCAACTGCCTCAACAATTACACCAACCTCTCCTCACCTGCATTCCTTATTAACAGTTTATAATTATTATATTTACCATAGGATCATATCCAAAAGCTGCAATAAGAGGGTTTGCAGATAACATTGCTTTCTTTTATTAGACTATTCTGATTTATACCCCAAGCAAATCCATCTTGCAGACCAGGCCCCAGAGCAGCCCTGGAGAAGCAGCAGTGTGCAGACAAACTATGACAAGACTGCAAAACAACGTGGGGGGACAAGAGAAAAGTCCTTGATGATACTTTCAGCATGACTTAGGTTTCTGACCATGTTTTTCTTGTGCTTCTGTGTATACAATCCTCCAGACAAACTCTGTGAAGACAGATAAAGACCATCCAAGGAGGGAGAACTCTATTTTCCATTCTAGTATCCTAGGCAAAAACAGCTAGCAGAGCAGTCTTCTTGTAACCCTAAGATAATTTGTTTTGTCATTTGTGCATGCAGACTCTCACATGAAAGCTATGGAGATAACTGAGCAAGTTCTTTACATGCAAACCAGTATGTACTCACTGAATATTGAAGTCTCTAAGCATAAACAAACTGCACTTTTCAAATATGTCACTTCAAAAAGTTTGGCTAAGCTTTTGAATTACACAAAAGTTAGATATAATAGATTTTTTTACATGCTTTCTCTCCCTTCCCCCAGCTGTTCCAAAGGAACATATTTATGCTCCAATAGATAGAGGGAAGATCAGAATTGTTCAATTTTAAGCAGATTTCGAAATATTTTCCCCATAGCAAAGGAGACTACAAAGCAGCTAAACTGAACAAAGCTTAACAAAGTTAAAATAGACAGCCTAAGGCACGGAATTTTTTAGTCCAACTACATAGCCTCAGAAAGTTACTAGCAACTGAAAACAGGATCTTGCAATAGGAAGTGTTATGCAACCCTTGCAGTATGCAGTGCTAATTTTCTATTAAAAATCCTATGTAATTCAAATACTAAGATGAAGAAAAAAAATAATTTAAGTGCTTTTTAGTTACTTCTCCAAAAATAAAGCTCAACTTGAGAAAGAGAGTCATGTTAACAAGACAAAGAATAGTATTTTAGAGCATTAACAAACTGAATTCCTATTATGGATGCAACAAGTAGGCACTGACATAGAGATCATCACTGCCTAGACACAAAAAAGAGCTGATCAAAGACAATCTTGGTAAAATATCCTGTTGGCTCAAAGACAACATCACTGACATTTCATACAGGTCACCAAACAGCTTTCAGAGATACTGCCTTTAGTCTTCCTGCATCTGCAATTTAAAAAAAAACCCTGACTTTCCTTCTTGATAAAGTTAATTATTCCATAACATTCCGCCCCACGCAGAAGCCTCGGTTACAATGCAAAAGCCACCCCACGTCTGCCACTTAGACCCAGGAACAGGTACATCAGTCTCAGCCACCTTCCAAAGACCCACGTGCTCAGGAACTACGACCTCAGGACAGAGGCCACTGCAGGAGTCACTTTCAGTCACCCACGGGTTTATTGCAAAAAACACTGAAACGCGCACAGGATTTCACACTCCCGCTAATGGCAATGGTGGGATGAGCCCCATCGCTCAGGCACCGCACCACCTTTTGTACCGCTCTAATCTACGGGCTGCTCCTGTCACACTGCCCGTGACAAAGCCTGGAACAAAGAGGCGATCCTTCGGTACCGGCGAGAGAGCGGTGGGGAGAAGAAATCCCGCTTCGCCCCGTCACGAGGAAGTTGCGAGCGCACGCGGATCCCTCCGTCCATAGAGGAGGCTCCACAGCTTCCAGCGGGAGCAGACAGGAATGCCGGTGCTCGACGGCACGGCAGCCGCCACCTCACGGCGGGCCGGGCCGCAGGGGAGCCGGCCCCGAGGCGCCGGTCCCGCCGGGCCCCCCCTCATCACCTCACCCCGCTCCCCCGCCCCGCGCCACACCGCAACGGGTCCGCAGGGAACCCCTGCCCCACGGGGGGTCCAGCCCCGAGGAGAAGCCGCCGCCCGGCCTCCCCGGAGAGGGCAGCGGGAGGCGCGGGGGGCGGCGCGGGGCCTCGCTCACCTCCTCGCCCGTCAGCCCGAGCACCTCCNAATCACAGGATCGATTATATTGAGAAAGACCCCTAAGATCATCGGGTACAACCTACAACTGAACAGCATCGTGCCAAGTAGAGCATGGCACCAAGTGACCAGTCTTTTCTTAAATACCTCTAGGGACAGTGCCTCTACCACCTCTCTGGGCAGCCCGTTCCAGTATCTAATCACCCTTTGTGTGAAGAAATTCTTCCGAATGTCCAAGCTAAACCTCTCCTGCTGCACCTTAAGATTATTTTTGCACCTCTGAGAGCCAAGCCCAAGCTATAGAGCTAACCCCTCGTACCCAGGGAACCTGGAATTGCAAAAATTTGAGGGAAACCGAGAGGAAAAAAGGACTTTGCCTGCCAGGATGAGGCAGTGCTGCCTTTCAGGGTGCTCTGAGGAGGAAGGAAGTCCCAGCTGTGTGAGGAGCTGACCTGACATAACACCCAAGCAGGGAGAATGCCAGAGGACAGAAAAAAAATAAACTGTAAAAGCCGTGTCTGAAATCAAAACAACGATGTTGTCAAGGCTTTTCCTGAGAAAAAAATCTGCTTGCCCCCCACACCCTGTTCAAGCCTGTGAATCAATCCCTCAGGAATCCCACCCTGCCCACCCACTTTTCCAGCAGGCAGAGGACAACAAGAGCTGTGCTAAAAAAGCTGTAAATAGAGTGGTTTAGTCTGAGCTTCGTAGCCATAAGCTTTTTTACAAGCCTAAGCCAAGCTCCTCCAGGCACTGCACAATCTGGGATTGCAGAGAACATACCTCCCTCTTAGCATGAACACGTTGAAAATCACGGGTCACTAACAACAAACAAATGTAGCAGCACCTGCACTGGCAAGAAACCAGGGTCTTTCATCACCTCTCAACTCACCCAACCTCACCCCTCACGCCATGGGTGACCTACTTCTGCCATCTTCATCTGATGAGAAACTCTTCCCTTTCCAAAAAAAACACAGACCAAGGCTCAGCTCTTTGGACTGTGCCCCAAGCAGATCACAGAACACCCAGGTAACACCTCCTCAGAAAGAGTTAGGCAAGCCAGTGCCCTTATCACACACATATATGTTCTCCTTCCAGAGAGAAATGCTCCAAGGACAGGCAACCTCAATATCAACATCAGTTTGTGCATGTCCCAAAATCAGTGTAGGCTACTACCTATAAAAATTCAGGTGAGTGTCTGACAGACAAAGTGGCATTTGGACTAGTGACTTCATATGAATTGGTAGATTTACCTGGGGAAACAATGTCTGTTATAAGACCAACCAAGAAAGTTTAGCAAAAAGACTCAGAAAAGTTTTTGGGTATTTCAAAATAAACAGCTCTCTTCTGTTTCTGAATTGACCTTTGGACCCTCAAAGTTTCCAACTTCTTTGGCTCAGCTTTGCCTACATCAGCCTTCCAGCACAGGTTTAGAGATTTGTCCGAATTTAAGTTTCTGGGTGACAGCCAAGGAAGGCTGCCTAAGTTACAGCAGGCATGATTTGCAGGTCCAGTTTTTTCTGGGATCGAGTATAATGATGATTAGTAAATTGTTGTTACAGCTTGCTAGAAACAGCATGTGGGTTTGTGGCTGTCAAACATGAACACTGGGTTTTGCAGTGCTGTCTCACATACTCTGCTAGAGTATACAAACTACGTCAGAGAGAAAGCATCAGAGCACCAAAAGCTCACAGATTAATTTTTTGTTAATTTTTTTTTCAGAATTGTATTGGTTAGTCTAATAAAAGACTCCCTATCTAATAAAATTTTCTCCCTGTAAATATCTTACTACACATTACTGTCACTAGCCAGAACTCTGTCTGGCTTTCTGCAGTCTCAGTCTCAGCTTTTCTGTACAGTAAAGGCTATAAGAAGAAGCATCCTAAAGTCCTGTTTAATAAAGGTTTTCATTATGAATATTTTATTAGCACATTACTTATTGGGCTTTTCTATAGGCCATCAAAGCCCAAACATTAAATTTTAAGTAATTTCAGTAACTTTGAAATTTAAAATAATGCTCTTTTGAAATTTACAACAGGACATTAGCATACTCATTTTGTTATATTATGTTTTTTAGGTAGCAGAGTAACACAGCGCTAATTCATTTTTTGTGTGGAAAGACCACTGATTGTCCAGATTAGGAATTAGAACACAGTCAATGCCCAAACCTATAAGCAGATGACCTGCTATGAACAGGCCTGAAACACAGAACTTGTGTTTCTGGGTTTGTTACCCAGAGGCATCCATATATTAAGGTAAGGTCTATGTGCATTTTCAGCGGGATCAATAGTTATCTTCAATATTCCAGCAAGATATCTATCACTTCACCCAAATTATTCTTTTATTTAAAAATGGGGGAACATAAACCACAATATGCTTGTTAACAAACAGTCAGTTTTTATGCTAGATATATATTTCCAGTACTTAATATTTCATGGTCTTATGCTATTACAAACTATTAGTGGAAGAGAGAGCTTCTGAAAGCAAATAATTGATTTTCAGTTGCAGAGAATAACCTGAATTTGGATCATCTGAGTGCAATGGAACACTTTGTATATCCACACCATTAAAAATCTGTTAATATTTTCTCTTATTACTCCATCCCAATAGTGAGCTCTTAACTGTTAATAAATTTGCCTTTTCTTGCCATCTAAATTAACCTTCAGTCCCATGAAAGAAAAAAAAAATTACAAAGTTAAAAAAAAAAATTCCATCTCTAAGATGATGCCATTCATCCCAATAGACCCAATTTGTGGATTGAATTTTATGTACATTTATGATACATGGTTTATGTCTTTCTTTATCGTAAGTGCTTTTCCTAGGCCAAAGAGAATCTGTGCACCATAATGCCGAACTACGTCGGAAAAAAACAACAAAGCAGTGTTTGCTCTTAAAGGAGGAAATTATGTGAATAAAGGAGATTTGTTTCAGAATTCCAAAGGGTTATCACAACAGTCTTTCATTTAAGAATATATGTTAACTATAATGACGGTTAAGTGATAAAAGCTAGGACATCAAGTAACACCAAAGTATGTTTTTTACTTACTTAATGTAGGATACACTTTTGCTACAGAGAATTTTAAATCAAACTGGATACATTATCTTAGCTGGTCTTTCTTTAAACTAAAGGAACAGAAGTCATTTTAACTAAACAAAAAAACCCAGATGCAAATGGCAGAAACAGATTTTTGTCCTATTGTCTTTTGTTCTACTGAGTCATACAATAGAAAGTGTTATGAACCACTCACAATGTCACAGTGACAGGTAAATGGAAAACTGTGTACAACAGGGAATTAATAGAAAAAAATTATATTGGTCATGAGTCATTGCTATGACTAAGATAAGTAAACATCTGTTGGTATCCTAATAATCTCAGTTTCTTTACTATCAAGGCAATGTCTCAGTAAAGAGACTAATACAGAGATGTAGTTAAGAGCCCAAGACTTAACACTCTTGTTGGCTCCACTGTTAAATACAGGCTAGATCCTGACAATTAATACTAGATTTCAAACACCATGACAACAAGATGCAAAACTGATACAAACACGAAGGCTTAAATTTTGTAAGCAAGAGCTTCAGCCTGGTAGTTGCTTCAGGCTGGCAGCTGCCTCTGCATTGCATTGCAACTGGGCTGCTGTTAGCTCATTCGCAGGTTTTCACCAGCCCCTTCCTACTCCTTTTCACTCTCAGTTCTCCAAAGTCACAGGTTCTGTTTCCTTAGCGTTTTTTCTTTCCCCTAAAAGCAACACATCCTTGTTTGGATACCTGTGCTTTCTGTGTTGCCTGAAGCCAAGCCGCTGGCTCCAGCTGTCTCAAGCCCTGCAGCTCTACTCGCTAGGGCAGGATGACAGCAAGGTGTGACCATCACCCAGGGACAGACCAGATGGGAAACAGAAATCCTCTGCTTAAGTAGCTCCTTTCCAGGGCAATCTGCAGACAGAATTTAACACTGCTCTCCAAGCGTGGGCCTGTGTTCTCCAGGCACCAATACCTGCTCTGGGCCACCTCCCTTCTTCCCTGTGCCCCAGGAAAAGATGTTGAGCTATCTAGCTCTCACACAGTAGAAGAGAAAGATAGAAAAAATGTTTTTCCTAATTTCTGTGACTTGTATAACAGTTTACAAGCAATTTCTTTTGAAAATATCTCTATTTTGATGAGCAAACTTGCATAGTAAGAAGAGCAACTGTAGTGGAGGTGGAAAGTCACACTCATTTTGTGCATATGCATTTGAATGAAATGGTAAACACTTGTCTGAATCACCACCACCCAGATGTCATCTTTCTCTCCCTATTTTCAGCTTGAGGGGGAGGAGAGCTGCCAGAACAGAAACCCGGAGGTGCTGAGTTCCAGTCAACTGCTGTCACACTGTTCCCAGATTAATTATCCACCAGTGATCCCATGTTTAACACACTAATTGTGGATATTTTTGCTAACAGTTCAACCCATCGCAATGTTAGAGAAGTAAGAACTTTCCATATTTCCAGGAATTACATATTTGGGCTTTTCTTCTTTAAATACCTTGAGATTATCCTTCTCCATATGTTTATGAAGTAGTATGTGCTATATGCTCTTTGCCAGTGCCTAGAACATTGCTAAGACCAGGAGAAGCTATGTCTTATGTGGTCTGTGACTGAGCATCACTAATGCACTCCCATCTTTCCACATAAGATGCTCCTTCTTATAGTGTTTCTTTCTTATTTCATTAGGAAAATGGGAATAGTAAATAATTGCTGTTATTAGTTGGTTTGAATTACTTCTGGGGTGTTTTTAATGTTCAAATACTTTTGAGTACACAGATTTTCAATGTGTTATCCTTGGTCCACTGATTGTTTGGCTTCCAATGATCTTGCAAGTTTTTTCACTGGGAATTAATTACTGATAATGCCAAACTCCACTTAACAGCACACCATCCAAGAAATGTCCACATATCTTCAGGTCTGGCTGGCATAGAAAGTAATCCCACAAGAAGGTACTCCTAAAAACCAGGATGACTGGCAAAAATGTAGGGCTTTGTGCATGCTATAAAATTTTATTTATTAATGATTAGAGTATTACCTCTGCCAAGAGCAAAGGGAAATGCAAATATCTTTTTGTTATTATACAGCTACCATTTTTGATAACAAGGTGACCTCAGATAATTCCAAAAGCACTGAAGTAATCTAGAGTTATGTGCAGCATAACAGGTTTCCAGCAATTCCTTATTAGTAAGCACTGAGATCTCTTATTGTGCTTTTGCAGAGACAGCCATTTTAGGACTCTGTGTTAGTTTTGCCATCCACAACTAATCCTTGTCAGAGTAGATTTTAGTTATGCCATTGGTGCAAGAACCAAGAACCTTTGAGCAGGGCCTCCTGGACACAGGCACTTCATCATCCTTCTCATCTCTACATATGTAGCAGGAGAGACAGTTTTAATTTTTCAAAGCAATTTGAAGTAGAATCAGGGAGAATTTTTTCCAGTCAGAAATAATCATTGCTTATACACCGCTTTTTAAACAACACATTTCAAAATGCCTCTTCTTGTCTCAGTGCAAGGAGGATTTGGGCTTGATCTCTCTGGGAAATGATTATCATAGCCCTTGGAACAAGTGTCCTTTTGAAGTAGTGATAGAGAGCAGGCAAATAGAACACTCAAGGGTATTCTTGATAGGGAAAGGAGATGACCAAGTCCTTATCAGTTAATTTATAATATTGTATAAGTTACAGTGCTATGTTTTCACATCCATACTAGAAACAAAAGAATATTTGCAAAAAGAGAGCCCCATAACTCTCTAAAGTAAGTATGTTGAGAAGTACTGATTTGAAGCAATGGGTAGGTTGGCTACCTGAGGAAGGCTGCAGGGGCAGCTTCTCTTGATTCTCACTAGCTGCCTCCTCCACACAGTGCTTCAAAAACCTGAGGCTACAGATGGACTCAGCCCCAGCAGCAGTCAGGTAATGCCCTATTCTGTTTAGTCATTACAAAAATCCACTACCAAGAAGTTAAGAACTGTATATAGGGCTATCAACCCCTGAAGAAATAAAAATGTATTTTCAGCTTCCTATGCATCTTCTTCCAATCTGCACCATGTATGAAGGCTTTAAAAGCACATTTAGCTTATTTGGTATAATATATACACAACTTTAAAAATAATTCCATCAAAAACTGGCCCCTTGTATACATAGGTAGGCTAAAATGGAACTCACAAGCTGCTGAGGCTCATTTCTGTCCTTAGGCCAATTTTTCAAGTAGTTTTAACATTTGACTCAAAACCCCCCACACAAACATGCTTTGGATTGGTAGCATACTGCTAACATTACTTGAACCAGCAGCTTGAGATCCACTGAAGGTTTTATTCTAATAGGCATCATCTAATTAGGTAGTGTGGATAGGCAAAGTTCCAATGATACATAACTTATCATAATCCATATAAAAGCAGTTTATTGAAAAGGAAGCTGACAGCAGAGAAAAGATGAGCCACAGGGACAAAAATGGACCCTTTTAATGATTTCAGAACTGAGGTATTACCAGATATAGAAAATGGGTAGGCAGGCCCAGGAAGAACAGACTCAGGAGGAGGCACGACAAAGCCATTGGAGAATAGATATGCAAATATTCCAACACATTTCAAGTATTTACATCACTAGTAGGATATTTCCTACATATCCAAAGAACATGGCAGAAATGTTATGACCTATCACGAACTATAATCATTCTGCATTATATCAAGTTAGTCTTTTATTTGGGGTATTTAAACACTGTAATCTGCAAGAAACTGTCTTTTTAGCTTTCTAAACAATTTTTTCTATGTCCTCAGTTCACCTCTGACTTAATTAATCTGGCTTTCCTGATTTTGTATTTCACCCTTTTCTCTTTTTTTAACAAGTTGGGTAGGAAAAGCAAGAGAGTGAAAGATTTGCAATTTCATCAGGTAAAGTTAGCTATGCACTAGGAGGTGTTGGTTTGTTACAACAGCAGTAACAAAGGCACTCAAATCCTGTGAAGTAATGCTTAAAATGCCATTTGCTGGAGTGAGCACTACAAAGAAGAGGACAGTACAGACAGTCTTACATCCCTTCAGATCTCCCAGCTGTGCAGCATGGAATGGGCCTCCAATCCACACACACACATCTTGCCCATGGAAGGCCGCCTTATTTGAGCTATTAGAGGATTTTTCTACCAGAAAACAACTCTGCTTACTACTTCAAAGGTCAAGCAGAAAGGAGGTTCACATGAGAGCTACTAGCTGCACTTTCAGATAAAAGGCAAGGACACACAAGTGGCATCATTGCTGGCACTGAGTGGGAGCTGCCTGCAGGCTCCTCTGTTATGGCTACCTTTCCCTGCAGCCAGAGGACAAACATAGCACAGCCCAGGGACAGCAGAGCCCCAGCCTGGGCACATTGAGGTTAATGCTTAACTATTATGTGGATCCCCAGCTCAGAAACTTCTTAAGGATACAGTCAGGTCGCTGCTCCTTCCTTATATTTGGAATAACTTCCCAGTGTTGCTCCAATTTGTAACCCTTACTATATACTTTTCTTCAATTTTGTCTCCTTATCCAAGCTTAACTTGTACTATTTTTAAGAGAGGGAGGAGAACAACAAGCATTGTTTAACTCTGACTCGCTTCACGTGGAGCTTCTGTCTCTTGAGTGGAGAACAGTTTCCACAGAGGCCATTTGTTCTGTGACCACCGAGTAATGCTGGTCTTCTCTAGAGAACATGGTGGTATCAACTGCCAGAGACATTCTATGCATTACATGAACCACTCACTGCCTCATTTGACATAGCAATCCTTAACCCCAGAGGTGGAATTCTGTTTACTGGAATATCAGCTGCATTCCACATACAGATTTGTATTTCTGGAGATGTAAAAATATTTCAAAGCAATTGTTTAGGACTTGCCTCTGGATGTCTTTATTAAGCATGTAAGCATCTAATAATTTGAAACCTACAAAGCTCATGACCTCAGTTCCAACATTTCTATCTTCTTAAATCTTTCCTGTTAAGGCTTTTCTATTCACAGATTTGTTTGTTCTTTTGATCCTTTTTATTAGCCATTAAGAGAAATTCTTTCAAATTTACAGCTGAGAGGTTCCAATTAAAACCCATTATTACTTCAGATGAACTATCAATTTCTAAAATATCTATTATCTCCTACATTATATTCCATCTCATATCTTGGGAGTTTTAATTTGCATTTTTTGACTGTAGAACATAAAGTGTGTCTATCAATTGTTCATTGACAACTCTTTGCAAAGCATGTTTAGAATGCAGTGAGATACATTAATAGTATTTCCTCCAATGATATGTTAAAATTAATCTCTTTCTGATTCTCCTTCATTTATGTTGTCTTATGTCTCCCTGATAATTCTTTTTCTTTGTTGATGAGCCTAAGTGATTTTGTGCCACCATCAAATCTTGTCACTCGCCAGCTCATCTCAGCAGCTCTATAGTCTGGGATGTAGTCTGTCACCCAGTGCTATCTCTTTGGCATGAAAACCTGAATATTTATCCTCTCTCTTTTTTCTGTAGCCAGTTCCTGCTCTGTAGCAATGCCTTTCCATCCTGTTCACACCAGACTTTGCAGGGTACACTGATAGGTTTACATGCAAATAATACAAATAATACAATACAATTTTACAATCCAAATACAGGACTCCATAGATCAAAGCACACATTTTCCCCTTTATGTCAGCAAGTCAAGCCATGCTAACACCATCTTGTAAGAGTACCTTACTAGTATAGGAAAGAAAAACCAGGCAAGCACCAACACAATGGATGGCAACACCAGCAATGGGATGTCATTTGTCACAATAGCAAGAGCCACCATCCAGGCATGAAACCAACACCTGGACTAAGACAGACTGACCAAGGCACCCCAGCGAGCCAGATTCACCTTCACACTCAGCTTTACTGGGCTCAGCAATTGCAGCAAGGTTCAGCTGGGCAGCTGTCATCTGTCATTGCCCAAACTAGAGAGTTCTATATTTTAGGCCAGCCCTAAAGCACTTTATATTTTCCATATAAAAAAAAAACTCCAGAAATAACTTTAATATAAAATGTTTTTATTGTTTTTGAAAACATTTAAAAAACAATTTTTGAGCACTTTCAATAAAAAAAATAACTGAAATGCTACTGCAATATTCAACTACTGTAGTTTCAGCAGTACAACAGACAACAAAACACTGGGGAAGAGGGGAGAAACTGGATTTCCTGCACTAAATGAAAATGTGGAACAGGGATTTTTCTTTCCTTACGGTGCAGTAAATAAAGCACAGTATAGTACAAGACTATTATATGATCCTCAGATGCACTGCACAAGAAATGCTTTCCTTCTTTTCAGTTCAGAAGTCAGTGCTTATTGCAATTATTTGCAAATTATTTACTTCATGAATTCTTATCATGATAAAATGATGCAAAAATGTTTTTCAACACCAGAACAATAAAAAATAATCCAAGAAAGGAACATATTCAACAATAACTAAGCTGAATTAGTTAACATAAAAAAGTAAATAACTTGTGAATAACTATGCTCACCTGGTTAACACTGAACCAGCTTCAATACAGCAAAAGAATAAAAAAAATAAAAGTGGTTACAGGAATATATCTAGTACTGTACAAGATTAAGTCATTAACACTCATGCACGTTTTGTGATCATGTATTAACATGGTGAAGCAAACTAAACTTAATTTTTCCTGCTGCAATATTCTCATGTAAGAGAATCAAAAATAGAAATATCTCATTGAGATCAATGCACATTGCTACATAAGACAATTTCACCTGTCACTTTTAATGACATTTTGCCTTTTAATAATGAAACACATTAAAAAGTTTTTTTTTTTGTTTTGCCTTTTTTTAAATCTGTGGGCCGTATTTCTTGCATTTATCCTAAGGAATGTGCCTGCCACAGGTTCAACAGAATTTTAGTGCAATATATGAACCCAGAAAGTTTGCTGGACTAACCAAGCAATCAAATTTAAAGTGTTTGCTGCAATACTGTACACAGGGTACAAATTCACTAGTTTGTATACTTAGCAAAAATTGCTATCAAAATAATTTATTTCTTATGTTAGTAGGAAGCCAATAATGTAAACAAGGGGTCAGAACTGTCTCAAATTCACCGTTTTGGAGTATCTGACAAAGACAGGCTTCCATTTGTTAGGATCACAGAATTTTCCTTTGGGTATTGCATACTTTGGTGTGCAGTAGTGCTCTGTCTCAATGTATCATAAAGAACTAACTAGCACTAAGTACAGGGACCTAACATTAATTGTAACACCAACACACAAACATCTCTAAAATGATACATACCAATGTACAAAGCTGTGCCTGTGCCTTGGATTTTACTTGAAACAATTCTTATCGAATTTAATACTTTTTAAATTAAACATATATTTGCTTTAAACCCACTGATTATAGAATATTTCTGCTAATTAAGTCACATGTTAGGTCCAATGTAATGCTTGCATTTAAAGATCATTTTAAACACACTTTTAAAAACCTTTGGTGATGGCTGCATAATTTAGAATGCATCAACTTTAAATCTACGCTTGCTTTAGTGAGATATCTTTTCAAAAAAAACTAGTAGTTAGGCTAAACCTTCCTTCCCCCAGGCCTCCTCAGTGTCAGTGTCCGTGACCCGAGGTGAGGCCGGCCCACCGTGGAACACGGGCCGCTGCAGCACCCGGGCAGCTCCTCCCGCAGCTGGCACTGAGTCACAGTCACACAATAGCTGAGTTGGAAGGGACCCTCCCCCTCTTCCATCGAAGCAGGTTTCACCTATTCACAGTAGTGCTGGCACTTCACACAGGGTCAGGAAACAGAAACAAAAAGGTGCTGAGTGTCTCTCAGACTCATCCTCCCACCCGGGTGAGAGGACGTTCAGCACATCTCTGTCAAAAGGCCATGGGCAAGTACAGGATGCAAGCCCTGCCTTCAGCAACTTTAGTCTACAAGAACAATGGTTCAAGTCTTACTGACAAACACCTGGCAGGACAACAAGCAGAAGGTTACTATGCAGCTTTTCGTCTCCTCCCCATTGCCTTGGAAGAGTCACTTGGTCTTAGAGCAAATCACATTATCACAACATGCTTGTGCTTCAAGGAGGGATCAGAACTCTCCAAGTTTGTTCCTGATGAAGTGACAAAACTTCTGATGCAAGCACAGTGAAATCAGGCCCCTATAAGGTGCTATAGCTTGGCACAACTGTTTGTCCCTGCAGAAGAGGCCATAAACTGGTGATGAATTGGAGCAAGGGCAAGAGAAGCCATGATATACCAGCACCTCCAGTACCAATGCAGCAGCACAAGTTGAATCAGCACTGCCAAAAAAATTGACCAGTACTGGGATCTCGAGTAATTTGCAAAAACTGAAGAAACAGAAGACCACCAAGACACTTAAAGAAAAACACTAATCACATGAAAAATCTGAGCATCTTCCCCTTAAAGAAATCTAGGGGAGTTTACTGCACGTCCCCCTTCATAAATTCATGACCACTCAAAGAAATGCAAAAGAAGAAAAATTTTCCTGCTCTATTTTCTGCTTTGTGTCAGGTCACAGGAAAAGTAATCCATTTTATACTAGGCTTAAGGGATGGTATTGTAGCATACTCAGTGTACCACTTCTTTTGTAAAAAAAAAACCTGCTTCTGCAAGTCCTCTTTCTAGCATCAAGGCCATGGCTGAGTAAATACCTCTCTCTTTTGCCCATTAGAGAGATCCATATATGCCATGCTGGTAAAATAAAAGGTCTTTTTGGTTTGAGGGAACTAGTGAGGCAGAAGTCTAATTCTCATTTTCCAGAGGGGTAACGGGTTTTTTTTCCTTAAAAAAAATAAAAAAATTCATCAACCCTGTCAAATCACTTTTGAAAATGGAATTCAGGCTTCTAAAACAGTAAGTACTTTTAAAAGAATTTTTACCAAAAGAAAGATCCTATGCCTTACTGTGTATCTGTAAAGTGCCTGGCAGTATTATGGCTCTATATGAAATATTATTAGATTAACCACATTTTTTAATATTTTAATAGTCTTTTGTTTGAGAGAAAGAGAGTGAGCAAGAAAGACAGAAAGACTCAACCTACTGAAATAGAGAGAAAACAACATCTTCCTACGCCCTCCACTAGGTTAGGAAAGAGCAAACTTAAAAAAAGGGAACCTTTAGAAACAGTATTTTAATGAGCTCCAGCAGCTCTCTATTAAAAAAAAAAAAAAAGAAAAAAAAGAGGGAAAATATCATGTTCCTTCTCTAGCATTGATAAACAGTACCTATCACTTTAAAATAGGGTGTTATGCCTACATTAAATCTCAGTGCTCAAAATCTTTTTGCATTAATTTTACCTAATATAAAAACATTGACATGAGAACTGAGAACTAAAATATCAAGTATGTCATGAATATTAATGGATAAAATAACTACATAGATTTATTTCTCTTAAATAAAAAAATTTAGTGCATCTTTTTCCTTGATCATTCCTGTTAGCTTTTCCCATCTCTGTGATTTACTGGAGATGCCAAAGACACCAGTGCTACAGAGATTTCCCGAAGTTCACCATCAAGCAGTGCTCCAGACAGCTACACAATGATCAGGCATCTGCATGTCACCTGGTCCATTTGTACCCACTCCCCATCACCTCACCTACCTGCAGGCACCCTGCATTTCAAACCTGGATGACAAAGGTCAGTAAAGATCACCTACTAAGAAGTAACAACCAATAAAAAGTATGGAAAGCCTACTAACGAGCTTAAATTAAAACCCTCCCAAAGCATCAACCATAGCTGTCGTCACTGGCTGCCATTAACCACTTTTTTATTTGCTAAAACAAGAAATGTTGAATGGGAAACACTCCAAAATTCAAACTTTAATACTGGCTCTTTGATAGCCCATCACCTTCAGAGATTTGTTTAGAATTGGTAAGACTGCCTTTTCCTTACTGAAGAATGAGCAACAGGTACAGCAAACTTTTTTAAAAAATGCCACAATACATAGCAAGTGTTTCTGCTGCGGGAGGCACTTCCATTAAGACAAATACAATACGTCTGTCTTTTAGTTACAGTGTGCTACATACATATTATAAAACAAGATTAACCCAACATTTCAACAGCAGGATGATCCTTACTCTCCATCCACTCAAAACCTGATGCAGTCATTGAGTTAATGGATTCATTGCAGATTTGTTGAAACAAGGGGTCATTTTTTAATTCCTCCAGTGTAGCATCATCGTCTTGTCCCTGCTGACGACCTGGATCAAACAGTAGATTTGTATCTAAAGTGTTCAGATCGTTAATGCTGCCTGAGAGCTCGGAAGACAACCTGATGTCGCTGGGAAAGACAGATGCAACGTTATTGAGATCTGATGCCACCTGATTCACCAGCTGCTGGTTTGTTGGCAGACTGTCCTCCACTAAAAGGTCTTTTACAGTGCTGCTAAAATCTAATTGCTGCTCTCCGATGTCTGATTGTGCTTGGTTATCTCCAGAAGAAAAACTGATCTGATCGGTGCTGCTATTTTTTGTGAGGTAATTTGGTGTTTGGAATTCATAAACTGAAGTGCTGGAATTGATCATACTTTGTGGGTTGGCACTAGGAAAAGCGGTGGACGTCTCCAAAATCTGAGTGAGATTCATCCTGGCTGTGTAATTTGAGGGCATGTTGTTCATTCCCAAACCTCTCACTGCATCATCACTATCAGAATCAAGTTTGTTTAACAACACATTGGTTATTTTTTTAGTGTTTGTTTGTTTCTGAAGAGACGGGAAGGCCGTCTGCATCATCACAGTCAACGGGACTGACTGGCTTCTCTGTGCTATGTTATTGGCACTGGTGTCTGCATGGATATTAGCAAATACATTGTGGACTTCGGGAGTCACTGGACTTCCAAAAGGTGTCAGATTAGAGCGTGGTATATTTGACACAGGGTAAACAGTGCTTCCACTGAGATTACGCTGGCGATGGACAGCAGGGCTCACACTCCGGCATCTCAGACTGTTGTTGAGAGAAGAACCAGTTCCTTTGTTGTCCAAAGGAGCAGGAACAGCAAAGCCCTCCTGCTTGGTAGTGCTACTGACAGGGGCTGCCTGGTGCTGCACAGGTGAAACAGGAGTCACGCGACCGAAGTGAGTGTCGTGGTGGCGCGGCTGAGACTGGTAGGACTGGCCGGGAACTGCAAAAGCGTGAGGTTTCCTGAAGCGATCTTCCACCAGCTCCTGGTAGCTTGTAAGGATGCCATGGTTTGCAACTGATGAATTACTAACCCCACTGTAGCCGTTATTCATCCACTCGAGCTTGGTTTTGTCAGGATGGGTAGCCATAGGCCGCTGCATTGGCTTCACAGGGCTACTTGATATGATGCTGGCGTCGTGGTAAGCCATACTGGAGCTGATGGGAGTAAATGCAAACGGGTTTCGGCATTCCACAGGACTTGGAGGGACACTGCTGCTGCAGTTGGAATGGGGTGTGCCAATGGGCGTGTGCCGGCTGCTTCCTAGGGCACTGTCTACGGGAGTTGTCTGAGNTTGGATGAGATGACACAGGAGCTCCTTGGGCTGCGGTCTGACTCTGAAGTGCCATTCCTAGACAACCACCATAAGGATGGGAATTATTCATGGACATTTGCTCCTCCATGAGCACCAGCTCCTCCACAATGCTGTCCTGGGTAAGGTCATCATCAAATGAAAAGAAGTTTTCATTTGACGGAGGGACTGTAGGCTCAAACTCTTTCAGCTCAGACTGCAGAGGTAACTGATTTGAAGACTGTGCTTGTATTTGATCCAAGGAGTCCTGGATCTGGCTCTGTAACTGCTGGCTGTACACATCCTGCTGCATACTTTCGCAGTGCACCGGCTCCCACGCGGATTCCTGTAAGTCACTGGAGCCAGAGTGCCCAGCAATAGTCATAACACTGATATCTTGCTGCTGATCACAATTCACAGATGCAAAATCAGAGGTTTTGGTGATATGGTGCCACGTATTTGGGTTAAAGCTGCCATCAGATTTTGAATCATTTTCTATGATAAACAAGTTTCCTTCCAATTTTACTTTTATATCTGGAGATGATGCTGATGCAAGCTGCTGTTCTAAAGCAGGATCACAGGTATTCAAACTGGTGTTTAAAGAAAGGTCTGTTGCCAAGTTTGCAGCAGCCGTAGAAGGTACAGGTACCGTCACGGGTACCTTGCTGGGAACTTGAGCAAGTGTTGCTGTATTGTCATTGTTAGCTAATGATCCAACCTTCAGAGCCTTCTTAACATTGTTAGGTTTTTGACTCTCCACAGCATTACCAGTTGCAAACTGCTCCACTAATGGTTTCTTTACAGGTGGTAACTGGGAGTCCTGAAGCGTGGAAGGTTGTCGCTTTCTTGGACTTTTAGTGCATGCTTTGTCTTTAATCATAGACTCACCAGTAGGAGGTGAACTGATGCTGGTGCTGGACAAGTTTTGACTGGCAACTGTGAGCTTAAGAGTGCTTTGATTATTGCCTGCTGAAGAAACTGGTGTGATTTCATCAGACTGTGACTTATATTTGGTCCCTGCTTCTTCAGCTTCCTGATCACAGCCCTTACCTGGTTTTAGCTCCATGACATCATCCGTTGAAACTTTCAAGGCTGCAACCTCAAAATTAATTAGCTGTGCAGGAGGCAGGTCAGGGGTTGCCTTTATGGATTTAGACATGTCAGAGCTCTCTTGGCCCTGTACCGAGTTGTCATCCAGCAATGCTTCTGGTTCCGTTTTGATCTTGACTGCGGGTGTAGCTACAACAGTACTAGGCTTGGATCCTGGAGACTGAAGTGAAACAACAGATCCATTTTTGATCTGTGGACCAGTCCTCCCTTCTTCCACTGCTCCTGCACTAGTGCTAACTGATGGTGTCTGTTTGACGGGCACACTACTGCTGCTCGGAGCAAGAGATATTGCTGTCATTTTTACCACATTTAAGGAATTCACATGTGGAGCTGGCACAACAGTCTTGGTAAATAGCACCGTCGTGGGAGAGCGGATGGTGAGAGCACTGGTGTTTGCTGGCTTGGGTAAGATCTGCGGGTAGCGATGCCGGGCAGAGCGGTCACCAACGGGGCTGGCGGGAACGTTCTGGGGAGTCTTTGGTGGCTGCTTGACTGATTGCATGTGCTGAGTGACCACCTGAACATTGAGCGGCAGGACCTTGCTATCAGATGATCCCATAGGACTTGGAGATGTCACCAACTGCCTGGTCCTTGGCATCTGTAAAGAGAGAAAAAGAAAAGGTGTGGCAACGAAGCAAGAAGTCCCCAAAACCCACACATCACCTCAGCCCCAAGCATTTCAAAGGTGAAAGACAACACAGCTTAATACACCAAAGCTAGTGAATGTCAGTTTGAAACAAAATAAGCTCTTCTACTTGTCCAAGACAATTTCTATTTTTCTACCTAAGGATTGGTAGACAGATATATGCCTTCTATTTTTAAGGCATGAGGCACTGGTGTACACACCAATCTGCTCTTCTGCTAGTGAAAGGGTCATTCTCATATAATCCTTCACCATCTGGGACAAAAAGACGGACATACAAAGGCTAAAGAGGAGAGTATATGTTCAAAATACTGCTCATTATTAAGGTTTCAAAAATGAGTCAAATACAAACTCACTATCAGGCAGAAAAATTGGCTTACCTATTGAAATGAACAGCACTGTGGACATCTTAAAACCAAATAACCCTCCTGTACTTCCTAGCCCAATTTTATATGGCTGAAAGACAAAAATGTCCTATCCTGCAGACATTCATTCAAATTAAAATTGTACCTGTCACTAAATGCACTGGGCCAATGAAAGGCAATTTAGGTTCCATATTAGGGCCTCAGTGACCCACACAACTGGTGTCAGTTCTCGTCTCGTTAAACTTCATGTCAAGCCTCACTTTAATGACTTCAAAGAAGAACTTGGCCTATGTTACATGATCAGAATTCTGCTGCCTCTGTATCTAATGTGCTATAAGACAGTCCAGACAGAAAAGCATCACGGCACCCAAGCCTTTGAATGGAATCTGTTTTAACCCACTGACACCACGTAGTTCTGGGCAGTGCACAGCCTATTTGTAAGGTGAATTCTCTAGAGAATTGCTGGAGAGCATTACCGGTATGGGGCTGGGCACAGCAGCCACAACAATGCCAATAGGTGGAGGGGACAGAATGGCAGGACTTCCATTAGATATACTGGTCACACCGTTGGTTGCAGTGCCTTCTGTTTTCTTTACTGGAGACTCTCCTGGCAAAGGAGACTGCAGTTTCTGTTCTTGCTGCTTCTTCTGGATCTTACGCTGCAGCTGCTGCTTAGCATCGACAGGAGATGGCAGAGTTTTCACTTGTGGTTGAAAAGAATTACTTTCAGCAGTAGGTACAAAAGCTGAGGGCTGGGGGATCCCTTTTATTCCTGAAAACAAAAGGAGAATGAATTACAACCAAACATACCCTGTCTGCTGTGGTGCCACTTTTGTACCTAACACAGAATATATGGCAGGCATCTCCAAAACCATTCTGGGAACACCTCCTCCATGAGGTGCTCCCATCCACTTCATGCTTTAATCTATTCACCTTCAGTTTGTTTCCACATTTGTGGCAAAATCTCTGTCTGGTAGACAAGCCAGGCGGTAGCTGCTGAAATACTCCGTATGGGCCTCTCGTTTCTAGTAATGTCAAATGGCAACTTGTGGGTCAGCACAATCTCAGCCCGCACTTCACTGAACTGGCAGCAGAGGGCGGCGGGCACGTTTCAGATGTGCCTTTAAAATCCAGCACCTGCCGTGGTTTTGTTTTACCTGCTCTAAGGCAGCTTTAAATGAAAAATGTTTCCAGAAAGCTGTGGGTCTGTGTCACAGAGGAGCAGTTCTGAGCAGATGACACTATCTAATGGCCAAGGCATCAAAAACAGTGCATCTAATATCAGAACGGATCGAAACCTCTGTGTGATCAGGGCTAATGGTGAAAAAATGGCAAAAAGAGAAGTGTTCAGGAAAAAAAAGGACAAAAGATAAGAGAAAAAGGTTAAAAAACAATGGAAATTAGAAGGGGAGAACATTTTTTTCTTAAGAAATTACTTTGCTGATCACAAAGCAAGCAAATGCTGCTTTCAGGGATAAAACAGAGACTTAGTGTCCTCTGTACAGCTAGTAGTAATTTCCCTTACAAAATCACATCACATTTATGATCTTTTGTTTATTAACAGTCAATAAGATTAACATGCTCTGCAGAGACCAAATAACCTTGCTGAACCACCCCTTTAGAAACGCTTTAATATTGTTTCATTTACACTTTGAGGTTACACAGTTTTAAAATAACTCATAATTAAAAATTAAATCAACACCATTTTACTACTTTACTCATTTTACTGATACTAATTTTACAATACTAAACCCAAGTATTTGGTTTTAGATGTCAAGCACATGCTTAGGAACTGTGATCTGAGAGCCCACTCTCTCAGCAGCAGTTTGCATGTACCACAAGAGGTTGAATGTCACAACACATCTCCACTTTCACAATTTCACAGAGCAGTGAAACATCCAAATATATTGCAATTACTGGTACATAATTCTTCTATATGGGCAAGTAATATTAATAAGAAAAAACCCTCAGACTTTTCTTTGAGGGTGAAAGTTGTTTTTTTCTCAGTTAATGCACAGAGACACTGAGTCACAGTTCCCTGCAAGCCTTAGAGGCATGCACTGGAAGTAACTGCCCTTTTCCTTGAAGGAAACAGTCTTGTCTTGAAGGAAGTGAGGGGGAGAAGCTATGTGAGCTGAGGAGTTGTGCATACACTGAGTGTCCATTCTAGCAGCAGGGCACGCAGAATCAGAGTAGCCAAGCATTAGGTCCCAATGGAGCATACAGGCAGCAAAGCCCACCACTGGCACCTGTCAGGGCCAAGTTGCAATAAAAGGAAGAGAACTGGAAGGAAAAAGAACATGATCCAGAAGGGGATCACCTGAACACCACTTTCCATTCAAAACTGCCTGTCTCAAGAGGTTGGCCTTGATCTGAAGACATTTTGCTTGATAGGCCTAGTCAGAACTCCTCAGAGGCAAGTTTGGGAGCATGTTGTGCACCTGCATTTCCCTTCTTGTCCTTCATTTTTGTAATTTACTTTATCCACAGTCACCAAAACACACTTTAAATGGTTAAGTGACTCATTTCAAGCACAGAGAAGGAAACAAACCACAGAAAAAAATCTGCTCTTGACATAAATTTTTTTCCAAATTAGGGCAAGTTAGCAGGCAGAAACACAGCTACCCTAGCAATCTGTTTACAAACCAGCACTGTAGCAGCACCAAACTCCTGTTCTAGCCAAGTATACAAATTCAGCACAAGTACTCACACACCCTGAAGTGCTTTAAAAGACCAGGGTCCTCACCAGAGGAATGGGAGGATCACCAACTAAATCTGAGACCGGTGTTGATTTTCAGATCTTTACCCAGACTAGCAGCAGGAATAGTAATTTGCAGCAATGTGACTAAAATCACATAAATGAATGCTCGATGCTTAGAGTCAATGTTAAAGTCTGCCCTGAAGGGAAGAGCTTCCTCAAATGGAGTTGTCACTACTTCAAGTAGAAAGATCCCCCATTTCAACATTCAGCATTATCTCATTACCTGCTGGTGCCCCTGCCATTACTGTTAAAGCTGCCATTGACTTGGTACCAATATAGTGACTTTTGACAAGGAAACGAGCCAATTCCAAGACTGTATCGAAAGGCTGGCTCAGCACTTTCTGGGCCCATTCACAAACAAGCCGGCAGGCTGCAGAGACCACTTCCTCATCAGCACTTTGCAGCTGCCCCGATGGCTCTGCTCCATCCAACTAAACCAAACAAAGGAGGAAAGGTTAATTAATAATAGTCATTAAGGCATGAAAACAAAAATAGAAAGTAAATTATTATCAGAATCACACCAAAAGTTGAGTAGTATATTCACAGTTTTACATGAAGTTATGAGATCACAATATCAGTATCTTTCAAAATTAAATGTCTTAACAATAATCTATGGGTTGTTTCCAAAGACATTATATGGAATTGACATTTCTGGAAGAAAATCAGAGACAGAACCCTAATATTTGGACCGCCAACAATTGATTTCCTCTCTATCCAGAGTCTTGTCAACTCAGCAGTCACTATTACCCAGGAATTACTTTTTTAACTGGGGTATCTCTTCTATAGCACTGACTTTAAAAAGTACAGTAAAAGCAAAACAGAATCAGAGTTAAATACATGTATATAGTAGGAATGCTGGCGAAGTCTACTTCAACTCCTAAATTAGTTTAAGAGTATTGCAATTCATTGTGGACTTTACAGGAAAAAAACAAACAATGATTCAGAATATAAGAATCATAAAGAAAAAAATCTTAAAAGCTGCACAGATCTTCATTTTGTTTTGAAAAGTTCTGACAGAAAAACAGTATAGTGAATGTTAACTTGCAGAAATATATATAAATAAGCAAATATATATCATACCCCATCTCCAGTTTTATGAAAGTCAAGGTTGGGCAGTGTTGGCATATGCACAAAAGCCTTCTTCCTTAGTCCACTGTAGCAATATGTGAACAGCAATTAAGGTCTAAATTGTCTGCTTGTTAGCTGCTTGTTAGGAGAGAAGAGCAGTAATTCCTCTGATAACCCTCATAAGCTTTAAAAGCAAACTCAACACAGAGCTAAGAATTCCTGTCATTAGCATGATCTCACAGCCAGCCAGAATCAAAAGTCTATCAATGGCTGCATTCTTGGCCAGGTCATTGGGCTTCTCCATCTACACAAAGATGCTGGGTATGATGAATTTCTCTAAATATGTCTGTATTCTTTCTTAGGCCATGGAGTTAGCAATTGCTTGCATTAACCTGGATGGAGCATAATAACAGTAAAAAAATCTAAGGAGCCTGCGAATTACAGTAGGTGTGAGACAAGGTCACATTTTAATCATTCTGAATTAGAAACACTGGAAATAGAACATAAAGAGATCCCCTGGGTCAAGCTACAATTACATTCTATGATTTCTTCTTCAACACTTCTCTAGCTCTATCCAGTACGTAAGTACTAAGTTTTGGATTTCACTGCCAGATAATCCAACATTGTATTTTACAGAACAGTTTAACTGACACATAACTTCTCCATTTAATACAACATGGGAGGTTTTTTTCCTCAATGGAGACAAGCAATTCTGGGCTGCCTGCTAGCATTTAATTCTGTAAGTTCATGCTTCAAATGAGACCTGGCAAAGGCCAGTGTCACACACATGCATATCATTACTGTTACTTCTTTTGAGTGGTTTTTAATTGGAGCCTACGAGCACCTCAATGCCCTTTAGCCTTTTCATGCTCTCCCTCTCCTGCTCGCTGCAGTGGCTTTGCCTACCCAGCATGTCATGGTAGGCAAGAGCCAGCCCTGGGGAATGCAGCAGGTAGTACAATACTTCACCAGGGCTTCTAAGGGTTCTCATGGGAAGCTGTAATTCTCAGCTTGGAAAAGAAAAAATTCTGGCTGATGAAAAAGCTGGTTTGAAAATCACTAATAGTTTTGACTCCTTTATTCCAGTATCTCTCTTTGCACTAAATTATAAAACTTTTTTGATGCCTTGCTGCTGTGACAACTAAGTGCCAGAACCTAAATTTAAGTACTTGTTTCCAAAGTTATATCTTGCAAGCTAACACTACTGCAATGTTGGAAAAGTGTCGGCATTTTGTATTCAACATTACTTCTACATTTAGCTGATAGTTAAGTCACAACGACAGATGTTCTCCAGGCAGTGCAGAGTAAGTTACTGAGAAGCTAGCAAAGGATATTTGGATTTGCCTCTTGTGCCTAGACGACGGGCCTTCATATTTGGAAAGACATTTTTCATGATCTTTCCAAAGTCAGCAGCACTTAATGGGTGGTAGCCAAGATTGTCACAATAGCTCCTGCAACAAAGAGAAAGAAAGCATGAATGGAATCGAAGTTAATACAAGAGGCCAGCCTACATGCTAGACTCCAAAGGGTTTCAAGAGAAAACACTTATCCCTGTCCATATTTAGAACTATATTTAACATTAATGAAGCTATCCACAACGAATTGAATGCATTAAAAATGTATAAACAGAGCTATTAATACCATAGTTTTTGCCTTGTTCTCTCCTGAGTTCAAAGACAAGTCATGTGAAGACATAACAAGTAGTGGCACTATCTAGAGCACAGTTAAGATTTACTCCACAACTCAGTTTGAAGCATATGTTTCAATTCACTTATTTCAGGACATTAAAGCAGAGACCCTGTTCTAGCCAGAAGCACAGCTTGAGTGTGGAAAGGCCTGAAGTCCTGCAGGAATATTTGAAAAGCAGTAGGTAAGAGATATGTCAGTGTCCAGAGAAAGATTTTGCATATACAACTTCAATTTAATGGACCTTAACAGAACTAAACTTAAATGATGCCTTCCCATCAGAAGGGAACCAGCTTCATAGGTGTAACATAAGCACATACTGAGGACCCAGTCCTCCTACCACTGTGGCTCTACTGAACTATGACAGCTGCTTGATTATAGACAACCCTATTTAACAGTCCAAAATCAACAGAGATTCCAACTGCTGCTGCAAATGAAGATCATCATGCGACTCAGATTACAACCTGATGATATATGGGAATACAGAAACAAAATGTAATTATTTTGCCAACTTTACTTGTTCTAGCAAAATGGGCACTGTTATCTGTCTTCAGTTCTCAAACGCAGCAAAAGGAATTTTGTTTTGGCATCCGAGACATTTAAAAAATATGTTCTCAAGGCAGAGAATTGTTGATTTTGCTATAAAAGGTGTATGTTCTAGAAAATCAGAAACATAAAGCAAAGGAGAAAACCAGGACCTGCTCTGGAAGTGCTTAAGGCTGCACGAAGACACCTACTCGCTGTGCTGTTGCACAGAGGTTGATGTGCTGTGGCCTAAAATGTGTCAGTAAAACCTTCTCAGTGAGACTCCCAACAGCCACAGCATCAGCACAAGATAGCAATGACCTCCTTTCCCGTGAGAAGTCCTATCAGCAATACACAAGAACAACCTCTGAAAAGGTGACTGTACATGATCCAGTGTAGTTATCAGCAGGAGAGCAGAAAAACAATGACTTCACACCCCACAGTTGCCTGCTACTCTAATCAGGTACATACACACAAACCAACCCCTGGAAACTCAGGCAGATGCAGAGAAAAAGCAGCACTCTGAAACAGATGCTTCATCCCCAGCATCACCTAGTAACAATCTGCATCCAAGTGGGCCAGTCAAAATGTCTTCTCTTCAAGCTATAGCTCTGTAGAAAGCTGTATGTGTTTCCTGAGATACTTCCACTGCCTTTACTTTCTCAGTAAAAATAGGAGTTACTACAGAGCAAGTATCTGCTGCTTTTACCCTGGCTGTATGTTGGTATCCTCCTCTTGGAAAGCACCACCACAGCTGTAACAATTTTGAGGATGACAAACAGCAACATTTATGCTCTTTAGTTCTGACACTCCCCTGCAGAGCCTCCCCCCATGTCCAGGGCCCCTCTGTCCAAACCAGGAGACGTTGCCTACAACTGGTACACAGTCAGGCATCAGTCTCGTATCTATGTGGAACATCAAAAAGCTTTATATGCTATTTATATACCAACACATTTCATTTCAACGTGTGTCACTCACAGAAGCTGATTCTAGGTATGTCCCTTTGAAGTTATTACAAAGGAATTCTTTTCCTGCCTCACTATACTCTCGTAGGAATCAGACATGGCTTCCTGTGTAATAAATAGATCTGTGTGCTTTTTGTCCCTTGCATCTTGCCAGGCCTTCATGGATTTAAACTTTAGTCTGAAAATTCCTGAGTGGTGGGTCTTTGTTGCTTACTGATGCTGATTACAAGACTAAGTCTCAAATACCATTCAAAGGAGGACTCTGAATTTCTCTGCCACAGTCAGCAGTATCTTTGATTGAAACTCAACAATGTCAGCAAAATAAAGTAACAAAACCCAAAAAACAAGCTAGCAAAACACCAGTATTAGGGACCTACCAATCTATTAACTTCAAAGTTAAAATTATTCCCCCCTTAGAAGAAAATAAATAAATAAAAAGGCAATAGAATTATCCAGTCCTCAAGTCTAGCACATCTGGTTTAAGACAATCACTTGCTAGCAGCAAAAACATACAGTCTACGTGGTCCCCCTCATATCCATAGTGGCAGCTCCTGCAAGCTTGTTCTTTCTGTGCTATCAGTATTATCATGGAATTTCAGTTTTCAGACAGATCATCCTACACGGCCCGTCCTCCTGCTGGCTTGGCCGAGAATCCTCCATGTCCATCTGTGGCCTCTCATTGACTTGACAAGACATACCAGGAGTCTCTCCCCTGAAGCTCTTCTCTCTGCTACTTGCACTCTTGGCACATCGCTGAGCCCAGGAGCTGTTTTGCTCTTTGAAGGGTGGGTGGGAAACAGATGGGGGAGGGAAGGTCTAAGCAGAGACAGGAATGACAATGGACACGCGGTTGCTTTGTTCCTTTGTACAGAGCTTCCCTACACGATAAGCAGAAAAGGATTTTTTTTGCAAGATCTTCAAGTTGAATGTATTCCAGACATAAAATACACTGGCAGTGCACCTGAATTAAAGCACAAAACAAAAAACCAAAAGGCTGATGAAGACAGGCTATGCAGCCCAGCTTACACAGCTTCCTGGGCAGAAAAAGACAGCACGAATAGCAAATGATAAAGAACCTATTGAATGAAACAAAACAGCATTCTTGGTTTATCCAATCCCCAAAATAACTGGTCTCCAAAAATGGGTTAGAGTCAAGAACCTCAGAAAGAGGGAGGCTCTCATTAAGCTGACAAACAATGCTGGCACATAAATGAATCCTTAGGTAGGATGGAAACCAGATGTCTGAAAACCATTAGAGAAATGAAACTACAGGTCAGGCTCCCAAGAGCAGCAGCAGAGGTGAGGAACAACTGCTTTAGATGGCGTTTGATTGGCTTTTAAAGGAATATATGGGTAGTTGCTTATGACATGGGACTAGACTTTGCAACAGAGTAGGTCCCATCCTATTCCTATTAGGGAATGTTATATAAAATCCCTGGATATGTACTAACCAACAAGATTAGTACGTACCTTGTGTCCTTTATGTGTTCAACAGATGTGGTATACCTATACCTACTGCCCTCTTCTGCCTTAGCTTCTGATTATTCTTCTAACTTTTTGGTTAATATTCTTAACACTTAGTGCATATAATCTATGCATCAGGTGGCACCAAGTGGCCTAGCAGCCAGTAAAGCAAGGATTAATGATTTACAGACTAAAGGAAAGAGATACAGGATGACTCAAAGACCTCCTAATCCACATTAAGCGTATCAAGTGAATCTTCAGGACACCAAACTTAAATATGAATGACTTTCGTCCCTTGCGTCATGGCAGTAGTAGTAAGATAAGAGGACTCAAGTGTTTACTGAAGGCTCAACAAATCATTTTGTGGGCAAATAGGGATTTTGTCTCTGTAAGTACTGCAGGACTACATTTAGACTTGAAATTCTAATTCTCTAAACTTAGATAAATCTACACGTGTGCAGAAAGATGTTTTCTAATAAGGACAAGATACCCAACTAAAGTTGACTTACAAGAAAACATGTAAAGGATCTGATGGGAAGCAGTATCTATTCACTACAGGCTGGATAACACAATGGGCATCTCCCCTTGAGCTCCCATACTTTCCAGCCTGTATTCCCACATAACTCCTAGAGGAAGCTGGCAGAAGAACTTTGAGCATCCAGAAACCCAGCTTCTTACAGGTCAATGTATTCTGTCAGTACAAGCAGCATCACAGCGCCAACAAGAGGTGAACCAGCTCTCATCTACCTCCTCTCTAAAATTCAGCTGCAAGCTCTCAGCCTTCCCAAGTGCCTTCTATTGTGATGCATTTTTAATTTATTTAATCCCTTTCAAAAGAAAGATGAATCCACTCACTTTTATCCAGTTAGAAACATTAATTCACATTTAAATTGAAGAGTAAGAAAACAGAAAGAAGAGTCCCTGTATTGAATAAGCCCAGTGAGAAGGGGCTACTGAAATGTGGAGGAGCGGAAAATACTATCAACACTTGCCAATGGTGAACTTGTGTGGAGTGCAAGCTTCTGTCTTTCCCTCTTCATAGAAAAAAATATGGAAGGTGATGCAGAAGGCTGGTAGTTTTGCAAGATTTATTTTGACCAAAATTTATGGCAGGAATGAAGATGCTGGTATATGATGCAGCACTCCTCCAAAGCCTTGCACTTTTGATTTACACATGCAGAGTGCATAAGCTTGCTTATATGAGCTCATGCAAGATCCATCTCTGCACACAGAGAGAGAAATGGTAAGTAGTTAATATAACAGAACTGAGTTTTGGGTGGTCTTAGCACCCTTAGGTATCAAAACTAACTCACATATTTATATGCCTGTTCCCCATGTCCCACTTCAAGACTACTTCTCCTTTGGTGTGCAAGAATAGCTCATGAAAATATTCAAAGAGACGGAATGTTTTAAAAACAGAACAGAAGCTTTCAAATGAGAACAGATTCCAAACATTTGATATTTTCCTGAATATTTGCTTACCACCCTTATTTTGTTAGGGAAAAAAATACAATACACAAATACTTGATGCAGCTACATACAAAGCCATCCAAATTTCACACTCTACAATCTGTAGATGATGATATTTCCGGGCATCTGCAGCCTGGCACAGCATGGAAGCCAAGCAGATTTGTTGCTGAAGCAGGCCATAAATTATTTAATAAGAAATATATTTAAGAATAACGCTCCCATCTCTCTCCCGCACAGCAGCTGCCGCTGTTGCTGTGTCTGCGCGAGCGGCTGCTGCTCGGGGATTGGCCACCCCGGCACGTCTGTGCCATTGGCTGCACTGCCAGGCTGCGTCACCGCTCCCGGCTGTGGCAGGAGCTCAGAAATAGGTGTGTGCATGTTTATCAACCCCAGGCAAGCCAATGCCATCGTGCTTCAGCTCAATCAGAGTAAAACACTTCAGCAGAGAGAGTTAATTAAAAGGAGGTATTTGCAGACGGCAACCCAGCAATAACAATTACTATGGGGTGAATCCTGTAGGCACTTAGGAGGTGAAGGGATTCAGCTCCCTGCAAATTACTGTAATCGTTCAGATAATGGAAATACTCGTGCTAGATCATAAATCTGTTATTCATCTTCAGGCAACTGGGCTGAGGATGATTATTTCTTTCCCCCTCCCCCATGGGGTATGTTCTGTAAATGAATTCAAATCCAACTTTCATCAGACAGCTCCCTCTCCCTTGCTTCTAATCGCTTTCTCATTACACGGTAGCTTTGAGACTTGACAACACAGACTCACAGTGGCCTTGGTTACAGGTTTCATACATATTCAGATATACTGTGCCTCTGTAGAAATCAGGTTTGCTGCAGGAAGGTCCAATATTTATGCATAATTCTGGAAAGAAAGGTGCGATGGGCAAGATCATATGTGCAAAACAGCTGCATCTGTGGGGAACAATTCAACCCCTCACCCTTGTTAAGGCAGTCATTTACGTACGTAACCAAGCAAACCAATGCACATTGTAAGAAAGTAACTGATGCTTTTTACCTGTGCCACTGCACAAAACAAAACCAATATTTGTACTGATATTTACTTGTTAAGAAATACTTGCACCTTTCCTTCAGCAACTGTACAGGTAATGCACAATTTAAACATCACAGTCTCATCTCCAGAGGCAGTAGTAACAAAGACAGTTTGCCACAGAGTAGCTACTGCACTCTCAGGTAGAGCAGCATGGTCCACCACGTGTCCACACACAGCAGTGGGGTACCAGAGAGTCAGTGTCACAGAGCACTGCGCTGCCTGAAGCCGTAAGCAGGGCACTCACTTGTATTCATCATAAACCTCCTGCTTGGGAAGGGAGGTCTCGGGGTGCTCTTCCAGGGTGTTGCGTATCCACGAGAAGGCGTGCATCTGCTGGGCACGGCTGGATGACATGGAGATCTGATCGCTGCGGAGAGAACGAGCAGTGCTGGTGAAGACGTGGCTCCACAGCTCCTCCTCACTTACAAGACTTAATAACTGTCTGCCTGCACAGGTGGAGAGACACCAGAGACAGAGGGCCCGCACCTCCCGCATTCACCTATTCCTCCAGTCACGGGCAGCAGTTTCATCCACAATTTAACGAAGAGACTCCGCACTCCAGTTCTTGACTGACACACAACTGTGAGTATAAGTGACTCTTAAATTTATTATTCCTTACTGGCCACCTCTAGGCCTTTGCCCACTTAGTTTGCCAGCTGTCCTTTGGAAACACCCAGTTTTCCTAGGAGATACTCAGTGTGCTTCCTATGGGCACCTGCCTGCCTATAATCATCCTACTGGAACACATTTATTTTGTGAAACTCTGATCTGCAGGTTGGTTTTCTAGAACTTCCTTTAGTCAAACAAGTGTTACCAGAAATACCATCAGTTTTTTCTTTCACCCACCATCACATTTGTGTTGCTATTTTATGACTTCATACATAAACAGTGAAGGAACAATTACACAGACCGTGAAACACTTTCTCTGATGACTCTTTCATTTTAGGATATTTATAATCACAAGTTTTTCATGCAATAAAAGATTCTAAAGCTTAAAAAAACCCACAACACCTGATCCTCAGGAAAATAAGAGTACTTAATGTTTAATAAATGTCGCTTCTGCTGCCAACATCACGTGAATGATTCCTTGGCAGTCAAGTGCCAGAGGAAGTGAAGCAAGTTTTCAGTACTAGCTGCTCACCTT
Organism: Notiomystis cincta; assembly: GCA_013398075.1. NCBI lineage: Eukaryota > Metazoa > Chordata > Aves > Passeriformes > Notiomystidae > Notiomystis > Notiomystis cincta. The sequence continues at coordinate 276,212 of VZRX01005929.1, forward strand.
TCACTCACACACATACCTTTTGTCTCCATTGCTGGGACCCGAAGGCAGCTGAAGGTAGAGGTAGAGTTTCTCTAGGTCTGTAAACTTCTCAACTTCTTGCTAGAGAAGGTGTTTTAGTTTGGAAAAAAGAAAGGTGGAGAGAGGCAGGGGAGAAAAAAGCAAATAAGAATAGTTGAGCTTGACAGCTAAAAACTGTCATTTGACAGTGTATTCCTAAATAATATCATTTTGAACAAGAATATATTTACTTATGTGAAAGAACATGACTGTGAGCATTATGTGCCTAGAAATGTGATTTCCTGTTTTATTTGCACATCGTCACCCACTAGAAAGCACTTGTTAAAATTACAAAATTCACATGCAATAAAAGCAGAATCTGGAAAAATGTCAACGATAGATAGCTTCTGTAATCAGACACGTAACATGAAAACTTGGTCTTGTCAGAGTACACATGAAGCACCTCTAGGAATCCAGTATCACAACCAGCTATGCTGTAACAGCATGGAATGCCAGACCTGATCCTGCGAGCCACTATATTTACTAATAGTTAAGTGTCACCGGCTTCACTGAAGTCATTGAAAAAACCTATGTACATATGTATTTTTTTGTTTCCTTTGGAAATCAATTCTGGAAACTGTTCCAGCACACAAGCCCTTCAGTTAACATCCATCTCAGTGATGTCAGATTCCTCCTCCACAGGACACCACCTGAGGATCAGACACGAGGGGGAGTTTTACCTGGTGTATGCAGCCAGTGATTGCTGCACAGAGACCAGCTTTCGGTCATCTGAAACCAGCTACATGGACTTAGAAACAGAACAAAAATCAGTTGTGGTAACATACTCAGGGCCTGCTCAGCAGCAGTGCAAAGAAAGCCATGCAGCAGGGAGCACAGGGGATTCCCTTCAGGAAGATGCTACAGAAGCACCGCCTGAGGTGGTGCACCATCAGTACAGAGCTGGAGACTCACATGATCCTTTTTAAAGTCAGAATGCAGCTGCTGGATTACTGCTAATTCTCTTTGTCTTGATTGGTGTCCTACTACCAATGTAACATTTTCCAGAAGGAAGAGAAAAGAAGAAGGACCAACATGCAGTGGGTGAGACCTGGCTCACTTCAGCAGTGGGCAGAACAGAGAGTGGGGAAACTGAAAACCTAAACTTCACTTCGAACTGGGGCTCTCTACCAGACCCAATCATGTCTAGACCAGCCTTGCTGGCACAAAACTGACAGCAGCACCAGAAAGAGGAGGTCTCATTTCCTCCTCTCTGACCCCAGACCCTGCACAAGGACTGGTGGGACACGGTGTCCAGGGAAGGGTGCTGGGAGAGCGCGCGGTCTCAGTAATGCTGGCCAGCAAACCCCACCCCAGAACTGCTGCACAGAACAGGGCCACCAGCCATGTGACAGACCTGCCCAGAGCCAAGAGAAACACTTCCAGCAGCACCCAGGTAACACACACTGCATGTGCTGCTTTTATAAGCTGCAGCAAAATACAACATTTGGTTGGGTTTTTTAATCTCTGACAAACTCACGAAATTTGCTGACACTGAGTGCTGTGTAGCTCTACAGCAGCGGTGCTCAGACCACCAAGTATCCAGAGAGGTATTTCTTAATAATAGGTGCATTTTGTCAAATTCTCTGTTCTTCCTTTCCTCTATGAATCACAACATTTAAATTGGTGGGTTTTCCTTTAGCAAGTTCATTATTGCAAAGTCATTGCTCTCCAAAGAAAGAATTTGCAGAAAATTAATAATTTTTGAGAAGACAGAATTTTAACAAGAAAATTTGTACTTCATTTATTAGACATCCTCTTGTCCAAGGAACTTAGCTCTTTTTGTTTTAAATGGCAAAAGCCCAAGCAGCACACTAAAGGGCACTGTCTGGATGGGATTACCTTGCATACTAAGCACTAATCCATGAGACAAAAGCATCCCAGGCAAAATAAATCCCCCCCCTTCTCTCCTCATGAGTCTGACACTGAAGCGGAAGACAGATTTTCCCTTCCAAATCTAATGTGCCGGACTGCAAGGCGAAGTTTTAGAAGAAATATTAAACCTTTCATCAAAATACACTGCAGTAGTCTCAGTGCCCACTGCAGCTGAGGCCATTTCTATGTTGTGGTAGGAGGAAGGGGCTGTGTGGAAAGGGCCCTGTCTGAGCCACTCTGCTACCACCTGTCAACCCCTCTAATTAAAGAAAAACAAAACAACAAAAAACAATTAACAATAAAGGAAAAGATGTGACTGGGATTGTGTTAGCAGAACCTTTTCCAAAGGATGTGAGCAAGCCAGCGACTCTCCCATGAGCAAAACTGCATCCCTACATCTGAGGCGGCTGAGGATTACGGCTTCCTCACATCCTTAGAAGAGGCAGCTGGAGAGTGATGCGATCTCCCTGTTTGCACTCAAACCCCACTCCTTTCCATGCCTGGCCCTAGAAGCACTTTCTGCACAACTCCTTTGGCTTCCAGCAACAGCAGCAGGGAAGCGCTGGGAAGACAGGACTTCCTCAGAATGGGAGAGTTAAAAGAAGTCACAGGCAGTTCACAGAGGTAATCCTACCTGGGTGATAATTAGATAAACCTAAGCTTATTAGATGAGACTGAATCTATTTAGAGAAAATCATCTTAAAACTGAAGAAGTGGCAGCAAGGAGATGGAGTGTGACAGTCAGTGCAAGTAGATTTGGGAAAGACTGCATTTTGTTTAGCTAAAATTTGTTAAACATTGTTTTGTTTAGGCTGTTTTCTCTACGCATTTCGGAAACCCTCAACACTTGGTTACAAGTCTTGGTAAGTACAGTCTCTTCTTCAGTCTCAGCTGACATCTACCAGTTCTCAATGCTAAAAGTCTGGTGAATTCAGTAATAACTGCAGTTGCTGTTATTGTAGTTGTTAAAGAATCAAAACTTCCGAATTTTTTAATGCAATCAGAATCACAGAATTTGGGAAATTGGAGGAATGCTTCAGCTGGCCTACAAACTGACCAAGAAGAAAAAGGTTCATTCATTCTGAGTTTTTCTTTGTGATGGGTTGGATGCATATGGAAATAAATAAAAAGAAACAAGAACACAAAATACACTATAAATTCCCACCCCAATACCCAAATAGGTCAATAGTGTGGAAAAAATAGGTCATTAGAGTGGAAGAGAGTCACGGCATCAAAAGGAAGAATGTGATGCTGGCACCATCTTGGACAAACTCCCCTTTGTGCAGCCTGTTAAAGCTTATGCTACTGTTGTTCTAAAAACCACAGAGCCTGTGCAACGTCTGGGGAATCCTTTTCTGCTCCTTAAAAGGATCTAAGTAAAAATCCTTCTTGAAGTATCCTGACCTTGATTGACTGGCTCTATCACATTAGATGAAGACAGTCTAATTCTCCAAAGGCTATTTATAAATCATATTTCTTGAAGTTGCATTAGAAAAATGCACAAGCATGCTAAACTGCTTGCAAACTGAGGTGTAAAGCCAGCACAAAGCATTGCCTCTGGTACTCCTGCTCTTCACACGTTACCTTTATCTCCTGCAACTGGAACCATATGAAACAAAGGAAGATTCAATGAAGATGAGGAGCAGGCAGTATTCAAACTGATTTTTACAACCTGGCTTCAATTTATCCAAAAATCCATCAAGTACTCAAAATATCTCCATGATCTTATATTCTGAGACAGAAAAACTAAGGACAAAGAATTAAAAACCTCAAGCTACAGCTAAGCAAAGACTTTCATTAACATATAAAGGAACAGAAATCTCTGCTATTTCTGTTTTGACAGTTACCAAATACAGATAGGTAACTACAGGAGTCCACAAAATAAGTAGCAAACAAACCAGAGATCAGTAGCCACACAGATCTGCTCCAAACGAATCTGTCCTTTTGCTGCCTAAGACTGACATAGAACAAGATTTTCACTGAAACAGATGCAACTTTGTTTTTCATTCTAACAGGCTTTTTGACTGAGGAAAATAAACAGCTGTGAAATAAACCAGGATGAACAAAATTATGTGGGGTAGGGTTTTTTTTAATAAAAATAGCAGGTTTTGATATCAGTTTCCAATCTGGGAGACACCACCTTGCCACTGCAAGTTTCTGCAGCACAAAGAGACAAAGATCTATTCAGCACAGAATGAGGTTAAGGACTTAATCTGCACTATAGGAAAGAGTTTATTCATGTTTCTGCTTGAACCAGAAAACGTAGAGATTTGAACACGAGTCCCCAAAATCAAAGAATATCTTTCAGGTTTCCTGACCTTGGTGGATTGGTTCTCTCCTTCTGGTTTTCTCTGACTGCTGATCTACTGTCAGGTCACAAGCATTAGTCAAGCTTCATTTCAAAGTTGTCAAAAGAGATTACCATAGGAAAACTCCAAGCAAAAAAAAAAAAAAAAAAAGGGTTTTTTCTGGATTGTTTACCTAGTCAGGCAAAAGTTTAAAAAAAACCCAAAAAAAAAAAAAAAAAAAAAAAAAAAGTGTTTTTTCTGGATTGTTTACCTAGTCAGGCCAAAGTTTAAATAGATAGAAGAATATACTAAGGAACAATCAGAAGAACTGCAACTTCTGTAATGTACACAGTGCAACTGTCATTCAAATTTGAACTAGTTCAAATTTCCATAATGAAAGCAGTATTACAGGTTATTTCTGTCCTCAAGTTTGGATAAGGGGAGCTGAAGGCCAGGGGCACTCTGCAAGCTTTATGCAAGACTGCTGTTTTAGAGAGCATGGACTGCTCTTAATATTTCTTTCCACATTTTGAGTATTTATAGACAACTATAATCTAAGTAAAAAGGCCTGTGCCAATGGCAATGTAACCTGCACCTACTGGCAGAAAGGCCCTAAAATTTGTCATACTTCAGCAGAACAAACATCTATTATTTAACAACCAGAACTAAAAATAGCAAAGTAGTCAAGCAATCATTTCCCCATTCTATGAATAGAGAAACAAAAAGCAAAGGTTAAAGAAGTTACCCTAGGTCAGATAGTCTATTGGAAATATTACCAAGACAGAAAATAACTAATACTAAAACCACCCTTTTATTCTAAAAACCAGCTTGATATGCTTTATCTGAGCAGAAGCAAGAACATATTTCAGGTGCTAAGCATTCCAAACAAACCCTAAAACCACATGGCAGCTTTGTTCTGACAGTGCCCAAACACAGCTGCCAAGGCTTCACAGAGCTTCTGCCTGTATCCTCCAGAGCCCAACAGACGAGTGGCACCTTCGCTGCAGCAGGACAGACGGACGCTGCCTCAGCACACCCCACAGCACCAGCAGCTCTGGTTTCCATCGATCCAGCACTCTCACCAGCACTGACCTCTTTCCAGAGGACTAAGGAGAGAAACTTGGCCTTCTTGCTGAGTGACTATATGAAGCAAACCATTTAAAAAATCGGGTTCAAAAGTTCACTTGGTATGTGGCTACAAATATAACAAGCGAAGTCATAAGAGAATCTACTGCTAGACATGTTTACTACAGTTAAAAAGATGTTATAATGAATTTTTAATGACTGTTTACACCACAATTCTTACTAATTATCTTTTTTTGGGTTGCACAGTATACAATGATTTTCTTATGATCTCCCAGAAACTGACAGTATGTCGGAATGTGAGTGGTGCAGTGTAACGAGTTGAAGGCAGATAACTCTGGACCCTTGTAGGAGCAGTTGCAGTCTCAGTGCCCTTACACTGGCTGCTTTCCACAGCCCTCTGCTATGAGCAACCTCCACAACAGACCATTGCCATCTCCTGTTTCTTCCTAGCTCCCTCCTTGCTGAACTGTGTCGAACTGGGCAGCCTATGAATATTTATGTGTGACTACACACGGGGGGCTGTGACTGGTGCTACCAAAGGAGGGATTCAGAGCAGCACAGCCACAGCCTTTCAATTCAATATGCTTTTAGATTCTGTCTTGCAGCTCACAGCTTTCCAAAGCACCTATAACCACAGAAACCATTTAGCCAGAATTCAGCTAAATTTTGATTTCCTCAAACTATTCTGATCTTGGATTTTTCTTTTTTAAACTACCTGAACAGCATTAGATCTACCTTTGCTAACCTAGAGTGGCTTTTCCACTGTTGACACGACTCCTCTGAACTCATCAGCAGGACAGACAAGGAGGCATCTGGAACAGAAAATTAGACCATCAGGACACTGCTGCTCCCTTCCAAGTCAAGCCATGGAGACTGCTTTGTGTCCAAGATTTCTCTGTCAATCTAATGGATGAGACCTACCCAATACCCTCATACAAACTGATAATCCCTACCTCAGTACACAAAGTCCATAAATCTGCAGAATTTAATGCAAAAATAGTCCTAGTGTAATACCATTTTCTTAAAACAGATTGCCAAAAGCAGATGACTGGTTAACCTCCTACTTATTTACTCCCTCTCCAATGCTACTTAGAAACACCTACCCCAATTCCTATTTTTTTTCCACATAAATACCTGGTGTTAAAAGAGTTTTACAAATGCAGTTTTGCAATCTGTCCTTTTACCACTGAAGACTCACATACAAAATGTTAAGATCTTAAGGCACCTGCTTGGTGTTCACAAATGCCAAGAAGGAATAAAAGGGACAAAAATTATGTTCTGCATCCCGTTGGGTGCATCCAAGAACTTTTAAACAGAGGTTTAATGGTGTCTGAAGTATATTTGTAACACAGTACAACTTTGAATCTTATACAAGAACAAATTAAGATATTTTAAGTCAAGACAATTCAGTACCACCTGAATTAGCCTTGGATAATGTGACTTTGAAGAGTATTCTTAGTTAGCTCAGGCATACTATTTGATAGTACCCACATGGTTGTCTGTGACACTTTTTTATCTTATCCACTGGTACTTCTGGATGAAGTGCTGAAGGTAGAAAGTCAGGATGAGCAGCCCCTTCCAGTCCTAAGATTTATGAACTCAAGATCCTGATTTAAAGAAACTCACAACCCGCTCACTACTAAAAACAAATAAATCCTCTTCCTGAACTAGTGCTTCCCAAAAATAATCTCTTATCACTGTGTAGATCCTGTTATTTTAATGCACAAATGAAGATGATGTTTTTGCAATTCAAGGGCCTTTTCCACTTAAAAAAAATGATCTCTCTGCCCTAAGCAGCACAGCAGAGCTAACAGGACCTGTAGTGTTGCACATTTCTAGGAAGGTACATGAGATGGTAACTAATTTTGATCACATTTACTGGTAGTACCTTGAAGTACTGCTAAGGAAAGGCTTCATAATAGCTGTCAGTCTCCAGAGCCATCTATTTTGGTCTTGCAGCTCATTAAATATTGAAAAGCATTCTGGAGTTGTACTTACCAAAATGCAGTCCACTTTAGATTGTACAGTTTTGCTAGACGTGAGGGAAGAAAGAGAGAAGAGAAATACTGAATTAGTCTAAAATCAATGACAAAAACATTACATATTAGAATTTCTATCACTGTACTACAGGCTTTATCTCTGAAATACCCTGCTAGTCTATGGAATAATACTCAGCTATTTTTCTGTAGAAAGTCACCCAAACTTAACTGCTTGTTAGAATTCTTGCTACTCTGTTATTTTACATAAGAACTGTACTTTTTAATGAAATACCATTGCAACTGGGAGCTATTATCCCAAGTTGCATTGCAGCCAGGATGGATGTCACTACTTTTATTGTAGCTCTTACACAATTCAAATGCATTTGACTTGTTTATCTGTAAACACAATTAACATCCCACTCTCCCCATGCTTCAGTAAATACCACCACTTCAAGGCATTTATTTCTAGCTTTCCAAAGAGCTGCTACAAGGCACACAACTGTTATTCCACTGGCAACTCTGGAGTTTTCCAAGTTAGTCTTTACCTCCCAGCTGGCTTATTAAGACGACACTGGGTGGGGACTCAATTGAAATATGCCAGGAATGACCTCAGTGCGTGTGCCAAGGCAGGCAAACAGTATGGAACTTATTATACTTCCTATAAACACACCCATGAGCAGCTTTTGTGTTTCTTAAGGGTGCTGTACTTCACATGCTTGGTCTGACAGCCTTAGTTGAAGGTATTTTATCACTGCTCTGAAGAGGAGCAGGAGGTTTCCTGCACAGAAAACCCCGGTCTGAACACCTACTGAACAAGCATCAAACAACCATTTTGATTTGAGTTCAGAGAGTAGTTATTGTCCTAGTAAAATAAAACATAATTCAATCTCCTCACATAACAAAACATCTCATGGAAGTTATTTTACTCTTGTACAGATGCTATCACATACGAAGCTAGATCAAGTCAGGCAGCTGATAGATCTACTAAAACTATAAATAAGAAACAAGCAAAACAAACTGTGTCTGGTGGTGACAGGAACCAGCATCTACTGTTCCATCAGATGCTCAGAGGCAGGAGTTTGGTTGTCCTGCTTGTTACACCACTTCCACTTGGAAACAAGACAGTCTAAAGATCTGTGTTGCAGAGGCTGCTAATACTGATGCCCCTTCCTGTGCAAGAACTGCTCAGGTTATAGTGATAGAATACAATAAAAGATTTCAACGGGTAAGAATATTTGACAAGTTCACTGAAGCAGATCCATCAGCAGACATCCACTTCAGCTGACTTTGTGCAGGAGAAGCCATCAGGTGGGTAGACACTCAGGAACACCAAGGAGACAAGAAAGCAGAGCTGCTGGGGATTTTTAAGAACAGGGAATGCTAAGGATGGTAAAATGGAAGCTTTGCCTTGCCTTGGGAAAGATGCTCACATATACTGTAGCAACTGAAGAAGAGAACCTAAATGTCATCTCACTCATCAAAAACCACCATCTTACCAGAAAAGTCAAAGGATACCAAGCATGGAAACCTGCCGGTGCTGAACATTACCAGGGCATCTGACCCAAAGCTGAGCAAATTCAGGGGGGGCACAGCTGCTCCAGCAGCACTTCTCCACCCCTGACTCCACCCATCCACTGCCTCCAACCCCGAGCAAGGTCTCACACTTCCCGTGCTGCTACGCACCAACAGCAGCAGGTGCTACAAAGCAGCAGGCAACAGGAACCAGGAATTGCACCCATTCTTGTGCACAAACCTCTTGAATGGCTTCACATGACTGCTTATGCAGAAAGGTGCATAAAGGGCAAGGGGATGCAGGGTACAGACATAGCAAACTTAGCCCAAATACAGCCTCTACAGACTTGCAGACAATACCATGCACTCCTTTTCAGGAGAGCACAGATAGCACCAGCTTCCCTTCTGCCAAACTGAGCATCGACATGCCCACTTGCATTAACATTTTCTTCTTGCAAAGAGAAAGAGGCAAGTTGCCAGGAGGCAGCTGGGCAGGAGATCCCTAGAGCTGTCCTTTTATCTCCAAATATCAGTCTGAGTCAGGAAATGTAAACTCTCAAATTTAGTTCAGGCTCTTCCAGTTGTGACCTCTGCTCCTATAGCACCGATCAACAGTGTTGAGAAGCTGCAGCAGAGGAGCAATAATAGGGCCAGTAAATACAGCTTTGCTATGTTTCCTTTTCGCCAACTGGTGGCACAAAAAGGACAGTCAAGTTCATGTCCTCCAATCTGCAAGCAGATGTTGTGATATTTTAAAAGGCAAAGGTCCCACTGCTTCAGCAAGGATAAGTGTGATCTCTGTTCAAAAAGCAATTTTTTCCATCTCCTGCTCCACACTCTTGAGTATACTGGGAGGACATCATTAAAATTTGTTAGTGGTGAACTGAGGTTTCTTCCTTCCTAACCAGAGGACAGGTTAACATTGCTTCATTTTATAAAGCTTGTGCCTAATGACAAAAATGCTCATTTTCCTTGCAGTGGAGGTGATCCACATCAAACTCAAGCAGTGGCAACCCTGAGGAATGAGCCCTTTGACTGGGACAGTACTGAGAGCAACCTTCTCATGGTCCTGAGCACTGGACAGAAACACTCCATTTGGTGACACTGCAGGACACATCTCCATCACATCAGGAGATAAAAGGACAAGTGACAAAGGTGCCAAAGGGACAGACATCCAGTTACACCTGCCACCTTTGTTTATTTTGCCCCACTTCTTCTCTAACAGGACATACATAATTGAAAGCTGAAGTTTCATTTACAAGTCTGCTTCTGTCTCTGTCAAATGCATCCCTTACCTAATTACTACTGCAATTACAGTGCCTGCAACCAGCAATCCCAACAACGAGGCTGAATCAGGCCCTACACAGAGCCATTTCTAACATCTGGAGGCCATTACCCACATGTTTTGCTGCAAGCTTAGGAGTAGCTGCAGGAGAGCAGTAGGAATGATGCTCTTTCTAATGAAAATAACCATTTGAATCTATTTGGAACCTGAGTCCATTGGAAACCTTGAAACTGCACCTACAGCCCACAGCCAGCGTTGCTCCTCCTGGAGCTGCTCCTGGGGCTCATTGTGATTCACTCCCACCTGAAACACAGCTGGTGTTATTCTCTTTCACAGCTCTTCATGATGACAGTCTCCCTCAAGTTAAACTAGTTCACTTAACTTTATCCAAAAAGTAATTCAGGCTACTTCATGCAGTTTTATCCAGGACAAGATTTATGATTCTGGGGGTAGCTGTCTCTTATGAGCAACAACAAAGGTGGCTGCTTTTACAGCTGCCTTGGATTCACCAACCTGTGCCCAATGACCCAATACAAAAACCCTGGAGCATAAAATTTTATATCTAAACTTTGTATGTGCCCCTCTCCAACAGAAACTTAGAGACACTATCACAACCAACAAGGAGACATTTATTCAGTGGGTACAATCCTATTGACTCTTTCAAAGTTAAGGCACACTGAATGACTCAAGAGGGATCCTGTTGTACTGTCTACAGCAATGCTCCTCAAAAATGTCAGCTCTGCTCTGAACACCATCAGTGTGGATCAGCCTGGTCATCTACCCATCAGCCACTCAAAAACATGCACCCAGCTTCCACTAATTAGTAAAACAGCAGAGAAAAGGAGGTTTCTCAGGCTGTGCTTGGAGAAGCAGCAGAGGGCAGCTCCCTGCAAAAGCTGCTGTGCTTCATGGAGAACCCCACTCAATACAACTTCCCAGAGAACATGTGTTGGCTGCTTTGGGTCTGCACCAAAAAGCCTTTCAGGAAAGCCTCCGGCCCACCTTAAGAACCTCAGCTTTTGACTTTTAGGGCCAAGACCTTTGAGGGATTCTTGAAGGTAACTTTCAAAGGCTGTAGCAATTGAAGTTCTAAATGCTGAAGACAAACTCCTGAAATTATCTTTGGGAGAATGAGATGGGGAGAAATCAGATGAAAGTATTTCCTCAAACTGCTCTTCTATCTTCTGCCAAAGTATGCAATTCTGTTTTCCCTGACCTATTTATGTATTTCTGCTCAGAACAGCCATGACTTGGCATGGGCAGAATAAGGAATGTGTTCCCTTCCCAGGTGAGCAGCTGAGTTTACTTTGCACTGAGGGAGAGAGAAGGGAAAAAAGGAGGAGAATAAGGCAAGGAGATGCAATTTTTTTTCCAAGTCATATAAAAACAGATGCTGCCAACCTTCCTCTAATTAAGCAATACTTTACTTTCAGGAAGAGGCAGCTGAATTACACTGAGCAATATGGAACTATTGTATTACCAGAAGTGGCAGAATTCAGTTGCTCTGAGCACAAGTACCTCCTTAATATTGCAAATACTAGAAGCCATATAACCACAAGGGATAACAGAAGCCTTATTTCAGTGAGACCAGAAAAAGGGAGGTGGTTGGGAGAAGTAAAAGAAAGCTCTTGAATTTATTAGCTACTGCCTGGTTAAGCCTGAGCTTTCCCAAAGCTTGTGCAGCACTGAGACTAACCCTTAGCAGCTTTCCAGTTGAGAGCATTCAGCCCCTATGAAAGGCAGCAGCGTGGGCAACACCATGGGAGCACAGTGAGCACCCTCATGAACAGCCACAGAGCAGGAGGCTGCCCAAGGGGCTCCTGGGCTGAGGCCCTGGCAGAGTGGGACAGCAGCACTTCCAGGACACCGCTGTTCTGTCCATCAGGAGAGACCTCCCAGCCCCAAAAGTCACACAGCACATGGCTCTCACCAGTCAGGCACTGGAGTGGACTCATTCCTCAAATGGAGGAGGATGGCAACAGCAACAACAGCAGACCCAGTTCCACCAAATTCAGCAGACAAGTGGAGCTATGACTTGTGCAAAATTTAGTAATGGTTTGAGTAGGTGGTCACATGTGGGAAGCCCAGAGTGATTTTTTCATCAAAAGTTTGGTGCATTCAGTGAAATTGCCACAGATACTCCGTATCCCATTCAGCCCAAGATTGCAAATATTTGCATGACCTGAAACATCCTCCTGAAAACAGCCTCTAGATAGCTGTGTTTCATGTACTTAGTGGACAGCCTAGAGAAAACATTATTTCTGCCAAACCATAATGCAATTGATGAAAAGAAACTACTTTCCACCACTGCCTATAGCTGAGCTATAAATCAGGAAGGCAGGGCTTAACTCCTGACCCGACAGCAAGGGTTCCCCTCTGCAGACTTCCCAGTTTCCACTGCCGGTGTATTAAGTTACATTATTACCCAGAATTACTTAGAGCAAAAAGTTGCAACTAAAATGGAAAACCTCAGTGTGCAGTTACTTACCATGGGCACAGTTACCTAGTTATCACCTCAGACTGCAAACCACCCTCTCAGCCCTCTGAGAGAGAAAATATTTACAAAGTTACAAAACAAACTTTCTTCGGAAAAACCAAAACAAAACCAGAAATCCACCAGGGACTGTTCAGGCCACAGGAAACTTCCAAGTGGCTCAGGCGCGGCGCACACAACCCTGACAGTGCATGGTGACACTGCTACCCTGGTATTTTACTCACACCTGAAAACAAGCCTTCCACAAGAGAAGGGTACCCAAGACAGCAGTTAGAGCTGTCTGCCAAAGAAGGATTGTCTCGGCCACATGGCCTTTCAAAAATTACTGAGATCTGAAAAGCCTCCATTTCCCAATGCATCAGTTGTTCCCTCATGCCATCCCCACAGGCTGTTTGTCAAACTGCTTAGCAACAGGGCCTAGGGGTAGTCTGGAAGGGCTGCTCCTATGGGGAGCAGTAGCACATGAGCAGCACTGCCAGGCATGTGTCTCCCAGGCACAGGAGGCATTTGGGTGTTGACAGCACCCAGGAACTCTTTCTCCTGTGCAGTGTCCTGCTGACTCTTTGGTTCTTACAAAAACCCACTTCAGCTCCCAAGGAAAACAAGTCAGACTCCACTACAAAGTACCAACAGTGTTCTGAAAGCCATGTTAAAATAGGAAGGGTCATTATTAAACTGACCACATATCCTCTTGGAAAGATTCAATCTGAATTCCACAACTCTGACAACACCAGGTGACATTTAAAAAAAAAAAAAAATCTCTATTTACTCTGCATGCTGTGAGGAGCCACTCAATAAAAGGATTACCAACCCCATTACAGTAAGTGGTACTATCAGAAAGGTACTATTATCACATCCTTACCACGACAAGCACTGTGTCCCAGCAGTGCCTGCAGCAATCAGCCCTTAATTCTTAATCTTACTGAATTAATGCTTCTCTTTCTTAGACTAACAGCTCTAAATATATCTTTATATAACCTTCCACTCAGAAGCACAAAGAAATGTTAAACTGGAGCCAAGGATCATCTAAGGAGAAAATTATGAAACAGCCGCCTATGTGTGCTGCTACTCAATTAACATCTTAACATATGCCATGTTACATTGTCTGGCTTGGCTCACGGTGATAAAGAAGTAAAATGGCTGCAAAAGCATTTCAATTAAATATTTAGAAAGCAGAGCTGCACACGGATGAAACTTGTTTGAATTAGCAAAATGATGAGTATCCATACTGCTCAGCTAATGGTGTAAGAGCTCTAGCACAGGGCTAACGCTGAGAAAGGAAAGCACACCCAGGTGGGCACGGCCCTGCACCCCAGGGCCAGGAGCCCCCTCTCATCCTCACCTCACCCTCGGGCGTGCAGCAGCCAAAAATCAGGTGGCTTCTGATGCCACCTAGGGGCTCTGTCCCTGCCTGCAGTGCTCCCTCCCCAGGGAGAATCCAGTGTCATGCCCCAGACACCGGGCACTTGAGCCTAGCACAAACACAGGCAAAGAGTGGCAAAACATTTGATACAAGACAAATTAGGTCTTTCAGGATTCAAATGCAGATATATTTTTATCCCATATAAAAGCCACAGGGACTACAATTGCATCCTAAAAGCACATGAAGCATTGCTATTTCTCTAAAGTGTAAAAATAGAGCAGTGTCCACTGGAAACGTAGACATGTCCAACTCTCAGGTCTCAAAAAGTAAACAAGGCAAGTATTCACCAGCTGGTTAATACTGTCTCTTTCAGTCTGAAGGCAGATCACCCTTCTAGCAAAATCAGGAAGCAAACGCTCAGCAAGACAATAAAAGAGTGCAAAAAGAAGGGTGAGCTGCAACTACTTCATCCTCCCTGTAACCCGATCCACCTCCTTCCACTCACCAGAGAGAATAAGCCAGACCAGTTTTCCATCAGAATGCTACATCACAGTGTAAAACCTAGTGGTTCAGCATGCCTTGAAGTTAATGCAGGTTAAAATGTGTCAAAGGCATGACTTCAATACTTGTTACTAAAATAAATGCAATTAAAATAGTTCATAGAGGATAAAATGTAATCCCTTCATCATTTTTGACACTACGATCATTTTATGAGTAAAAATAATGCCAACTCTACAAACAGCTGAACAAAGAAGGAAGATAAGGCTGCTAATGAAATGCCCAAGTCTCAAATGTAGCCCATTGTAATGAACTGCCAAGAAATAATTAGCCGGCAGACATCAGAATACCTACGTCTGAAATGTAGATCTATAAACATCTCTTTCAGCTCTCTGAAGAAATCTAGTTGTATTCAATGCTAAAGGCTTGTTCCACTATTCTTAAAATAACTGGGAAGAACTTGCAACAACCACACACTGCCAGGTGCTCTATTCCAACAAGACAGTCATTTAAGTTCCTGGAGTTGGGGTTTTTTTACATTTATTTAAATTCAGTATATTGCCACAAGTTGCTGTAATGAACTCTGAGAAGAGACAAAGAAAATGCTTTTACACAGCTCTCACCCTGGTTCTTTCAGCACTGCTCTGAATTAAAATCAGTGCATATTGTTACATTCAGGCAGGAGATTCTGTTCCAAGGATGCAGTGCCCTCTGTACAGGATGTGGGAAGATAATATGACTTCAGAAGAGTCACATCCTATATTTATTACTAACAATCTACAATCTCAAAAAAGCATAACGAAAAAAGATTGTTTCAGAAGAAATTTCATCTCAGGAATGTCCCACTGAAAGCAGAAAGATGGAAATGGTCACCAGACATGCAGGTTTGTGGCTAAGCAGCAAATCATCCATTGCAACAACTCACATATTCCGCAATGAAAACTGCTGGCTTTACAACTAATGAAAAAACAAATCAACCTTTGGTTGTTTCAGAATCCAGTCTACAGATAGCTAAGGGATCTGTTGTGCTATTTTCAGCTGTGGTCATCAGAAGTCCAACCACAACATTATTACTTAAGGGTCTGAACTGGGGCTGCTGTAAAGTCAACTATGAGACACTGGGATTTTTCTCCAGCCTTTGTCCCACATGGCTCCAAGAAAGGATGCCTAGCGAAACTAAGGGGGTGACAGTCCCCAGCAGCACTTAAAAACCAAACAGCAAATTAAGTGCACCTATAAAACGTGCACAAAATTGTTTCTCTTCCATGCCTGCAGAGCCAACAAGCTCAGGAGGAAGGCAGCACCTTGCTGTGCATCACAGTCTGCCACAGGGCACAGACCTGGCCCTCCGCTGCCTTTCCCTTGGGAAATGGTGGCTACAGACAGCTGATGGCAAAGCAAAACAATATTCATGTGATAAAATAGGAAGAGTTCTACACTCTGCTTACTTGTAATACACAGCCAGAAATGCACAAATGTGCACAGGGCTGCATTTACTGCACACAGCTCAGAGCTCAGCCGAATCCAACAGCACAGCAGCTCTGCAGCAAGGCTTTCCTACCACACGTGTTTCCCAGCGCTGGCACAGGTGCCCGGATGACAGATTTAAGCCTGCTGATAAAAACTGTGTTTCTTCTTCTTTATTTCACATAATTTCCTTCAACATTTTCAAGACCCACAGCTATCCTAGTTATGTTCTATTAACAGAGAGATTTGCTGCTACTGGTTATATCTCTTTATTGCTCTCTTCATTTGATACCCAAGGAGGTGTCATCTGGTTTGCAGTGCCACAACCCAGCCCCATTCAAGCTCTTCTGTGGCTTTATCCTGAGGGAGCAGACGAGACTCCCTTGCCCTGCAGAGCCCCACAGGCCACTCAAGTCACCACATGCCAGCACTCACACACTGCCTGCAGCCATCTCCTCTCCAAAGCCTGCAGGGTCAACAGCTGCAGGTGTCCCACTGGCAGCCTGGAAATGAGCCCCAGCCCTCACAACCCGCTGCCATCTCCAAGCTCCCTGGGCCTGACACGTGCTGGGAAGCAGAGAAGCAATTGGGGGCTGCCCTGGGCCTTTCACAGACACCGCACTGAGGAGGCCCAGCTTAACCTGCAGGGCTTCCCTGGCACACTTTTTGTCTCTCCTCCATGCCACAGATACACTTCTCTACCCTCCATATTGAACAGCTCCCCCAAAGGCATCAGCCTGAATTTCTGCAAACAAATCCAGCTTTTATCTAGCCCTCTCCGTCCAATGCTGCTTGCAACATCCATATTACCCCTGCTTCTGCCCCGATTTCTGGACCCATGCATTCCTCCTTCTCCCTCTTCTCTCATGGCTGCCCACCACACGGCCCCCCTCTGCACCCTTTTTACCACTTGAGGAACCTGTACCCGACTGCTGACTCCCATGGAATGCAATTCTCTCAACCTCTTAGGTTTCCCTGTGCTGAGTAATGCCCTGAGTATCTCCTAGCATTTGCCTACTAAAAGCGTCACTCACTTCTTTCCTGCTAGATGGGCATGGCTTCACTGCCATAGGAAAGCCAACTTCTCTCCAACCTGTGCCATGTTGCTCACTGGCACATCCCAGAACCCTCTCCTATCCTTGACTTTACCATCAGGTGAAAATTTAAAGCTGAACATATGCAGGATGAACATGGCACTGCTGCCTGATGGTGACAATATAACCTCCCATCTCAGAGAACTCCATCTTGTTCAGCTCCCACAGGTTCTTTCAGGCACCCATCCTTCAGCCTTGCACCTGCACCGAGGCACTTCTCACTCACCTCTGCTTATCAGCTTCAACCCACTCCAGGCACAGAAGCTGTCTGGTCTCTGCAAATAAAGAGCTGCAAGTAGACAGAAGAGTCTTGCCTATCTCAAAGGTCAGTTCACTGAATACTAAAGCAGTGTAACTCGTCAGCTTTCCATCCTCTGCTTCTGGGGGTAAAAAAACTAATCTGTACGGCAGCTTTTAAAATGGTTTTAAACCCTAAACTAAGATCTTCAGAAGCATTACAAACATGTGCTACTCCAATTCTTAAGGATTCATTTTGAAATGTTTGAGTTCCCCTAGCCTACAAACCAGATAAACTTTAGTTTACTTGCAGACTCAAAAGCTTGTCTAAACCTGTAAGCTGCACTTGCTTAAAATTAAAGCTGCACAAAATTTAATTAACCTAAAGCCATGTAAGTTCACACGTGCACACATTTATTTCAGTTTGTGCCTACAAAGCTAAATTTAAACACAACTGCACTCACTCCTAGGTGGCAAATTAACTCTGTCCAACAAGTACCTTACATGGCCCTGCATGGCAGGACTGGCTGCTCCCACCTGGATTGTTTGCCAGCTCTGGGGCTGTCACCATCAGGCCAGCCCAGCTCCACAGCAGCAGCACAGAGCTCCAGGGCAGCACTGCAGAACCTGCAGTGTGGGGCAGGCCAACACCGTGTACTCCACCCTGCACACTGCCTCCTTCCTGAGAGGTTGCCTCTGCAGCTGTGATAACTGAACAACTGAGTCTATCAGAATACTTCATATAAAACCTGTTCATGAATGGAAATTATGAACAGCAAGCATCTGAGCAGTATTTAATACCCCACAACTTTAGGGTTCAATTCTCTGTGTCCTCAGAACTGGGAACAATGTGTGCAGCCAGTTTGCTGCCTCGCCATCCTACCTCTACAGGCAACCAGTGGGATGGGACCCAAAACCCTAACAACTTAGCCATTTTCTTCTCAAGTAACACACCTGCTTTACAGGCACAGCATCATCCATAAGCATTTTGATATCTATTTCAGAAGTTTTCATATTGTCATGGTTTTCTTTTGAAAACGCAGTAGAGGGCGTGTGACCTGTCCTAGTATGAAGTATTAAGCTACAACCACACAGGCCACTGAGTTCAGCACCCTATTCAGACAATTTACAGAACACAAGCATGGATTCATTATTCACAGCATGTATATTCCAAACATTCCAGGGAGCTACACAGTTACATCACTGTAAGTAAAAGAGACAAAATCAGAAAAATCTAGATCAGAGTTCTGAAAAGCTGCACTACACTTCTGGCTTTCCAACAACCATAACACCAGAGAATTACCTTTCAGATGTATGCAGACAGTTCTAAGGCAATACTCACCAGGGTAACAGCGCTGTTGACATTCACAGACTGCTGCACGTTTTCAGCAACTAACAACACACTGAATTATGCTTCTGTAAAAGTCTCATGCTAATATCACCACAGTTACTTGTCTGAGAGGTCCGTCCAGAAGAAGGCATTGTTTAAGAGCACTACAGAATTGATCAGTCTGGATTTTCATTCCTGTGAATCACATCATGTGTAAACATTCCAATGGGGGAGCAGATGTCCACATTATGAGAATGACCTTTCCTGATTATTAACACAGTTTGATTTCAATTTCCACAGTGAACTATATGCTGCTTTGCTACTCCTTTGCTCAGGAATTGAAATAATCAAGCCAAAACTGCAACTCACCTTTCGGAGTTTGACAAATTCCAGAAGAATACAACACACTCAAGCTGTCTCCTGATCCTACACTGAGCCTCACTTACCACAAAGGTACTGCTATTTAAAGCAGTAACTAAGAACTTTACTGAAGTGACAAGAATCACTGTGAAGTGACAAATAACAACTTTTAGTTCTGCACTGCAAACACTTACCCGTTGCAAATATTGTCACCCTGAACAGCTGGAGCTACTCACCAGCAGCATCCCAGTGCATACGTGGGTGACTGAGTGTTCACAGAGGGGCTTCCACACACAGAACCGTGGCACACATGAGCTAAACTTCATTATTCAATAAAGTTACAAGTTTCACCAACTTGATTGTACAAACCATGGTGATACATGAACCCATATTCCTACCTCGTCCAAGAGAAGTAAGCTGCTAGCAAGAAGGATGCCATGCAGATATGTTCCATGAAAGCCAAATGGGGACTGCCTAAACTCACTGGTACTAAACACAACAAAGTATTTTGTTTCACTTTTATTCTTAGCCTTAGAGCTCACGACTATTACCATTTTTTTAGCTGCTATTAACTGAAAACTGACTACTCAGAGAATACTCAGGCATGGATCTATAGGGTAATCAGATACCTGGCTTCTACTCAGAAGTAATCAAAAAGAGATAGGTGTCTGGATATCTTCATGGATCACAGACTTAATTATACAGGTTACCAAATCTTAAGGGTCAGCATTTTAACATTTTTTGCATGATAAAATGATGTTCAAGATTAATTTTTAACTGAAGATCCCCTATAAACTGCATTTAGGCAAACCTTTGTAATTAAACACACACAAACCACCAACATTTCCAAATATATTATTTGATTCAGCAAGCTATCTCCCAACAACTGATACATTATGTTCAAAATATCATTTTCCAGGGATATTTCTAGCATTTTAAAACTATATCTATCATTCCCATTTTACTTACTTGTTGAATGGAAGAGGCAAATACTTTTCCCTCAGCTGCCACTTAATTTCTCAACTTTTTAGGAGTCAGTGATTGAACTATACCACTGGAATCAAGCATAATGAAGGTAATGCTGCAGAGCAGGCTCCTGGAGCTGAAAGCTGGCTTAGCTCTTCAGCAAAGTGTGGTGTGCAGCTTCCAATTACTGCCAGTGGGTAACTTGACTGTCTTTTAAATACCAACTAATTCATTTAGTTTATGTGGACACTAACAGCAACTGTAGGCCCTCATCATTTATCATGCCAAAAGGCTTCAGAAAATCAAACCATAAAGAAAATAGAACAACCTTTTACACATCCTTAATGAAAGAAGATTTATCACACTTTGTCAGAGCTCAGATAAAAAGTTTCTGTGGCACAGACTGACTCTTGCAAGAATAGTTCAAAATTACTTTTGGCTATTTCTTCAGACAGTCCCCTCACAGCAGAAGGAGCTGCAGCTTTCACCAAGGGCTGGCTGGCCTCACAGATGCCTCACCCACAGCTACCAACGTCCCCAGAAGCAGCACCAGGACCACAGAGCGATCACTGGCCTTGCACAAAGCATCTGAACCCAGCAGAGTGTGGGAGATGGGAGCTCTGAGGGGATGATGCCTACGGCTCTCTTGGCAGGGCATCCTGTGTGCTCATCCCAAGAAACTACTGCCCACACCCCCTCAGCACAGACAACAGACTGCTCCAGCCAGAGGATGCCCAGCCCTGAAGTAGAAGCCTTGAATCTCAATTTCAGATTGCCTCCAGACACCACATTCACACAGGATCCAGAAACCCCTTGCAGAATTCTCCTCTCCATTTAATAAGCACCCAAGCCCCTCAAGTACTTTTCTCCACTGAATTAGCAATAAAACTAACATGTGGTTCTGGAAGAAGGAGCTGTCACATTTTTTCAGAGCAGATTAAGAAACAAGACTAAAATTCATCTACAAAAGATATTAAATAAGCGTTAAAGTTTCTCAGTTTACAGGCCTTCAAAGAGTTACATTTGTGGTATTGAGTAACTGCTTTCCAGTCTGTATTTTAATGTAGCAGTGGTTCTGAAGAGGCAGGGAGAAGGCAGATGGGAATATTTCCACTGAAGTCACAAAGACTACTCCAGGTATCTTCAAGCAATTTCTAAACAAGGGCAAGAAGGTGGTAAGGCAAACACAGGAGAACAAACTGCCCATCCTATTATCCAGCACACTTTGCTCACTAATTCTTGTTTGTCCAAAGGATGCTTGTGGTAGATACTTACAAGGCAACCTTGTTTGTACTAAGAAAAAGTTCCAACACTTTGTGCTGCTGGCCACTTTAAAAACAGTATAATTCACTGCTTTATATGCAAAGTCACGAACTGTAATTCCTAGTGTCCAGTGCAATCCAACTTTTTCACCCACAGGTGTCCCAACAACCTTATAATGGCACTTAGGAATTGCTGACTAAGAAACACAGACTGCCTGCATGCCTGTGAGGCCATCCATCAGAAAGGACAGCCATCGACCATGGACCTTGACATTTAACCACAAACTTCCTCTCAGGGGAAGAAACAAATATGCCTCATTCAGTAAACAAGTTCTCCCCAGGAACAAGATTTTCTTCCCAAACTTGATGTACCTGACAATGGGCAAGTGACAGCACCCCCAGCCAGCTCCAGGGAAAAGCTGAGTGGGACTGATCGCTGTGGAGGAGCACAGGTACAGCCCCAGACACCCATGGGCACACCCTCAGCCCTGGCACAGCCGGGTGCTGCCCTGCAGGGTGTCTGGGTTACAGCTGGGGAGGGGGAGCTGCTCACACCGCCCAGCAATGAAGACGGTTCCGGTCACCGCGTGCGGGTCCCAGCAGCCAGAGCCACCCGGTCCCCAGGCCTGCAGCAACACCCAGCCTCCCCACCCTTCTAAAAAGGAGCAACAAGGAAAATATTTGGGAAGTTTTGAATGTTTTTCTCCACTGTCTTAATGATTAAACATTCAACAACACAAAACACTTGGCAGCTTACTGAAAGCCTGTTGATGGCACAGCAGCCGATAACAAGCATCCTACTTGATGAGAGATAATCCTTTTTCCATTAAATCAAGAAAGCATTAAAATTGAGATACTGGCTAACTCCATTTAGAACAAAACAAAACAAACCCTCAAAATTCCCAAAGATCTAATGGAACACCACAAAACACCCCACTGCTTCCAGAATTTTTAGATTTAGGAGATTCTTCTCATTGGCTTGAAAGCACCAATTTGTGCTGGCCTTTTGCTCAGGCTCTTTCTGAGTGACAATGCACTCATTGCTTTTTCATCTATTGAATTTACCTTCTGAATCACCTGCTGATAGCTTTGTAACACACAGTCCAGTATTCTACCTGGACTGCCTCAGAGGGAAGCTAGGAAGCTCCCTCCCTGTCCTCATTGCCACTGCTTAAAAATAAAGAGCTCCTTATTTATATATGAGGTTTTGTAATATTAGATATTAGAAAGGCTTGAACCAAAAATCCAAATTTGGATCCTGATTTGAATTTTGCAGCTCTGGCCCTTCTCCAAATACTTCTGTTTGGCAAGCAGCTGAGTAGAGTAACAAGAGAAGGCAACATACATAAGTTATGGGATCTGTATAAAAACATTAAGCTCAACCCCTGCTCTCAAAACTACACACACACACACAGAGAAAAAGACTAACAAAACCACCCCAAGCTCCAATTAATTAAAAGATTAATCAGTGCTTCAGTATAAGTCTGATCACTGCAACCTGAGCACTACTGTCATCTCACTCAATTATACGATTTTTTTCTGATTAATTTATGCAGTATCCAGAATGCTTTTAGGGGGCATTTCCAAGTGTTTTTTTCAGGTAGAGATTTGGATTCCTACTTGCCAATGGCCTACAGACACATGTAAGTAACACAGAACTCTCCCAAATGGCAAGCAACCCAGCTACAGAGGCCTGGGATGACAATTCTGCAATTCCGTGTTTATTAAGGACTCATTAGAACTGCTGCTCTAAACCACAATGTCACACCATCTGACTTGCTTCAACGAAGAAACTCCTGCAGTGGAAAGCAAAATGTTTATGAAACAAGGAATTGCATATGTTCGATGCTGAGAAGTAAACAATTTCATGCACTCCAATGCATTTTAAGTGAACACCAGTAAGACTTATCCAAATCTTTTATTGCTTGGCTAGGGCTTTCCTCCCATATATTTTTTGATTCTATTGTTTCAAGAAACAAACAAAACCCACAAACAAGAGTGAAAAATCTGCTCTTCCTAAAAGCAGGTTTATAAAGACCTTTTTTCTCCAAAGCTATTCCCTCCAACTCAGAGCCAGGATATTCAATAAAACCTCAGCTCCATTCTCCAAAGGTTACATAAAGGTCACCATTCATTTTACTCAGGTTTATTTTCTAACCTTGTAAAAAGGCCTGCAGACCAAATTGGCTTCCACACCTGCTGACCTAGAAACTCCACCACCGTGGTGGCCGTGCCCCGTTTTGGAAAGCTGCTTCTCCCCCCACGCCGCCCTGGCAGCGAGCGCTGCGCCGCTGACCTGTGGAGGCTTCCCGGCAGCACAGGGATGCTCTGCAGCAGGGAACAGCAAGAGCTTCTGAACACGGGCTGGTGAGAGGAATTCTTCTGGGGGGCTTCCCCACAAAAGGGGTGTCCTGTATACAGTAGTAACAGAGTAAGGGCGCACCCGGCCCCTGTTCGGAAGAGTGGAAAGTCTCCAACAACCCACGGAGGCCATCTCCAGGAGAAGTCAAGCTGAGAAAGGGACAAATGGTGTAGGATTTATTTTGCTCAGTTCATGAGTTCTGCACCATAGATGGTTACACCCTGGTTTAAAATTTGTTTGCAGTCAGAGAATTAGGCACATGAAGTGATCAGATGGATTGTTTTATGGAAACATCTTCCCCAGGAGCTGGCCCTCACCTCAGAAATGCATTTTTTTCCCTCCACAATAACTACGTGGGAACTTGTACAGAACCAGGTGGAGTGAAATGAAACAAATTCCATTTTCTGTTCCTATCCATTTGAGGAAGCAGAGTGTGAAGGAGAATGACAAGCTGCTAAATGCTTTATCCAAGGAGGAGTGACCTTCCCTGAAATCACCATGAACTACTCTAAAATATGGCCCACAGTTCAATTATTTCCTATGTATCTGACTGCTTATACACCAGATCAGGAAATACTTTCAGGACAGGCAAATCTCACCATCACCTGGAAACACTGGAACCAAGAAGCCAGGGAAAACTGAGTTAGTGACAAGAAATATTTGCAGTTTTACACATCATCTCTCAGCTGAGAGGCTCAAGGTACTTTTTCAAAGGAGGTAAACACACTTCTGATGTTGCACAGATTAAGTGAAATGAGTGCAGCCTGTGCACCTGTCAATGATAATTATTTGATTTTCCTCACAGAAATCAGAAATCTGTAATTGAAGACTTGTAACCTGTGTTTCCCACCTCCAACAATGAATTAACCAGGATGAAGGAGGTAATGACGGCTGCTGCATTTTGGGCTGGGGGCACGGAACAACCACATTTAATCAGAGGAATTTTCTGTTGGGTTCTGTCAATTTTGACAGGCTACTTAACAAAATACTGAAGGTTATGTTGGAGTTTTTTTTCCTCTCATTTCCTGTCTCCCTCTCCCAAGCTACAAGAAAGAGAGAAAATGCAGATGGATTGGTTTACACGTTAATCCAACCTCACTCAAGAAATACTTGTTTTAAAAAAAAATACATACAGAAATTTCAGCTGCAGAAGCAAACTACCAAAAAGGTATATCCACCTGCATTTGCTAAAAGCCTGAAACACACACCCCTCAATCTTCCCTCTTCATTGCCAGGCATTTTATTAAAAATATCAAGACTGTCAATCATTTTTTCTGCTGACCTAACTATACAAATAAGTAGCAATTCCTATTATGAAAAACCTCAATGGCATTTCCCAAGTTGCAGAACATTTGCTCTGCCAACAGCTAAGTGACGATCCACGCTTGCTGACAATGCCTAATGAGGAGTGATGGATGCAACTGCAGGAGGGAGCAGGAATGTTTTAAGTCATAAGAAAGAATGGAGCCTTCCAAAGATTGGAAAACACTGGTGTTACAATCAGCTAATCTGGTTTTCTAGCACAATACCAAGAGCCCCAAAGTAACAAGGGCACAATTCACCTCCTACTCCTTCTTCAACATGAGACAAACTGGGCCTTAGGACACATAATTTCAGCGCTGCCCAGACTCGCTCATGTGGTTTTCCAGTACAACTTCTAGCTCAAAGAGCGATTTGAGGACAAAAATTATGGGTCTGAAACCCACACCCACGTCCAGCTGAAATGGCTGCAGACGCAGTGCTTTGTGTTTGCCACTCCACACTGCCTGGTCCTCAGCTCGGTTTACACACGAGACACTGGGGCGGGGAAGGAGAGAAATTAATCTCTCGAGCAGAATTGCTATATTCAAATCCTAACAGATGCCTTTAGGACAAAAAGAGCTGAGATGCAGGCAAGGTGAAAGAAGCTGGGGCCAACCCATGCACAGATGCAAGCACCAGATTACTATTTACAACAGTAAACAAGTGCTCATTGCAGAACCATCACCAGTTATTCGCAACAGTGAACAAGAAAACAAACCCGTCCGTTCCTTCAGCGTTCGCAGCTCCTGGATTTTGGATTAATACAGCAAGCGGAGGGATTAAATTGCCTAAAACTGTTGGTCTTTTTCTTTTATGCCAGCAATGACAGACCCTCAGCTGACACCATCCTCCCTTGGCCATCTCTGCATCTCAATCCTCGTGCCACGCTGCTTTTACATCCATACTTTGCTGGCTGTCTTCAGCTGTAAGATATTCCTTGGCAAGTCAATGCGATACTGAGTAGACTCTGTCTTCACCACCATATGTTTGGGTGCAGAAACATCATATACAAATAACACACATTTGGTAATACAGTACCCTCACCCGAAGAAATAATTGAAACCCCATTAGTCTATATGCTCAGACAGCTGACTAGGGAGGTTTTCCTGCCTCGGGCTCCAACGTCTGGACAAAAAGCTATTAATAAATATGAAAGCCTTAACGAATCTAAAGAGAAATAAAAACAGGCAGATTAAGGCCCAGTGTCCAGCGAAGACCAGGGCAATTTACAAACCCGGCCATGCTGACACTAATCAGCCAGGCTGGGCTCCCAAAGACGTGTTCTCTCTGTCTAGACTTCTAATCCGTCAATGGGAAAAGACATCCAGTGTTATTTCTGCCCGTTTCACCCACACCGTAAGAACACATCCAACCGCCTCAGCAACTCACACACGCAGCACCAAACACCACCAGACACCACTCTGCTGTGTGTGTTCAAGTGGGGCAGGCAGGACACAAATACAGACAGACAGTGATGAGCTTCAATTACTGTAACCAAATATCAGTTAAATACCTGTATGTGATGTTGTAATGCAAATAAATACTTCCTGATTTGTTTTTAAGCACAGCTAAGTCACTTTTATCTTCCCCTCCTCAGCTTGAACTAGCGGTCACTTTATATGCCAAAAAACACCTCAACAACAACAAAAAAAAAACCAAATCCAACAGACTGGACACTTAAAAAGCCTATTTTTAAGTCTTCAGTACCTATAGTGACCATGCCTGCAAACGTAACCAGAAAGACTTAAACTATTGTTTCAATATAAGGGACTCCACATGTACACAATTACTTAACATGCTTTTGTCAAACTACATTTTAATTTAATAAACAGAATAAAATAAGTACGAGTTGAGATAATGAATAGCTCATTGTCCCACTCGTGGCCTGCATCACTCTCTATATTTATATTTGTCTGTGAAGTGGAGGGACAAGCACAGACTTGTTTGTGATCCTCAAGTCCAGTATTCAGTAGCTGCTATATTTTGCTATACTACTATTTTCATTGACAATAAAATTTGTAGACTGAAATCTTTTTAAAAACCAACCAAACAAAAAACCATCATAACAAACAAAACCAACTAAAAACCCCCATCCACTATGCACAAACACGTGTAGGAAAAAAGGAGGTAAGGGGAAAACAACAGAGAAGACTTCTGAGCTGGATTTGCTAAACCTGCTGGAAAGCAAAGGGGGAACTGAATGCACCAACCTGCCAGCACATGCAACTGGCACGGCAGGGGAAGAGGGGAGGAAGAGGAGGGAAGGAGAAAAGAGGAAGCTCTGCTCTGCACATTACACCTCGTTCTCTTAACAGCAGTGCACTGCCATTTTCACAATTGGCTTCCCACAATCTCTCCTGCTGTTTATCCATCACCAGCACCCCCTGAGCAGAGAGCAGACCCCAAACTGCCAGTACAAAAGAAGACTTTCCACCGTTCATTGGGGCACAGGGTGCACAACACCTCTGGCAGTGCTCCTCAGCCTTGCTGCTCCAGAACAACCACCGCATCTCCAGGAAGATGCAAATTAACATTAAACTCCAACCTCAAATGGAGATTGCTTGATCACAATAGAGAAATGTAAGATTTGAAGACATCAAAAGAAAAGGTTGTCTTCTGAAAAATAACCTTATCGTCAAATACTGCATTTCAACAGCACAGCCTGCAGGGAAGGGATGCTGCCTGAGAGCAGCAAGGAAGTTGAAGCCCGGTGCAGGAAGGAGGTAGCCAGGAGGAACACTCAGTGAAGGTGAGGAACGCCTGTGACAGTACCAGGAGCAGGGGCTGCAAGGTGCTGGCAAAACCTCTGCCGGCCACAGGCACTTGGCACCAGGCAAGTCACTGACCCCGGGCAAAACGCTGCATTCCTTTGTACCAAACGTGGGCTTGGGCTATTCACCAAGTTCACCTGATTCAAACAAGCAGCTTTCATTTCGAAGCTAACATGTGTGCTCTTTTTCCTTGAAAAGAAAACCCACAATAAAAGCAGAGGTTTTACTTAGTAGCCATTTTGTCTTCAACTTGGACATGATACCTAATCTGAATGCAATGTAAACATGCTCTCGGAGGCTCATTTCCAAAGAGCACGTTCATGGAAAGAGGAGGAAACGTGAAAAGGCATCACTAAATACCATAATAAATTAGGAGGGTGTGAAGATTTTATGATCCAAAAAGACAGAAAATTCAGCAGTTCATATTTCTTCTCTAGGTCACATTGCAGAGAAGATCAAAACAAAAGGTAGCAAGTGTGGATTAAGGAGAAGGAACTATTATTTACTGTTTAAATAAATAAAAACAAAACAACCACAATCCCAATAATAAATGCAGTTTCAGTATGCCATACAATAAAAAAATGTGAAGGTAAAATTATATTTAGATTCTCTTTATTTTCTAGAGACATCCATTCAAACCATACAATCTAACTGTAATATGACGTAATATGCAAGCTAGATCAGTATGTTTTTATTGGGATGGGTATATGTATGAAATACACATGGTGTGTGTGTATAAAGGAAAACATTATATGAGTAACCTGTATTTACAGCTCCCAACTTTCACTACTCTTTATCAATGCCCTCAGCCAAAAGCAGCTTTTAAAAACATACATAAAAAAAACAAATGCTGCAGGTGACAGCCTCTTGCAGATACTAAAAAAAAAACAAACAAAAAACAACAAAGTGCTTTATTTGCAGCAATCTAAACTCGATTCACCTCGTTCCCCTTCCCCCAATACACATAAAATAAAATGCTTAATTAAAATGCTGGTTTACTAGGTTTTTGAATTTTTAGGGGAAAAAAAAAATCAGCAAAAAATAACCCGGATTCCTATGCAGAAACTTGAAAACCATCGTGAGCTCCAGCCAAAACTGCATTTGAACTGCCTGACTGGGACCTCAGAAGAGCAGAGGTTTACAGGAGGCTGGACAATCGCACCCTTCCTTCCCGGCTCCGCATCCCCCGCTGCACCAGCGCCGTGCTGGGGGCTCGTGTGCGCTGCAAGCCCGGCCGGGAGCACCGCGGGCCGCGGAAGATGCGCCCGCTCCCAGCGCCTGCGGCAGGTGACCCGCGCCCACCGCCCA
>VZRX01005929.1:305543-337928 GCA_013398075.1 Notiomystis cincta
CCCGCCGGCCGGGCGCGCCGCAGACACGTGAAGGCGCTGCGGCGGCAGCAGCATTACATCAGCTGCGGCACCGCGGCCGGGTGCGCCCCGCAGCCCCCGCGCCCGGCCCGCCCCTCGCCGCGCCTCGAAACAAAATAACAAGTGCCGCCGAGCTCACATGGCCCCGAGGAAGCCAGACACCGGCACGGGCGGCAGTAGGCCGGGCCAGCGCTTGCCCTCGGGCTTCCTGTGTGTCCCTCAGACATACGTGGGGCCGGGCTGCCATTAGTCCCACCGGCCTTCGCCCGCAGCCTGTCTGTGAACAACGTTTCTCCAAAATTTAAATCGTGCAGCTAACACAACTGCTTTCTCTGAACTACAGGCACAAGCCATTTTTCTGCTCCCTGGGATCGTGTTTTTAATGAAAAAAGCCAGAGGAACTGCACAGCCTGGGATAGTGGACAGGTAAACACCTAAATTCAGGGACTACGATACAAGGTGACCGTGGTGAAAGTCATTATCAGGAGTTGGACTCGATGACCCATGTGGGTCCCTTCCAGCTGTGGATATTCTGTGGTTATTGTTTCTCTTCCCTCTAGGGTTATGGTAACAAAGCCTGCTGAAGCTGCCCCCGTTTCCCCTCTTTTCCCAGGCACTCCAGTTCTGGTCTGTTCCCACTGAAATTCACAACTCGGACACTCAGCCCCCTTGGCAGGGGCAGGGAGTGCAGGCACCCTCTCTGGCACAAGGATGGAGTGACTCCCTCGCCTGTGCTGATCACAGAAAATGTGGGCTTAAAGGTGACTAATAATATAAATATACACATGGAGACACAGCATTGCTAAATTTAGGAGATGAGCATTTTGTCATCAACCGAAGCAAAGGCCTTTCAAAAATAAATATTTGCTTACGTCTCCACTGCTCCAAAATCAGAACATTAATGGCTATGACAATGACGGTGATCTTCCCCTTACAAAACCTCTCATCAGAACAAAAAACACCCTAAGCTCTCTTGTTCCTGCCTCTTATTAAAAATGTTTTTTAATGTTAATTGAAAATTTCTGAAGGTCATCCAAAAATAAGGAAGAAAAAAAATCCAAGTAAAAGTTTTAATCATAAGTAAACAGAAATGTAATCAATTTTAAATCCTAACTGCTATGCTTTTTGCAAGAAAACTACATCAGTATGCTGATGTAGGTAAACTGGCACAGAAGACAAGGGTGAATGTCCTTGGTGATATTTTCTAGTTTTGTGGCAATTTCTACTTACTAGCAACTGTATCAACACATCCAGGGTCGCTTCCCTTGAGATCTTTTGTTGGACTCTGTCACATCTGCCTGGTCAGAACTTAACCCACAGGGATCCAAGCCATAAAATCATCCTGGCCAATGCCTATCTATTAGTCCCAGACTGAAATCAATGGCCCTACACCTCAGAATAAAGTTCAACAGATGTGCATCGTGTTTGCAGGATTACAGACTATTACAATAACTTGTAAAAAATACACATCATTTCAGTGTTGCTTTCAGTCTAAACCAGCAGCTGGGAGACAAGTTTATTATTTAGTTCCTCATGAATATAGTTCCCAGACGTGTCGCCAGTTTGCCGTTTATTTACAGCTGTATGGGCATCATATAACAAAAAAATAAATTAATGAGTCATTTCTCTTCTGCAAAATCTGCAATACCACACCAGGCTGGCACCCAAGTGCCACCAGTGCCACCCTGAAGTCACACCAGGTGTTTTTGGGCAGAACAGGATTAAACTGGCACAGAGATTAAACAAGTGAGCCAGACTCCCAGGCTGCATTTCTGTGGTCAGAATGGTCCATGGGTTTCAAGAGCTATGTTTATGCTCCCCTATCTCACTATCAATCAATTGTTCTATTAAAAAAAGTCCTTTTTTTTCTGTGCCTTTTGGTATGAAGCCTTTCAACTGTAAGCCTGTGATTGCTGGGTTCGAGCATCAGGCCCAAAATAAGATTCCGCAAAGGCCCTATTTTGTGTAAAGAAGAGATTTCCTTCTCAGGCCTAGCAGTAAATAAAAAATCAGCATTTTTTCACTGTGTGATACTTAGAAGAAATGAGGCTGTGTATGAGTACAGCAGGGAATCTCATACTCTGCTCTCCACAAGCCCTTCCTTTCCTGTTAGGAGTCATTCTCTCGGTGCTTTCCTGGCGTTGGCACAGGTCTGCCACGTGCCTTTCTCCACGCTGAGTGGGGAGCCTTGCCCTTTTCGCAGCAGCAGGCTCATCAGTGGGGGCCATTTCGGCTGCCTCCCACACAACCAGCTGAATTTGCCTCCTGTTTTGTACAGTCTCTGCACCTGTGCAAAATGGGCAAAAACGGTGGCAACTCGTACGTGGTGCACGTGGCCACGTGTCACTACAGCAAGGAACAGATCCAGAGTTACTGTGTCAACAAAGAGCTCGTGCTGACAGAATTAACTTGAAGGTACTGAAGGGAATTATTTAACAGCTATGAGAGGAACAGCTATGAGATGGACTGACTGGACATCTCCAGGGACTATCCACCAAGGAGCACTACAACAATCTGCTGGAGTTCCGGTACCTAATGGTTCTGAAAACCTTCATTTGATGCAGAGATTTAGCTCCTGGTCAGCACTGTATAAGAAACACAACAAAAGTAATACAAAGGAGTTAATTTTAAGTCCCATTATTGTAAAGAAAGACATGTGTGAAAGTTTAAGCATGTCAGAAACCAGACTAGCATTGGCAGGACCAGGATCTTTCCTGTTCTTTCCCATTTTCCAAACATCTGCCATTACTGAAGAGCACAGCAGCTGAACTGTGAGTAGGTGGGGGCTTCCTCTCTCCTTCTGCAGGCAGATTTTACTTGTCTAGAAACTGATGTTGCTGTAGCAGTGCTAAAATTCCTGTCTTTTCTAACTCAAAAGCACTGCAAGTCTCCTGTGCCAGACAGACATATTCATCCCAGGATGATCTTCAAAAGAGAGTGAAAGAGCTGTTTTGGAGAAAGAAAGAGCCTGTCTGCATGAGGACAACCTCCACTGTGCACTCCTGTGACAGGTGGGAGCCAACTCCATTTTGCCAGGTTAATTCTAAAAGCTCTGTTTATTTTCCCTCCATTTCTGGAGCTTGGGATCTAATGCAAGCCCAGTCTGTGGGGAAAAGTTGTGCTTCAGTACTGTCTAACCTGTTTTCCAGGATTTTCTCTGCTGTGCTTTAGCGTGGCTTTGTTTTGTTTTTCCCACAATGACTCGTGTCTGACCGTTGGGGAATAGAGTGTCTCTCACTTTCAAGGAGGAATGCCTGGCTGCCCTTTCTCCAGCTCGCAGCCAGCGCCGAGGGGAAGGCGCTTTTCCCGCTCTCCTGTCAATAGAGAGGGACCTGCTGCCTCTTGTCTAGCACAGGGCCAGGGACCTGCATGCTCAGGGGTATGAGCCAGATAAATGACGAAATCTCACTATCTTTATCCTCAAGACAAACATGAAGCACATTCTGTGAGGATAATTGACTTTAAAGGCTTGCTAAAAAAAGACACTTCCCAAAAGCTTTGAACGCCAGTTCAGTGAACTCCATTTTGAAGCCTTTTTGCAACTCCCCTTCCCTAGGGATGTCTGTCTCTGTGTATCCTGAGCTATGCCCAAGCCATTTCACTCTGGTTCTGTTTATTTTGTTACCTCCATTCATGTGTAGTATCTGTAAAATCAAAGTGCACTAACTAGTAATTCACCTAACAGATTTTAATGAAAACTTCAGCTTTGACGGTTTCAATTATTAATAAAAAAAGCCAGTTTGCCAAGCTTCAAACTCACATCATCCCAGCTGACAGAAGAAACTGGTCTATGTTCAAATTGGGCAGTAAAAAGGGGGCTACTGTAATTCCAATGAAAGCCTGCTTGACCAGAAATTTTCTAAGCTTTTCTGGGTCTTGCAGCATCTGTTTGGAGTGGGAACGATCATTGTGTGGTGCACAGTATGGCCACTTGGCAATAACAGGAAATGTTAAAAACATGCTGGGGAAGTCTGAGGTAGGCCCTGTGATCATGAGTCCTTCTTCAGCAAAGAAAGAGCATTAACCACCCCTCTGCCTAGTGAAGGAAAGGGCCTACAGACCTCTGCAAGGCAGCTTTAGGGCACTGTGAAAGGGATATGAGCCCTCCCTCTCATGTGTGGATGTGGACAATCATGAGGTGCAAGACAGCAAGGCCCAGGCTCCAGCCTGGCTGTGGCTCACCATGGCTGGTCAGACGAGGGTGTGGCATTTTGCTGGGGTAAGACACGGATCACTTGCATTCCATAAATTATGATGACCAGATTAAGTTCCCAAGGTCTATCCATATTGTTTGGTGATACAGATAGTTTGAAACTTCATTTCTGTAGACTGTCTTCATGTACAGTACCATAAATCTTAGTCTCAGTGTAATGTCAAATGGGCTCAGCTGCTGAGCTGTTCAAAATGGAGTGTGGTGTTCCTAGATACTGCATTCTTGTCTTCAAGCTGGAAGGAGTCAGTAAGGAAGAAAAAGGTAGCAACTTCTACAGCCTAAGAAAACTGCATAGAAGAGGACAGTGGGTCATGAAAGTGGTGGTTCAGACTGCCCTGTATAAGACTGATAAGTAGGAAGGAAGGGCTCTCACTGGAAGAAATACCAACGTTTGGTACATGGCTGAATGAGGTTTTAAACCATTCTTTCCCCCATTTTTGGGGTTGTTCAATGTTGGTGATCTGCAGGTAGAAGCTCAGAGAAAAATATTTTCAGTCAGACCCCAATGCAAATGCCTTGTCTTGTCAGTTGTCTCTTATGCTGACCTGGAGACTCAGTTTTGGGGAGCTTCTGAGTGCATAATGGCCAAGGAGGATGAAATTACATGCAAGTGACATGTAACAAAGCAATTAACACTTCAGTCTTCCTGGGATTTCTTTCCTTTTGAGATCCAGTAGTAAACTGGAAAGGCACATGCATTCACAATCCAACATTGCCTACCTGCAGAATGGCTGGAATGCAAGGAAGGGGTCAGCTGCAGTTCACAGGGGCCTTGCCACCTGCACAAAACCATCACCCAAATTAGCCTGACACAGTAACACAGTGGCTTCAGGTATCTGATAGCAGGGAACAGGGAAGCACCAAATCCCCAAACACAGAGCCATGTGGCATGGGAACCATGAATTTTAGCTACCTTGGTTCAAGATCTGAATCCCCAGATAAACTATGGATGTCCTTAATCTTACTGGTGCCTGAAGGATTTCTGGAAGACTTCCAAGTCATACAGCTTCCTGAGAAATTTGTTTGCATTTTCTCCTGTACATAAATTGCCAAGGCAGCAATCCAGCGATACTCAAGTGCTTGTGATTGTGGCATTGCCCTTTGATTCCCCATCTTGAGAGCAGGCAGCGTCTTGAAAGATCAAACCCAGCCTGAGGACATATTAAGGATATTTGTTCTGAGAGAAATTGCCCCTCCCTAGAAATGGGGGAAAGGAAAATGCTTCCTGCACATTGTGACTGTAGAGCAGACAGGTAAACCCACACCACAGTAAAACCTTCCATTTGGACCTTCTTCTTTCAGCTCATTTCCTGACAAGACAGAGGAGTGTCCTGTCAAAGATCAAAGCAATCACATCTCCTCACTATGGTTTCTGCCCATCTGGTTTTAACACTTTGGTTCCTCTTGGTCAAAACTCCTGCTCATCTTCTGGCTGATAGCTCCACCACTTCTGAGCACCACTTCAGGACCCTCTTTTCCACAAAGGCTTCTGCCCCAGGGGCTGCTTCATGGACTCTTCCCACCCTTTCTGCCAGCAGCCCTGCTCTCCTGCCTCGGTGGCTGCTGAAGGCATCAGAGCCGTGCCTGGGAGCGCTGCTCTCAGTGCCTCGTCAGGACGCAGCAGGAAACGTCTGGCCTCCGCTCCACGACCATCTGCTAAAACCAGGCCTCCTCTGGCAGGAGGCCAACACAAAGTAAACAGAGTTTCACAGCCAGATTTCAAACAGCAAAATAACTGAGAAATATGGCTTCACTGCTTCTGGGTTTCGAATTCAAAACACTGAAGTCCCTAGAAGCAAAAATCCTTTATGGATCCTAAGACTTCCTGGTTGCCAAATGGATCCATTGCAGCTGACACTATGGAGATAGTGCAGTGATGTAGCAATTTTTGTTAGTTACACCTAATTAGTTCAATTTATGCATTTGGTAATTTTTAAGATGATTTCTTTTTCCAGAGCAGCGATGGAGAAAAATAGATTTGTTAAACTGCAGATTTCAGCTTGCAAAATTTGTTTGTATGGGTAAAAGTAGAGAGAATAATTCTGAATTTTGCTACTGTACAATATTTTTCATGGTATAGAAGACAGAGAAGGACTCAATGAAGTGTGAAAGATTTTTTAAAAGAACAGATTGCCATGTCTTTTAAAATAGGTCAAGTTTTTGGCCTAGTTTCCTTTAGAGTATCCCTTAAAGCAATGGGGTTGGAATATCTATGATAGTGCCATTGCTTTTTTGTTTTTAGCCATGTCTATGTGTGGCTCTAGTTGTAAGGCAGAAATGTTCCAGTGTAAAACTACGACAGCAGGCAAAGACCACGTGTCTCCAGGAGCATTTGTGAATAAGTTACACTGAACAATAAAATCTCAGCAGTGGCTGCATTTCATCCCTATGTGTAATGTTATTCTGAAACATGTGACTGAGAAAAAACAAACTATTAAATAAGGTGATGGCCAGAGAAGCCAAAACCCGCAGACACAAATCCTGTCAAACCTAATCTAATAACTCTCCAAATTTCAGGAGGGTTTGCACCGTCGTTTGCTTTCCATCTTTAAATTGATTAAATCAATTGATTAACTTGATTTAAATAGAAAAGAGAACCATAATAATGACAAGTAGACTAAAGATACACAAGATAGCACTTATAAGAACAAACCAAGGCCACCTATGTTGAATGGAGATAAAATACAACAGTCAGCTGTCAAAACAAAAAGAATCTGTATGTGTACATTTAAATTCTGAAAAAGGATGTTCAAGATATTTAAAGAGGGAGGAAATTCTGCATGCAATATTAATTAATATAGAATAAATACCATCTGTCTTCTTTGTACAGAGCAGTCTGGTGCATATTTTTATGGCTGCATCTTTGTTCTATGCATAACAGGTATAATACACATGTATTTATTATGTTACATAGATGTAATTATTCTGCATCACACACATACCACTAATTGCAGTTGGCCTTAGTGAGGCTATATGGAATGAGGCAGGACATGAGGAGGATTTCCTCCACCACAGAGGCCTGGAAGAAGGCCAGGTACAAATCAAGAGTGATTGTGTTTGGAAAGTACAAGCACAGGACTTGTCACTTTACCTGCCCTCCCCTGAGGCTGAGGTGGGTGCTCAGCACATCCCTACTAAGATGCAGGTTCTTTTCCCCACTAAGCTGATCCATAAGGGATAGTGCCCTTCAGGCACAGTCCTTTAGAATGTACCTTGTTGTGGTGAAACTCTGGATTGACCTAATGCACAGCCAATAATAAACATCAGTTGGCTTACAGTGTTGTACAGTAATAAACACACTGAAGAGCTTGTCAGTGCACACTTTGGGAAAGAAGTACAGTCTGGAACAACAGGGCCTGTGCACACAGTTGGAATACAAATTTTTTGCAGGCTGTATACTTCATTATGAAAACTGTTTGTGATTCCAGTTAAGCTGTGAGTGAAGGCAATGCAAAGGCTTGTCTGGTATTCATCTCATTATAGTGTGGAAAAATAAATCAGTCTTTAACAATGGAGACAGTTTTAAGAATCCCCCCCTTTTCTTTCTTTCTTTCTTTCTTTCTTTCTTTCTTTTTAAATACCTTTATTATGTACTGATATTTGTAGCTGTAACCACCATCATGAGTGGAACCTTTGTTTTGTACCTGATCCTACTCTACATCCTTTGCTGAGCAATCAGTGTGAGCTGTTACACACATGCCTTTGTGTGCACAGTTTGTGACATAAAAAGGCTCAAGAAGGGGAAAGAGGAACTTTCTCTTAGCAGAATATCACAAAATGCAGGAAGAGTCATCTAGAGAGCTCCTAAGGATTCTGACTTGTGAACAACTCTTTTTCACATACTACTCCCACTACTTCCTGCGAGACAAGAATATTACACGCACAGGTCTGGTGTGAGTTTTCACACTGGCAGTTCCTCCCAATGCTGTTCATATATCAAAATCACTTTCACTTCATAAGAGACTATAAATTCTTCCAATAATAATTCTAAGAATATTATTTTTGTCTGCTGCACTTTAAATGATTGACAAAGATGCTGGGCAGATTTGTGATGCATTTGATATGGAGCAGGAAAATGTTCATGGCTCTGCAATGATCACACTTCTAATAGCTGGCAAAGACTTATCTTGAAAAGAATCTCTCTGAAAAGTTTTCCTCAGCATGAATACGTGATTTCAGAATTACTCAGTAAGGAGTGGTGGACTAAATCTCATTGATTTAGAATCTGAATCAAGGTAGAAAAAAGTAGTATTATCTATTTGCATGAATTTATAAGCTTCACACAGAGTTTTACTCACCAGCACAGAGCTCAGTGGAGCACAGACATTATATTCTCTTATCAGGGTGAAATATAAGAAATGAAAGGTGGTTTATGTAGGATACTGTACAAAGGTCCAGATTCTTAATGCCTTCATCTGCCTTCATAAGGCACTGTGGGGTCCCGATGTCAGCAGCACATTCAGATTCCTGGTGCAAAACAGAGGCTGTGAGTGGAATGCCTTCTGTGGAACATGCACAATAATTACACCACATGCTAAAGGAAGGCAACTGGCTCAGCTGTCTGAAGGACGGGACTTTATTCTGTTGGGCTAAAGCAATCTTCCATGGGGCTGGAGCCAAGAACGTTGAAAAGAAAATGTTGTTCATAATCCATCTGGCTGAAATCTTATACTTATCCTATCTAAGCACTAGATGTAGCTCAGAGCCAAAATTAGGCTATCAAGAGAGGTACCAGTGAGATGGGGATGAAGCCAGAGAGCTGGTGAGAGAAGCCAGTCCCTGGGCAGATAACAACCTGTGAACAGGGTGGCAGGAGAAGTCTGGGGAGCAGCTCCACATCAGATGAGCAAGGCAGTGAATGAGTCAGCAGTGGTGGTTGTGGTCTTCTCAGTACCCATGGTCTTAACTGTGTTTGGGTTGGATGCTCAACCCAGCAAGAAACCCAGTATCCAATCAGTTTAGATAAGAGAAGAATGGCACCCTTTATCAAGATGCTCTATCAATGTCTTAATTAGTTGAACAGTTCTGTATCACTACTCTTACAAATCAATACCACGTACAGCCAAGAAACAGCTGTTTCCACACTATCAAGTTTCTAACATTGCTCTAACAATTCAAAAGAAAAAAGAAAAAAGGGTATATATTTCAATACAAGAGAGGACTTCATGTCCTCTGTTATTTTTAAGTGAATCTAAGAGATGACTCATGTCTTTAAATATCTTTTTAATAAATATTATGTGTGCAATTCTGGAAATTTACATAAAACCTGCCACTTTATTACTTATATGATCTGGGAATAGGAGGAAAGCATAGGGTTTATAATTAATAAAATACTGGACTTTACTATTTGGGATGGTGCTCAGAGTTTTTCAGCATTTTTAATCAGAACACTTTCTAGTGGAGTGGCTCAGTTTACAAACCAGTACACTTTGCAGCTGGATCTTTTATACCACCATTCAAAGAGTAAAACAAATAAATTGGTAAGTCACCTTCCTAACTTGATTTTCACAAGTCATAAATAATTTTCTTTCCTTCATGAAGCAAGGAACAGATCTCTTTCAGCATTAAAAAGAAAGGAAGTAGGGGCAGCTTTTCCTCTGCTCATTTGCTTTAACTTTGAGAATGAATTGAGCACATTTTGTTCATAAAAATTTATGTTGGGGCACTTCTCTGTTTGCTCCTTTTCCTAGTTTCTCCCCTTTCAGTTTTTCAAAAGTCCTCTCCTCAAATTCTAGCAGAACCCAAGCTCAAAAATTCTAACCATAGTTTCAGAATATCGCTATTTACACAATGTTGTAAGGGCCAATTAGCCAAGTGTGACATCAGCCCAGGAATAAGGCTTGCCTCAGATACAGGCTGTGTTCTGTCCACACACAGGAGGTAGGAGAAATAATGTTTAGTCCTTTTATTAACTTAGCAGGCACCCAACTTAGGGCTGTGCCTGTTCAGGCGTCTAAAAACAGTTTGCACTGACCGTGCCCTCTGGCTTCCTGGCAGGGCTACTCCCATACCAGTAACTTGATATATTCACTCATGGTCACCATAACACCAGCCAAGCACATGGAAAGAAGAGCATCTTTAGAAAATACTTCAATGGGTTAAAAAAACCAGCAGGTCTCAGCTACCAAAGTCATGTCTGGGATTCTTCCCTCTGCAACACAGAGAGGGGGCTCGGTACCTTCTGGCTGTTCTGCTTGAAGAGGAAAAGGATGATTGTGCAGATGGCAAGTTTGTGCATAGAAAATCTGTTTTCAGAATTGCAGCAATTGACTACTTCGAGTTGCTTTATTCCTCCAGCACCAAGGTAAGGAAGGGAGGGGGTGGAAAGGTATCAGCTCTGCCAATGGCACACAGCTTGATTAACTAAATGTTACAGGCCCAGATTCTGCCCTCGCTGTGCTGGTGCAGCTTAGAGCAGGTGATGCAGTTGCACAGCCATGTCAGAGGACAAACATTGTCAAGGCACAGTTACAGAGCTTTATTACCAGTAATTTAACGGTCAGAAATGAAACAATACACTGCATAAATGCCTGGTAGGTGGTTAGAAAAGATTATGGTTTTAACCTTATCCACAGTGTATTTAATCTCAAATTACAGATGCAGATATAGAACACACTGGTGTTACTTTTAAACATTGGAGACTTGCCTCTCTATAAGAGAGTGGGCTTTTCTTCTGCTTTTTTTCATTTTGAGGGATTTCTTGAATGGAAATTTCAACAATCACAGCACACAGTTGTCTGTTGCAAAAAATACTATTCTGCTTTTCAGCAATTTCCTCTCTTTCTGAAAGCATAGACAAATTAATGAAGGATAATCATAGCTTAGTCATAAAAACAATCTGTCAATATTTACATGGTGCTCTTTCATTTCTTGGTCTTTCTTTGCTGGTCTAGTACTTCAGCTAAGCCCAGTACACATCACCAAGCCCTGGGTCTAATAACTTGGGAAGATGATATTTTGAGATGCATTTGCATCAGCAAGAGGAAATCCAAAGGGAGAGAGGAAAAGTGTCCTCAGCATGATACAAAATAATTGCTGAATGAGAGGTCAGGATATAATAGGATGAAAAAAAAACCATAAAGGAAAATAAAGCAGGCAGCCAGAATCCAAGTGGTGAGTCTGGTGAGTCGAGCTGCTATGTGCAGCAAAGAGAAGGCCTGTGGGTGCATTGGAAACTTCCTCAGATGCTGACTGTAAAACTTTAAATAGATTTCTACTTCTTCTCAAAAAACATGCAGCTAATACATAGTTAGTCAGGTCCATTTTAAACTCTTCTGCTCATCTGGGGTTTTGATATCGCTCTTTAGGGACCTAAAGAAATTCTTCTGAGGAAGAAAAGAATTGGGCCTTGAAAACTCCCAGCTCCAACAGCTGGTGCCACAGGCACTGTCTGGAAAAAGAGCAGTTTAAGAGCTATCAGATGGCTTTTCCATCTCACCAGCATTACAGCTTCATACTTCTGACTTATTAGGGATCAAACACAGATATTGATAGCTATCTGAGCATAAATATGACTTCTCAGGCCAGAAGTGAGGGCTTTTAGTGTGCCAGGAGCAGGCCCACTGCTTTGGCAGGGCACTGAAGCGAGGAGAGCGAACGCTCAGACTCTTTCTGGTGGCAAGTATGTGAGCGCTGCTGCTGCTTCTGAAACCCAGAAGCTGCTGCAGTACTGCAAAGAATAACTCAGAGCAAGTATGAAACCAAAAGTACTGCCACACAGACACAGTGTATTTCTTTCAGAAGGTTTTTACCTAGAATTATGATTGTTACCTATAAAAATCTTTCTCAGTCATGCTTTTTGGTTTTGGTTGTTTTTTGGGTTTTTTTCATCATTCTTGTGAACCTGCTGCTTGGGGACTAAGCAAATAAATTTTATACATGGAACAGTTTTATCACAACTGATTAAATGAACATCCTCTTTCTTTCCTCACATTGAAAATACCTCTTAAGATTTTTACAGTTACTGGGGCTGGCAATAATGCACAGTCAGAGAAGGCACCTTGAACACACCATGATGGGGGTGCTTTAAGGGGCATCATACCTGGACTCACTTACTGAACTGCTGTCTGAATCCTCCAGTTCAGGAACAAAACTATGACACACAGCTTCCTAAATCCCACAAATGCTTCCAAATAGTTTGTTTTCCAAATATTTCCAAGTGGTTTGCTTATTTTGAATTTCTGAGACACTTATGGATGACACAATCTTAGCATCAAATTATTGCCAAGTGTGCACAAGCCTCTTCCCAGAACTCTGGCCCGGGGGTGAATAATGTACTTGGTGCATTTGCAACACAATTACAAGGCAGAGCACAGAGCATGCATTGCCCTGCTCCACTGTTTGCCTCAATTCAGACCCTCTCACTCAGCTACTCGGGTAGCTGAAGCAGCTTTACAATTTTTCCCACAGCACTCTTCGCTCCTAAAAATCTCCCACACAGGCATTCTTACTCTTGCAGCCCCACCAATGCTAGCATGTGTGGGAGGGCTGGCATTTTTGGTACAAGAACATTTGGACCCTCTCTACAGTGTCTGCTCTGCTCCCTTGAATACATTTGCACTTAATCAGAGTAACATATGACAAAGGGTGGTCTGCTGTGAAAGGTACCCAGCACACTTGGGCTTAATATCCCCTCATTTCATGCGGATAATGATGCTCTTTCTTCCCCCTAGATTCCCTCAAAACTGCTGAGTGAGAAAGACTTGAAGTTCTGTCTGAGGAAACTGAAAACAATAAAAGCTCTGGTCTGCTTAGGGAAAGTGCTGTAAGAGAGCCAGGCTCTATATTATTATACTGTCCAATATACTGTAATAAAACATTATTAGAATTGAAGCAGTTGAGTTCATTTTCCAGTAGATGATGTATGGAGATAAACGTTCTTCAGAT
Organism: Notiomystis cincta; assembly: GCA_013398075.1. Lineage (NCBI taxonomy): Eukaryota > Metazoa > Chordata > Aves > Passeriformes > Notiomystidae > Notiomystis > Notiomystis cincta. The sequence continues at coordinate 318,661 of VZRX01005929.1, forward strand.
AATTCTCATTAGTATTTTCACATATGTTATCCTGGTTTTCATATAAACATTGTATGATCTAATGTGGTATGTAGTCAAATAGCTGGAATCCATTAAAAGCATGCTCCAGCTGTGCAATCACTGTCCTCACAAAGATACATTTTTACATGTGGTTAATGCCAGGAAGAATCTACAGCTCCAATTACGAGAACATCAAAATATGTTGTTTATTGCAGAAAAAAAGCATTTGCAGCAATTTAAAATATCCAGTCAACACCACATTGCTAAATCTAGATAATAGAAATCCCAGAGAAATTTGAGCTAAATCTGTCTGGATTATAGCCGTGGGATTATCTGAATGCTAAATTACTGTATATGTTTAACTCACAAACATGAGCACAGACAGTATAGGAATATGGATGACTATGCAGATCGCAATAAAACCCATCCCCAAGGGACTTTTTCATGCACTAGGTAAACAACCCCTCTCAATTTATCAAGCATTCTAGATTGAATTAATGCTGTCATTTACTTTGCTGTTGCTGTGTAGAGGAATATGGTTTAACATGAACAGATTTAGCACTAGAAAAATAACAAAGGTTTTCTCTGTGCACCCTTCACAACACAGAGAGTGCAGGAATATTAATTGGCTGCTGTGTTTGTATAACTGAATTAAAGAAAATACAACTGTTGTTTAGTGTATAATCAGAAAACCAAATTATATGCAATATTGAAAGAAAAGATTAACCCTGATTGTCTTATTAAACCTTCCCTTCCCCTCCCCCCTTGTTTACACACCAGCATTTCTGGCTTTCTAAGGATAAACAGTGAATGAACCTGGACTGACCTGACACACAGCATCTCTCAAACTTTCCCCTTGGATGATTCACACATATGTGAGCTGGGACCAAAAAAAGCAAAGAGGAAAAATGCAGAACACTGTAGAGGCTGAGCAAATTTGGAAGAGGTGAGACTGTCCAAGTGTGCCATGCCCAAGTCCCTCCTCTACTGCAAGTGCACAACTACTGATTACAAACACACATTCCTTCCCTTGCCAGTTTAGCTCGGTTTGACAACTGCAAGTGGAATTAGCTTCAGTCCTGTTCATGCAGGAATTATTGTTATTTTTGTTAATCTAGCTTTCATTGCTCTCTGGTGCTTTCTTTGCTATTTGGTGTGGCCATGCTGTGTGCCAAAGCACGGTGCAGCTCCATGGCACAGGAAGCAGTTGGGAGGGCTTTCCCGGGGAAGAAGGCTAGACAGTAATTGCTGCTTCCTGTGAACAGCTACCAGCTGATGTAGATATGGCCACTTTCATTTTCCTCTTTGTCATTCAAATAATATATGTAGCTCTGTAAACACATTAAATACAATTTTGGATCCTGGGAAACCATTAATGTAATCCTTTGGTCAAAATACAAACAAACAACAGATCGGTCTTAGCCAGGGAGTTCAGCTGAATCCAGATTTTAAGATACATAGTTTTTGGCAGAAAACAAATTATGAAAAGTCACCAAACCCTCACTTTTTTACTGAGTAAGAGGGATATTATGACTAAATGCCACGGAAATTTGGGCACGATAGCTGTCATTGTCAGACCGTGCGCATGTGCCAACACATGACAATGTCAGCACTCTCTGGTGTTTGAGATAATGAAAAGCCCATTCCATTCTTCAGTTCTTCTCCCTCTACCAAAGGAGCAATTTCTCACTATTTCTGCCACTATTTTGTCTGCTTTAGTGATGAATGTCTGAACACCAGCTGACCTACAACACAAAAGTTTGGTTGTTGCATGAACTATCTGTGGACTAAAGCTCTCATGAAGCTGAACCAGCGGTGGCAACAATGAGATATTTTAAGACTAAAAGCTTAAAGTCACCTAGACACAAATATCACAGCATGAGTGCTAAGCTGAGTTAACGAGCTCAGGTCTACCCTGTGTCAATGACTGCAATATGCATTGCAAAGACTCCAGATCAGCACCAGTCCCAAAGTGGGTCTCTGCCACAAAAATTATATACAGAATACAAAAACTTGAGAAATAGGGAAGGCAAGTGAAAGAGTGCAGGTAGAAAACAGCTAATATGAATATTTTTAAAAATCGAGCTAAACTCATGTAAAAAAGTAAATTCCAAAAGAACTTGGAAAGAGACAGAACTGTTTCATACCATGTTACTAACTCAAAGCATAAATAACTTGACAAACTGAAACATTAGAAACAGATTTAAAGCAAAAGAAGAGATATTTTTTTAATTTCAAACAGTATACCACAGCCATACTTAATAAAATACGGTGCCTCATATTACTTGCAGGAACTAGATATGCTTCTCACATCTCTTACATATTCATTACGAAATTTGTTCTACTGTAGCCCAGACACAATTTAAACTATTCCTTCTGCCAGGAGAAACCAAACTTTAAAGGCAAATATTAACTCAACTAGCAGGCCTTCTGGAAAAATAAATATATTTTGATTAGCATGAACAGTGTTTCAGAAGAAGGATCAATTTCCAGTCAAAAAGAGATGGAACAAATCTGATCAGCAGCCTAGTTAGGTAACGGCTCACATGTTTATTACCATATTTGAGCTTAACCACTTTCCTGAAACAGAGTTCCAACATTAGAATGAATCTCCAACAAAACTCAAATCTTTGTTAGATGAAATCTATAAAAATATTATGCAAGTTGGGAAAAATATATTTTCAGATTTACATAATTATTGCTTTCTTCAGCATAGCCCCTTCAGGTGGACAACTGCCCTTGGTCAGTTGGGTAGCTTTGTAAAATTCTGCTGACACAAACCTGGGCACTGCTCTGTGAAACACTGAATGCTCAAACACACAAGTGCCTGGCACTTACCAAAAAGTTGTTCAACACAGTCCAGAAAAGGATGTTAATTTTCATTTCCTGTTGGAAAGCTGACCACATAAGGAAAAACACAATTATACATAGTATGGAATAACATTACATGAGGCTTCGTGATTAATGTCAACACAGTTGGAAAGCATGGAAAATAAACCACAGCCTTAGTGGAGGTGGTTTCTCTGCTACAGGCCAGCTCTTGGTCATGGTGCCAGAGGAGCACAGGGAAAGGATGCATGATTGCTGTTCATGCTGTACTGACTTCCAAAATAAAAAGGAAAAATTAACTTACTTTTCACTGCCATTACCTGCTCTTTTCCTCTTTCATAAGCAATACTTACAAAGATTTTTGAAGTCTTTAATTTTCCACTGTGTGCTGGTTATATGATTTCCTCTCTTCATGTGCTTCATTTGCAAGAGTCATCAGGTAAACCTCCACTAACTCTGCTCATTGCTACTCCCAATTTGTGTGCTCGACTCTTAACAGCTCTCTCTTTGCTGTCCCAGCCTGGCTTTGGAGACTCTTTCTTTAGATCATCCACCAAGGCTAAATGAGCTCTGACAACCCTTTCTGGGGATCTGTTTTCCTGTTGCTCAGCTTGTGTGATCTCTAGCATCATCTCCCAAATCAGCCAGAGAAAGTTCCTTCTCTCATCTCCTCTGCACATGGGACAGACAGTATTTTACTGTGCCCCAGGCCACTGGATGGAGCAGAACACAGGAGTTACTCAGGCCCACTGCAGAGCTGTTAGACAGCAAGAGAACAGAAACCAGGGATGCTGTGAGCAGACCCCTGAGTCTGATACTGTCTCAGAAACTCCTCTGCTAAGTTGGGTTGTTACAAAATATTAAGATGATTTTATTGTATTCAGTATCTCCTTAACCTGATTTTAGTTTAAAACTACTCTACTTCTACTTGAACTGATCTTCTAATATTTAAAAAGAGGAATAAGATTTATAAACAACTTCAGCAACCTTCCATGACCAGCATCACACATTACTTTTAACTAGCTTGTTCCTAGGAAAAGTCTCGATGTTTATTGTCATTTAATGCATTAAAATTCACATCAGAGATAATTACTCCCTCTACAAACAGTGCCTTTACAGTGAGTACAGTAGATTTCATGCTTCACAATATCAGGTGTGTGGGATTTTAGTGTGCTTTTGGACTAATTTTGCATTAAGGCTCTCTTCTGCAATAAAGCTGTTAGTTCAGCCTGGTTAAGAAATGATAGGCAGGTGATCTTCACAGAAGTGAAGTCATTGTTCTGGAGGTATCAGTTTATGACAATCTCAGTCCAGAATTTATTATTTTAAGTTTTAATTCTAATTAAAAAAAAAAGGTTAGAAAGTAAAAAAAAGTTAAAAAAAGGTATCTTTTAAGACTCAATTTGCAATGAAAAGAAGTACTACAGAATTATGCTTATAACCAGAGCTGTTTAACATGCATTGAAAAAATTATTAAATGCAACTTAACACTTAATGTTAAGGGACAATTTTTCAATTTATTGATACCAGCAATAATTTTACAATTAGTATTTTCACTTTTCAAGCTATCTCTTTACAATAAGAATTCAACTTTTCTTTTATAACAAACATTTACTTTTATCTCTACTTGCTGCTTCTTATGCAATAGCATGATCTTGCAAAATCTGAGCTGCCAGCACTGAAGAAGAATGTCCAAATCTAAGTAAACAAAACAGCTGTTCCAAAGATCTTTTTCTTTTGATCAGGTTTTATGGAAAAGAACCCACAACCTAATCTTCGAACCTGAACATCTTTGGAGTGCTCTTTCTACTCAGGACAGCAAAAGGTGTAAGAGCTGAATTCATTCAAAATTAACTTCAGCCAGTTTTTGATTTCTTCCTACCTTCTTAACTAAAGGTTCAGAACATTTAAACACAGACATTCACTTAATAATGTTAATAAACCAGTTGACAATAAATTTTAAAGGATTGAAGAGTCATTTTTCTTTGTATATCTGTCCAATAACTCAATGAATATACAACACCTGAATTAAGCAGGGAATAATCTCTGTTTGAGAAAGAAAACAGCAAGGTGTGATGGGATGGAAGCAAGGTAGTTTTCCCATTTTATTTGCAAATACAACTAATATATTTTGTATTTATGAACTTGCTTTTGCTAGGGATTTGAAATCTAAAGTGCTTTGCTTTTGTGGTTTTTTTTTTTTTTGTTGGGTGAAGGGAGCCCATGGATTCAGAACTGGAGTTGCTAGATCAAAAGAAAAGGTAACTGACTCCAAAAACTGTGGGGAGTCTGTTTCACCCANTTTTCTCCATTAACTATTTCCTCATGAGGCACAAATCCTGGGAAAACCTTAGCTGCAATAAGGGGAAAAAAACCATTTTGACCACGCAATAGGAATCTTTAAAGCTCTGTCAGATGGGCCTAGCCTGGGAATTGAGCTCAGTGTTCAGTCTGGGGTTATTTTTGCCATAGTTTCTTCATAGGACAGATGTTTCCCTGTGCCTGAGTGTCCCACGGTGGTTATGCTGCAATCTTACCTCTGCATTCCATCTTACAAAGCAATTCCCATGAGAGAAATCATGCTTTAGTGTAAGCTAACTTCCATCCTACTACTGAGGCTGACTGCTGAGATGATAACTTGACAAGTTTATGAACACATCCAATGTGTGTACCTTCCAAAAGACTCAGTCCAATTTGTTGTTCGCGTATAGAAAACAAAGCCTCTGTGCTTTTCCTGGTGACTGTGCTCACATCAGAGATGTTCCCTAATGCTGTACTTGGATCTTGAATCTGAGGGACTCCTTAGAGTGCTCTGGGGCATCTGCAGCAAGAGCTGACTTCAATAGAGATTATGGGGCTCAGCATGCCTAAAAACTAGGCCTTGTATTTTTAAAAGCTATCAAACATTCTGTTGTTAAAATAACATCTCTTTTTAGTGTGGCAGTACAACAAAAAGAAACCCCCTAAGAATTTCTGCTTGCTCTGCAAAAACAACAATTGCTGTCGGCATTTGTTTATGAAAACAGGCAAAAGATAACAAATCAGGGTTCTCCCCCAGCTGACAGGGAGCTACACATCTTTTCCTCCAGCTAGTGAAAAAACTCCTACCTCCTCTGAGCCAAAATAACTTTTCAGTGCAGTTTAATACACAAACAAGTCATGTGTGTTCATGTTGGGGGTCTACAGAGAGGGGCACAGAGCTTGACTTTTAATTCCTTTTCTTAAACTGGCACAAGTTTCTCACAGAGAGCAGGCATTATCAGGGAAGCCAAAGGCTGAACTGGCCCTACAGACTCAATGAACATTTCTTTTATCAAGTAACACAGTATACACAAAAACATGTGTTATTCTAGTTTAATGTTAACATTGAATGCTAACATTAGCACATTTAAAATGTTAGAACTTGTTTGTACTTGATACATAATATTAATTTGCTTGGCCCTAGCCCACTATAGTCACTGAATATTTCAGAATATTTCACTGAATGAAAAATTAATAAAAATATACAATTTGATAGTAAAGGCCAGATCTGTTGTAGTGTTGTCAACACAGCAAAGTAACTTTGAAAGCCCTCACTTGCATTCACCCTTAATATATGCACTCCAATATACAACGTGGCAAATCCCATGAAAGTAACAGTATAAAATGTTTTTTCCAAATGAATTTGATGCTGTGTAGCACAACATAATCTTCCAAGCAAAGAGGAACTGGATGAAGTGATGACACACCTATGCAGACAAAATATTTATGATGAGCACAAGAGTATTTGGCTCTTTCAGGCTCTGGGGTTTTGGTTCTAAATACTCAGTTGGATTTCTTACTGTCAACAGTAGGGACAGGAACAATAAACACAGCCCAGCAATGAAGGCTGGAATGAACAGGAACAGCATGGAGAGATTTGCACTTGCTCCTGTTATAACTTCAGGGCCCTGCATCTAGGTGACAAGATTGTTTCTTTTGCCAAATCTGCCCTGTTAATTGAAAGCCTCTCTGTTGAAAATGAGTGATTTCTTAAAAGCACCTTGGTAGCTCTCTTTAAGTCAGGTGGGGCTGTCTTCCTTAGACAGAGATCTAACACATGAAGTGACAGTCTCTTGGAATCCCAATCTTGGACCAAATATAGTGGGAAATATTCAGCTTAATTTTATTGCTAGATTGCAGTAAGTAAAATGAAATTTGTGGAGGAGGAATCACTGATTTGTTTCAACTTATGTAGCCTTTGTTTAAAACAGGACCAGGAAATACTCTCATTTAGAGAAAAACTGTACACTTCCAGAGCAGACCAATGAACAGCTAACAAAATTATCTGGTAGGAGGGTCTAAGAAGTAGATTTTGGTCCGTGAGTGACATGCAAAATTCTTTCCATTTTTCTATGTAACTTCACACATGACAGTATTTCAGGCAGGAAAGGGCATAAGATTTCCATTTGCAGTGAAATGAAAGGTCACTCTGTAGCTTTGGGAACAAGCTTGGAAAGCCTTTGTGTATATTGCAGCAGCCCTCTAAGGACACTCTCCATTAGAGAGGTTGCCTCTGACACAGTAGGAGGAATTTCCATCATCAGTGAAAGATATTTCTCCTTTACTTTCACATTGCCATGTTCTCAAATCCTCTGAACCTCTATACTGAAGGACCACATGCTTTTTTTAAATTTTCAGTGTGGCAGACTGTTGCATTGATAAACTAACTTCTCTGGTTTGGTTTGTTTTTTGTTTTTTTTTTAAATACCAGCTACCACTACAAGGAAAAAATCATACAACTGTCATAACAACCTGGTAATGTTACAGTGGCCACTTTGAAGAGTGGTCTGAAGAGTATTTGCCAAACCTTTTGATCCCGAGTAATCAGAACAGAAGTGCCCAAAATCCAGAGATTAAAGGATTAGGCCTCAAGAAAGACTTGTGGTATTTCAAGAAAATGTGACTGATGCTCACCACTTATTTTTTACAGTGCTGATGAGATTTAGTGTTTAAGGTCCTTTCCTGTTCAGACATAAAAGCTGCTGTAATCAGAGTATTACTAGGGAGAACTACTCTGGTTGGGGATTCAATATGTTTAAATTGTTGAGCCAAGGTTATTGTTTGGATTAGGTTAGGAAGGATGACACTGAAATAAGTAAGCCCCAATAGTGTAGTGAAGCAGAGAAGAACAAAGAAAAAGGTTTATATTTTTAAACAAGAATCTCAATAGCACAAGTATGCTGGTTATAGCTATATAAAATAATACCTTAGACCAGCCTAGAAACTAGGTATTGTATATGTCTACACAACTACTAGAAACAGAAAAAAAAGGACATTCATGGCACTGAAATCTACATGAAAGCAAAACTGGAGATACAGGAGACAGAAGAGACTTAATAGGTCAGCCTGCTCATCCCCCAGCTCTGTTGTCCCTCAAAATCTGTGGACCTGGTTCCCACACACCTCCCCAAATTCTGCCACAAAAAATTGGGGCACACCACTGACATCCATCAGGGTTATCCTGCCAGGAAACAAAAGACACCAGGGTACAGCGGTGCTAAACCAGCTTAGGATGTCTGTCAGTAAGGGCTAAAGAATTTGCACACTCTTCATGTATTCAAACAGCAGCTTTTTCACAGGAAATCCATGGCTATGAATAATACTTGGTCCTCTTCATATTTCAGGGATCCATTAGAGATACACAAGAAAATATCAGCACAAAAATACATTTCAATATACAATCATGCCATTTCAAACACCATTGGATTATTATTACTGATTAGGGGGAAATATCCAACAGCTGTCTGGGGAATTCCCTCGATGTCTGGATTATTGATTTAATAGCTACGTATTGTCTAGATCCTACCATTCCACTAATGTTTGAAAATGATGTATACAAGTTGGGTTTTTTCCTATGATTGCACAATAATAAGGTACTTTAGTCTGATTTTTGGGTGAATTCGAGATTAGCTATTATACACTCCACACAACAGAAATATGAAATAGCAATTTTATCTTTTAAAGTAAAAATCAAGATGAGTATTTAAAGCTAACAAAAAAAACAAACAAACAAAAAAAACCCAACAAAAAACCAAACCAAACCAAACAAACAACAATCAAATTAAAAACAAACAAACAAACAAAAAATCCCCAAAAACCCCAACCAAAATAAAACCTGTCCAAGGTTTCTAGAAATCTGCTAACTATTAAATTCCACTTAAAATACATTCCAAAATTTTGCTCTTCCCTCTCTCCCCTCCAGGAAATTGGAACTAGAGAAATGAAGGAGAAATATAAGGTAGGGAAACTATTCAAGTGTAAAGTGACTGTAATGGTTACAGTTGCTTAGGTTACAGTGATATGCTTTGGATTTAAGTTTGACATCCTCTCTGGCACATTCAGAATAAATAAGTAAACAAACAACTGCCTGCTAGCTTGACATCATTTGCCTTCGTGTGTGAGTGCTGCAGTGAGCCTGTGTCTGGCTTCCTTGCTCGCGGCTGGCTGAGCCTGCTCAGGCTGTGGGTTTGTGCAGCGTGGGGCTCCCCGTGCCTGCCCTGCCTGCAGGAGGATGCTGTGCAGAGGCGCTCACGTCACGCCGGCCGGAGACGTGGCAGCGATGCAGTGGAGCAGCCCCGTGGCAACAGAGCCCTGCGAGGGTGCAGCGCCTGCAGAGACACAGCTGGCAACAGAGCCCTGCGAGGGTGCAGCGCCTGCAGAGACACAGCTGGCAACAGAGCCCTGCGAGGGTGCAGGGCCTGTGAGGGACACAGCTGGCAACAGAGCCCTGCGAGGGTGCAGGGCCTGTGAGGGACACAGCTGGCAACAGAGCCCTGCGAGGGTGCAGCGCCTGCAGAGACACAGCTGGCAACAGAGCCCTGCGAGGGTGCAGGGCCTGTGAGGGACACAGCTGGCAACAGAGCCCTGCGAGGGTGCAGGGCCTGTGAGGGACACAGCTGGCAACAGAGCCCTGCGAGGGTGCAGGGCCTGTGAGGGACACAGCTGGCAACAGAGCCCTGCGAGGGTGCAGGGCCTGTGAGGGACACAGCTGGCAACAGAGCCCTGCGAGGGTGCAGCGCCTGCAGAGAAAGGGCTGGCAACAAAGCCCTGCGAGGGTGCAGCGCCTGCAGAGACTGGGCTGGCAACAGAGCCCTGCAAGGGTGCAGCGCCTGCAGAGAAAGGGCTGGCAGCAGAGCCCTGCGAGGGTGCAGGGCCTGTGAGGGACAGGGCTGGCAGCAGAGCCCTGCAAGGGTGCAGGGCCTGCAGAGACACAGCTGGCAACAGAGCCCTGCGAGGGTGCAGCACCTGCAGAGAAAGGGCTGGCAACAAAGCCCTGCGAGGGTGCAGCGCCTGCAGAGAAAGGGCTGGCAACAAAGCCCTGCGAGGGTGCAGCGCCTGCAGAGACTGGGCTGGCAACAGAGCCCTGCAAGGGTGCAGCGCCTGCAGAGAAAGGGCTGGCAGCAGAGCCCTGCGAGGGTGCAGGGCCTGTGAGGGACAGGGCTGGCAGCAGAGCCCTGCAAGGGTGCAGGGCCTGCAGAGACACAGCTGGCAACAGAGCCCTGCGAGGGTGCAGCACCTGCAGAGAAAGGGCTGGCAACAAAGCCCTGCGAGGGTGCAGCGCCTGCAGAGAAAGGGCTGGCAACAAAGCCCTGCGAGGGTGCAGCGCCTGCAGAGACTGGGCTGGCAACAGAGCCCTGCAAGGGTGCAGCGCCTGCAGAGAAAGGGCTGGCAGCAGAGCCCTGCGAGGGTGCAGGGCCTGTGAGGGACAGGGCTGGCAGCAGAGCCCTGCAAGGGTGCAGGGCCTGCAGAGACACAGCTGGCAACAGAGCCCTGCGAGGGTGCAGCACCTGCAGAGAAAGGGCTGGCAACAAAGCCCTGCGAGGGTGCAGCGCCTGCAGAGACTGGGCTGGCAACAGAGCCCTGCGAGGGTGCAGCGCCTGCAGAGAAAGGGCTGGCAACAAAGCCCTGCGAGGGTGCAGCACCTGCAGAGACTGGGCTGGCAACAGAGCCCTGCAAGGGTGCAGCGCCTGCAGAGAAAGGGCTGGCAGCAGAGCCCTGCGAGGGTGCAGGGCCTGTGAGGGACAGGGCTGGCAGCAGAGCCCTGCGAGGGTGCAGGGCCTGCAGGAGACTGGGCTGGCAGCAGAGCCCTGCGAGGGTGCAGGGCCTGCGAGGGACAGGGCTGCTCGCGGAGGGGAGCTCCGTGCCCGCGGCCCAGAGAGCAAAGGTGCTGTGGGAAACGAGAGCAAAGGTGCTGTGGGAAACAGTCCCTCTGGGGCTGCGCGACCCACAGCAGGGTAATGGAAGCAGTAAAAACGGTCCTGGGCAAACAAACCTGCTGGCAAGGAAGCATGAACATTTTGAGTGCCCTGGTGAAGCATCCCTCTTTCCCAGGATGGAGGTGCAGCAGGCAGCTGCAAGTCCTATGAAACACTTTTTCTTCTAGAGGTGCAATCAACAGATGTATAAATGAGAGAGGCCTGTAGTAACAGAAGGCTAATCAAATTTAGCTCTACCACATACCAAAGACAATATATAGCCCTTAACACGATTCTTGGTCTAAAAATAGTAAGCATTTATGGCATCTATATGTGCTATTTATTTGTTTATAATGGGCCTTGCAATGAAAACCCCCACAGAAACACAAAGCTTGAGCAGGCATATCAGCTGTTATCTCTTTGGCTTGATACATTTGCAATAATTTTTATGAAAGAAAACACTGTGCCAAACCACTACTGTTCCTCTGTTTCTGACAAGTAATGTGATATACAGTGAAATCCTGTCCCTTCCTGTTGATAGTTTTCTAGGTCTCTACTAAACACCACAACTTTTATGAAAAGAGAGGAAAATTCTGTATAATGAATCTTTAGACTAATAAGAAGATATTATGAACAGAATTTGTGAATAAAAGCATGAAGATAATAGGCTCATATAAAAATCTCATGCTTTTATATTTTTATTGAAGAAGGAAAGAGATCACAAAATTTGTGCCTGTAGCAGGAACAGGGCCATGGGTAACAATTAAATAGTGCATGTGCTTTGGTTTAATCAAAAGTCAACACTGTACATCAATCCTCAGCAGTCCCCTGCAGTAAACTATTCTAACATCCCAGCAGCTACACACACCCTTCTGTCCCAAACCACTCCCAGCAGCTGTACTGATGGAGCTCTTCTGTTCTCTGACCTATCTCCTCCTTTGCTGGAAGAAAAACAAAGGCAACACAGTGAACAACTTCATTTTGAGGCCAACATTTCTGTTGGAGTAATTTAATTCTGGGATCTTAGAATCCTCAGAAAAGATAAACTGAAACATTTGAAAAATACAGAGTGATGATGTACTACTCTAATCAGAGAGGCCCCAAGTACAGCTCATTATGACCACAAACATCACTGTGGTTAAAACCTGTCTCTAACCTGCTGTACACTTCACCTCAAAATGACAGAAACACTTCCATTTTACAGTCACTATGTTTGAGTCAACCCTTAAAAAATGATTAAATGGAAAATCAGAATTTGCTAACAAATATTGTTGGCTAAATCTTATACTATGTACCAGTGCTATGCTTTCAAATGCCTTTTTTCCCCCCAGATAAATACTGAGATAAATTTTCCTATCTCCTTATGTATCTTGCTATTGGTTGGGGTCTCTAATATAAGCCTATTCTCTACCCAGTTACCAACTATGTATTAGAGAATTAACCACAACTGTTAAGGTCACATCAGGTCAACTTTAAAGTGATAAAACCCTAATGGAGTAACGGATCAAGAATATAACAAAATCTCTTATTTTTTCTAATTTTGTTTTCCACATTTCTGGAGAAATACTTTGAAGTTCACTAAGAAATACTTATCCAAATATACTGATCTTTTCATATTATTTCAAATATAGGTAGCTGAATTCTAACTCCAACTGATATAATATTTAAAGAAATAAATCATATTAAATAAATCATGCTGTGGATCTTTGAAATATTGTGCAAATCTGCAATCCTAATATATATATATATGTTATTAATCCCAGGAGGTTTAAAACAAAAAGAACCTTGTGTTACTGTGTTTGTTAACATATTTAATAATTTATGATATAATAAATTACCCCTCTTTTGTTTATTAAGTCTTAGCTAAAAGCTGGTTGCTCTAATCTCTCTAATCTCAACCAGTGATTTTGTTGCCTCAGTATCTAACTAGCAGAGATCTTCTAGCTAATACTTTTGGCATTTTAAGGTGTTATGCTTTTATAGAATTTTGTACAAGAACTTTAAAACCTGTAAAAATATTAGTAAGACAATATTTTAGTTCTGCAAAAAGAAATAGTACTTTTGGGGAAAAAAAGTTCCTGTTTGGAAAGAGCATATTTCCCCTCTTAGCCTTCATCCTGCCAACCTTTGTTTCCTTCTCTTGTTCCCCTGTTTCTCTTCAAATCCCCCAGGATGTCACTAGACATGCTTCTAAAATGTGATTTTGGTTATGATGTGTTAATGTCTCATTGAATCTACAATTTTTCTTAACAAAATCTGGTTTTTCCTTGTGGAGATTAGATCTCTACTATTGACCTCACCTTTTTTGTTTTTCCAAACCAAAACCACAAATGATGGAGTTAAACGGTGGTTTTATCTTCTTTTTCAAAATGCCACCATTAACCCCTTGCTATTCTTATTAGTAAAAACCCAAAAATTGTGGAAATGGACTGACTTCTTGATGTCTTGTTGTTTGGGGTTTTTTTCTAAATCCTCATAACATTTTTCATAGGCTCACTCTTTTCCCCTGTGTGTCAATACTTTTCACTCAACATTAGTGCTAAACACTTTCATTTTCTATATTGATATTTCTGCTTTGTGCCTTCCACTAAGCACAATTTTCCTGTCTTTCATTTTACCTTATTTATCCCATTACATTGCCTGACTCAATGTTCAAAATCTTCAAGTATTTTTTCTGTCTCACAAGCAATACTTCTGCAGAAATCCTTCAGCACAGACCTTCTACTTCCAGCCAGCTAAGCCCTTCTGATTTCCCTCGTGCAAATCTCCTAATTGAAATCATACACAGCCCACATAACTCAGTATAGAACCATGCTGTTCTTGGTGTGTAGATACCTGGTGCAGGACAGTTGTGCTGTTGGCACATGGAGGGGCACAATCCGCTAGGAAGTTGGGAAAGGAGATGGGACTGAAGGAGCAGGTGAGTGGGCAAGTAATCCGCGACCTCCTTGGTGCTGCTGAGCAATGGGACACGAGGCAACGGGCACAAACTGAGGCACGGAAAGTTCCAGCTGAACTGAGGAAGAACTGCTTCACTGTGCCGTGAGCGAGCACTGAACAGGCTGCCAGAGAGGCTGTGGAGTCTCCCTCTCTGGAGATATTCCAGAACCATCTGGACGCAATCCTGTGCCATGTGCTCAGGGATGACCCTGACTGAGCTGGGAGGCTGGGCCAGATGACCCCACTGTGGCCTCTTCCAACCTGAGCCCTTCTGCGTCTCTCAGACTTGGTGACAGACGAGAGTGGAACAGGCTCATGGGTGACCAGGAGAAACGCAGCAAAATCAAACGCTGTCGGGGGGAGGGACAGAAATAATGGAGGGATTCAAACAAGTGGTGGAGGACAAGGCTAAAGCCAGGCGACAATCACAGAAATGTGCGTATAGGAAATGCAGCGGGACCACAGCACCAAAGAGCTTTACAGAGGGTGGCACAGTTGCCGTCATGCCGCAAATATGGATTTTAATGCACTGAGGGGACGCTGGCAGGACAACGTGTAGCAAGGCCAGAAGGGCTGTAATAAATATTTATTACACTAACAATTGTAATGGCCCCTCAGCCCTTTCCACCTGCCCCTCACCTGAACCCGCGGCAGCCCAGCGCCATGCCGGGTGCCAGCTGGTCCCTGCGCACCGTGCTGTCCCCGCGGCTGCCGCGGCGGCCCTGACTCGGAGGGAGGGGAGGAGAGAGGGAAGGAGGGAGGGAAGGAGCGAGGGCGGGCGGCCGCCGGTTGCCCGGGCGAAGGCGACGCCACAGCGAACTCGGCGCGGACAAAATGTCGGCGATCAGCGCGGCCCGGCGGGGCGGGGACCTGCCCGGGGTAAGGCGGCGGCTCGGGCTGGGCTCGGACTCGGGGCAGCGGGGCCGTGCCGAGCCCGCCCCGCTCACTATCGCATCCTCCCCGCAGGTGCGGAGAGCGGCCGGCAGCCCGCTGGCGTTCGCGGGGCCCGGCGCGCTGAGCGGAGCATGGCTGGCCAAGGAGGAGCAGTACAAGTAAGGAGGCCCTGCCCCGCTGCGACCGGCGCACAGTCGGTCCCCTGGACCCGGGTGCCGCGGCTCCGTCTCCGCAGAGGGCGGATGGCACTGCCCGGGGCCGCGGGACAGCGCCCAGCTGGACACCGCTGCCTCAGGCAGGCTCTAGGCCCAGACATGAAGTTCTTCTGCACTTCGAACACTGACTGTAGTTCTAAATGATGACTACATAAAAGCTTAAGCCTGTCAAAACCAGCTTAAAAGCTGTAGAAGTTTTACATGGAAGCCCTGGCCCTGTTACCTGTTAGCGTTCAGCCCCTGTGAATGGTGAGGGCGCACAGAGAGCCACGTCTCAGCCTCTGGCAGTCACTGCACCAGGGGCTACATGTGAACATGCAGGAATACCACACTCCTCTAACTGGTACATCCCTACAGCAACACAGCTTTAAATACGTGAGAAGCAAGGCAGTCGTACACGAGTCCTTCCCCAGTCCCCGCTGCTGGGTGTACTGAAGGGAAGGGCTGTGTTAAACATGGAAAGCTTTACGAAATAAAGACATACAATGTGTATAAAGAAGTGGCATGTCCAAAACCAAAGACATCCTTCACCTCTCACAATTATAGTCTAAACCTTGCTGTTGAATGGGTATACATGTTTTATTACTATTGATTTGGCTGAAACACAGGAAATTGTTGAAATACAACTTTTTTAATACCTTGAAGTCTATTTCAGCATTCCTTTGTAGGAATCATTAAAATTTCACTTAGTTCGGGTAAAAATACTGTCATGCTCACATTTATTCCTTTTAAATCTTTCAAAAACTCAGTAAATTCTTACTCTTTCAGGCGACTGAATGCAGAATTAGAAGCCAAAACAGAAAAACTGGTGCGTCAGGCTGAAGAACTAATGGTGAGTGGGTTATGCAGACTGTTACGTAATTTAGTCTGGATTCACATGCACACAGGATTGAGCTTCAAAAGAAATTTAGACCGTGACTACTAAAAGCATGTTGCTTTCAAATGCAAGGTAAGCTTTANTTATGCAGACTGTTACGTAATTTAGTCTGGATTCACATGCACACAGGATTGAGCTTCAAAAGAAATTTAGACCGTGACTACTAAAAGCATGTTGCTTTCAAATGCAAGACTTGTATTAAAACCACATTCAAAAATAGTTTCTATATAATTTTGTCAGGTAGGTATTCACACAGCTGCCTACAGCATTTGTGCAGATACATACATAAAACTACATAAAAAACTTGCTTAGTTGTTTAAGAAAAGTATCTCTAGGTGGTTTCATGCCTTAAATACTAAAAATTAGAATTTGAAAACCAGATACTGTTACAGTAATCTCCTAGTGAAATAGGATCTACATTGTTCAAGCTAAAAGAGATACAAAGAATAAGCAACATAAATAGAAAAAATGAACTTAGTAGGAAGGAAACTTCCTTAAAACAGAAAAAGTTGCTGTTTATTACAAGTATTATCGTTTAACACTGGTGTGGCTATATAGTAGATCGAGTCAAGACTATGTGAAAGTTGGACAAATGCATAAAAAGGGAACAGGGCAGGTATGGTTTATACCCAAAACAGTTTGGAGAAGGTGTTCTGCAGATTAGAAATACTCGTTGTAAGTACACTCATTCAAATAAACAAGGCTTAAAAAGCAAATTACTAAATATTCTGGAAAGCTTGTATGCACTTTTCCTACTGTTGAAACTTGAATTTTTTGGGCTGTGAAAACATATTCTTCTCTTGAGCAGTGACAAGCTGAGGCTAAATGTTTGGCATTTGAACAGGAGCAGATGAAACGGCCAAAATAGCATCTAGTCTCTTTCCTTTAGAAAACAGCAACAACAAAACCACTGTTTTTTTCTTCTCTAAATATAGCAGAAGATGAAATATTCTTAGGGCACTTAATATACCACACGGCACTGCCAGATTGCACAGATATACATTTAACAACAAAATAGCAACGGCATTTTCATTTTTAGACATCTTTTCCTGTGTTTCAAAAGTTCTTTTCCACAGTAGACTATAGTTTCCATTCTTTTCCATAGTAGACTGTAGTTACTGTGATTTGTGATTTACAAATAGGTAATTCATCTTTTATGGATTATATTCTCCCCAAATCAACTACTTTTTTTTTTCTTTTTTTGATGAAGAAAGGCCAACAGAAGATACTATCTCAGCCAGTTCCAGTACAGAGTAAGTCACCTGAAGATGACAGACAGAGGTATGTGCTTTACAGCTGCTGTGTATAATTGGTGGGGAACCTCACACTGATCCTGCATGCCTTGTGTCCTAATCATGCTCCTGTTTATCTGTCTTGGCTGCATTCTGCATTGGTGGAGAGTTAATTTTTTTCCTATTATTTAAAAAAGAAAAGTGATTGTAAGCAAGTGTTGTTCCATGTTATTTCAAGGAGGGCTTAACTTTGCTGGAATGTTCTATCTAAAATATTAAGTAGTGCTGACCTTTGTAAAAGAGCCAGGTAAGGTAACAGGTTTCTTTGCAGTACCAAACAGTAGGCACTTGGCAGTGGATGGTTTTTATAACAGTTCAGCTGACATAGTGAAGGAGTAGATACTGGTTCGCATTTAACTTGGCCTAAATGTTCCTAGGACAGGAAATGCCTGATGAAAACAAACACAAAACCCTAAGACAGGCAAACACTGAGCTGCCACCCTCTGGAATGTGGATACCATTACAGTGCTGGGGCCCGCATGCCTTTGGCCTGGGTGATCACAGCCTGAGTGTCCAAACCCCTCAGCTCAGGAGTGGGGACATGGCTGTATCCCTTTAGTCGTTCAGGGGCATTATTATTTCCTTAGTTGTTCAAGGGTTTTTATATTGGTAGTGTGGGAAATGGGTGAATTTAAGATAGACTAATGCACAGTTTATCAAAGATCTGATATGTAGGTTCCTAAATATATGATGCCACTACTCTGGATAAGAAAAATACAGGAACAGACTAGAAAATGCTTCAAATGTTAAGCAGCAGTTGGGAAACTTTTCAAACAGAGTATATGAAAGTCTGATAAGGATGATCAAATAGTTACTTTTTTGTAGAATAAAAGCAAAGACATGGAGTTTTTTTGAAAGTAAAAGGGGGTTTCAGTGCACAAAAAGGTGTGACAAGAAGTCAGGTTCTATGATAGAAACCTGACCACCAGCAAAAGTTTGCTATTACAATTAAAATGTTCCTGACCTATTTTAAAGCCATAGCTGAGGGAGTGAGGGGTGAGAAACTTAATGTTATCAATCCTGCTTTTTAAGCAACTTCTGAATCTCACTTTAGTTTTATATTCTGTTAGGTGGATTTTGAACATTATACAGAGATTTTTTAAGAACTTCAAACTGGAGTTGAGTTTTAGGGCTGCTTTATTAAGTAATGTGTTTGGAAGATTCAGCCCCACAAGGGGGATTATTAGTTTTGATGGTACACATTAGAAATAAATTGAAGTGTTGGAAGAATTAAAAAAAAAGAAACAAAAAGGGAAATTAGCATGTCAGAGTATCAGCTGACCTACCAATTATCAACATAAATTAAGACACCTTAAAACAACCACAATCTGGTAAACATAGTGTTCTGGTAAACATTTACATAAGAGACGATTG
Source organism: Notiomystis cincta (assembly GCA_013398075.1). Lineage (NCBI taxonomy): Eukaryota > Metazoa > Chordata > Aves > Passeriformes > Notiomystidae > Notiomystis > Notiomystis cincta. The sequence goes on from VZRX01005929.1 coordinate 337,298, forward strand.
TAAATCCCATCCTGTAGTGAAAAAAATTAGAAATGTGTGCTAGGAATTAGGCACACTGATTTTCCATGAGTGAACATTGAGGCCATTCAATTAGATTAGTTCCAAGTATTTAATATTTAATTAAAAATTCTTCTCTTTCTAAATTGTGCAAGCAGATAGGCCTTAAATCTCAAGGAACCACTTGAGATTTTTTAGATATGTCACTGAAATTTCTATTGATTCCTTTAAGGAGAATGAACCCTGAAGCAATTGGAAAGAAAGGGAGGAACTGAAGCAAAGAAAGGTGGTATCGAGGGGGGAAAATGACAGGTTGAAAGGAAAAAACAAACGAGTAAACAAAGTAGAAAAAAGATAACAAATATTTAAGTCACTCTCCGAGTCAGCGTATATTTTAAATGAAGTTGTTCTGGAGTTCATACAGCATATTTTCTGCAGGGAAATTTGAATTCCTTAGCAACAAAACAGCTCCGGTGAGAGCGCACTGCAATGAGCTTTTGTTTACGCTTTCCCTGTGCAGCCATCGCCCGGCTGGCGGCGCTGGGCAGGGCCGCGCATGGGCAGCCACGGGCCGGGCTGCGAGCAGCCGCCACAAAGGGCGCCGCGCCTGGCCCCGGCCTGCCCCAGGCTGCCC
>VZRX01005929.1:338720-364615 GCA_013398075.1 Notiomystis cincta
GATTAATAAAATACGGAGCTTTGTGCAGATAATTCTTGTTGATGAATGTCTGTGAAATTTTTAAAGGCAAGATCTAAACATTTGCTCAAATCAGCCTGGCAAAAAAATTAGGTGACTTGATGAGCCAGAAATTTAAATTTTATTCAAAATCTTTTATAAGCCAGCATTTTAATTGAAGTAAAAAAATTTATAAAGGGTAGTTAAAAAATAGCCTTTCATTGCAATAATATACATTCACATAACTCATTTTGAAAGCAAAATTATATCTATATATCTGTCTGACAAGGAATTTGACCTGAATAGTACACAGCATGCTAAAACTTTCTGCTTAATTTCAGTAGACTTGAAAAATGATCATTTAACCTAAAATTCAGTTACTAAGAAGCACAGTTTTCAGCCAAATAAGCAGATAAGAAAGCTGCTTGTTTTATTCCCCATCTGTAAAATGGATATCATACTTATAATACTTACTGCAGAGAAAATTCTATGAGGCTTAATTTATAAATTGCTCCACCTTCTATTCCTTTGACAGTCCCTGTCAATTGACCTGACAACAGTCAGTCTGATGCTGCTAGGACAGATGGAGCTGCTTTCTCATAGGGTGTAGAGGAACTGGTTATCTCTTCAGTGTGTTTGTAAGAGCTCAGGGGTTTGTATGGCAGGCAGGTGTTACCCAGTGAGCTGCTGGCAATCCTTGGTACTGCATTGTCCTGGGGAAAGTGAAACTCTGCTTCCTGGCTGAGTACTCCCTGCTACAGGGAATCATTGATCCAACGAGCAGTAGCCTGAATTCCAGAGACAAGGTCAGGATTCTGGCCCATAAGTACTGCTGCATTGGGTACCACAGACTCACCAGGTGATCTGGGTCACAAACGAGGTACACTGGACAGACAGTGAATGAGACTGAATTTGTGCTTGAACTCAGTATATGTTCCCACCGTAGCTATATTGCTTATTCTAGACATGTAAACTGTTATTCTCCTGACTCTGGCAGGGGGTATTTGTATTTTAACTACAAAGTGTTTACATTATTATAGATGAGTGAATTTTAATTTTTCTTTTAATGCAGAGATCCACTCTGTCCCGAAGTTTCATCTCTTACACACTCACTTGCCAAGGTACCAAAACTATTCCTTTTCTAACATAATTTCAATAATCTAATGACTTGTGGTTTTGAGGCTACCCTGGGGACTTTCATGGGTGCCAAGCCAAAGGGAAGTGATGCCCAAAGCAATGCTACAGAGAGTGTTACCAGGCTCCTCAGTGCCACTGGCGGTCAAGTGGATTAGATCATGTTTCATTTTTGTATTCTCTTTTCTCTTCAGCATTGAGAGAAATTTTGAACACCAAATTAAGAATTCCAGGTGCAAAATACTAGAACATAATTTCTTGCTTTCTTCCCTCCCTCACCTGTATAATTCTAAAGGCAGTACTAGTGTCTTCTGGTTGTAATGAGAAACAAATGGAGTAACTGAATTTAGAAAATATAGTGGGAAAATTAGATTAGGAACAATCTCAATAGTCTCTAACTACAGCTATATTGAAACCTTCATGAAGTGAGCTGAAGCTTCTAAAATACCATCTGCAGTTATTTATCAGAACACAGTAGAAAACCTTCTAATCTTTAAAGAATATTTGGGTGAGAGTAACAAATATTGTTAAATCTTCCTTCAACGGGGACTTTATAAGATTAAAATAATGCAAAAAATACCATATTTTTGAAGGCATGATGATGGTCCAATAATTAATACCTTGATAAAAGCTCAGAGCCTTGCTTGTGAATAGATTTATTATGAGTATGTGTGGAAAAACTCCCACAAGCCAGTGACTATTGGGTGTATTACAATTAGGGCATAGAGACATAAAAATTGCAAGCTAAAGATGAGTGCAAATAAAATTGAGAAGTCATTTTGAAAGTTTGAAAAGCATATTTTGAAAGTTTGAAAAGCATACTTTGAAAGCTATCCTTGAGTATGGATAGGTGAAGAAGAAGAAAAAAAAAACAATGAAAAAAACCTAGAAAAATGTATTTCAGTAATAATAATATCCAACTATATTCTGAAAAAACTTTTAGGTAGAAAACAAGAAGAAATTTCCTTCTGTGCCCACGGCTCAGAACAGACCATACTCTGCAAGTAAGGGAAGAAGAACAACTTCAAGGTATATAAAACATCTCATTTGGTTTGTCATGAAATCTTTTAGTTGCTATTTTTGTCCATCAAGTTATTTTATAGATGTACGCTTTTATATTTATATAAATAAATGTATCAAACTTTTGGTCCTCCTCAGTCAGCTCCACCATGTGGCTATCTCTGTTTACTTGCACCAAAAATTATCAGTGAACATAAGTGATTAATATTACAGCAATGAAACTGTTGCTTTCTGTTTTAGCACTTCTCAAGGCTGAAGCTGAGTTTTATAAACTCCTTCAGTGAAAGGAGGACCAGTGAGCAAAAATAGAGCACCTGAGGCAACCTGAGACAGCACACTTGGGTGCTACAGCCTGGTTTGTGATCAGACTGGTGCTGGGAAACAAGAGGCCTTGAAGGGCCTCTTTTGTTGTAGTGAATCTTGGGCTTACAGGACAAGAGGCTCAGTAATACAACACAGCTTCTGGGGGCTCCAAGCTGAGAAGCTTCAGCTCTGTAGGCAGCATATTCAAGGCTGTAAAACCAGAAAATGGAGATCTGGACAAAGAGAGAAGAGTCAAAAAATCCGTAAGATCCTGGGAGCAAATTAAAACTGCCTTGAATTATGGCATAATGCCAAAATAGGATGAAAATTGTCTGCAAGGTGGCAGGACATGGAATTGATGGAGGCCAAGGTTTACAGGAGTTGGACATCCTGGAGACCCTTCAGACCTCCCTTGGGCCGTTCAGGGGAGTTTGTCATACTGGCACCCCATCATGAGGTTTAGAATGGAATTGTGCAGATACAGAGCCTGTGGGGCAGCCCCAAATTGTGGGAGAAAGGTAGGAGCTAGAAGGAGTTTGGAATGAGGATATGTTGGAATAAGGACTTAGGAGCTTCAGATCCTGTGAGAACTAAGATCACCTTTCTCCACGAGAAAGCCAAGGAGATACCCTGTGAAGGTGATGTGTTACTCTGTGTTTGGTTTTATGAAAGTGTTGATATGCAACTTCCAGGATTAGTGAAGTTTCCTAGGCTGGACATAATGATGCAGAAATTGTAAGGTAGGAGTACAGCCAGGGGCAACAAGGTAATGTGGCAAGGGGTGGAAAGAGCAGAAATTAAAACAGAGGATAGTAGCCAAAGCAAATGGAATATTCCTCTCTTTATTTGCTTTACTCTGATATAGTTATGGATTTGTTGGATGAGCAGACCATGCCAGAATCTTCTCAGTTGAAAATGGTAGTGGTTTCTCTACATAATAGTATGTAAAATCCTTTCATTATTTATGTGGAATATGGTAAAGGTATCTTACAGAAAGCAAATGAGAAATTGCCATCAATGCATCTTTCATATGAATGCAGGTAATGAAATTGCATTTGGTAAATAACTGTACACTTAAAAATAGCAAATGCAAAAAAAATTTACAAAAATATAATGTATTATAAATTTAAAATCTAGGTTTTCATTTTTTTTAGTTCAAATATAAGAAACATGGAAGTACAAAGTGCTGATGGTGTTGCAGTACTGGAAGATTGCATAGGTTTTTCTTTAACAAAAACAATGAGCAAAGTTGAAGAAAAACTAAAGAAAGGAGTCTTACCAGACTATCAAGATGATGATATTATTCCTAGGGCTGGAAATGAAATGGGAGCAGGTAAGTTTCCTTCCATGGTTAGTACCTTTATTCTTGCTTCATGTCTGTTAGAAATGGGTTTTCCTGGGGAGAGACAAAAGAAGTTTCTGTAAAAATTACAGGGAAAATTCTAAAGCCCTTATCTTAAAGGAAAAAGGAAAGAAGATTTTTCCTCTTTACATAGTCCTAGAGGAAGATCAGGTCACACATGAACGATTATGTGGAAAAGTGAATTTTTATTCCTTTCCACCTTTGTAGGGAGGTATCTGGATGGTTACATATGTTTGAATAAGTGAATAACATTGGATTCATTTCACTGAGGAAACAGAAGTACAAGATGCTAAGCTTGTATTTCCAAAAAGATGAGCTTCAGTCTTTGCTTCACTCTGCCTTTAGAGGCAAAAGCCTTTCCTCAGACCAGTGCTGTGGATCTTAGCAAGTGGCTGAAACGAGGTAATGTTTCAGCTACAGTGCTTGAATTAGAATCCTCCAGATATTTTCCCACTCCAAATGGTGTGTTTATGTCTGTCCTAGAAACAGAACAGGGAAGGAATTGCAGCACTTGCCAGCGAGGCTAAAGGCACGATACACATCTTTTTGGCTCTGGTGTGATAAAAGTGAGTTTGTGTAGTTCCTTACAATGCTACACTGGGCATGAAGTCAGAGATTCACCGCAGTAGCACGAAGTGCCTGAGCCCTCTCCTTTTAATCTAACAGCTTGATGTCAACAAGCATGCCAACACAGAAATAGCTTGGTTTTTAACCTCATGTAATTCTGTGCACATCTTCTGTTACCAAGTCTCCCTAAACAGATCCTCAGATAACTTTTTTATAGTTTTCTTCCTGAACCAAAAAGAAATTTCTTTGGCTTGCATTGGAAACTTAAACCAAATTAATTCAAGGCAACTTAAGAAGAGTTATTACCTGTGCCTTGCAATCAGGAACCAAAGGCATGTATTGGAGTATTGAGGGTTGTTTCTGTAATTCAATGATTAAATAAAAATCCTCTGGATTGATTTTTGCAGTTTGAATTTGATACTGGCTGTTTTAAACACTCTGAATGCCTCCTTAATATGGTAAATAAGCTACTGCAGAGCATTCCAGCAATGTCAGAACAGTTAGGGTGTTCACAAGGAAGCAGACACAGGTATTAAGCAGGCCTTGTTACAGAGAGGGCTCAGTGGGAATCTCCATAATGGATTCTGTAGGCCTGTGTGCCTGTACCCAGCTATTTAGGCCAATGTGCTGATAAGGTTCCATAGCATTGTCCTTTCCCTGAGCTTCTTGCAGCACTCTTCCTGGAACTGGGTTCCCTGTCTTTATTTCATGATCACAGGTTACCACAGTGCAGCCATTTTTCTGCCAACACAGTTGCTTAGAGATTAATTTAGTCTGAGACTGTTTTGGGGGGCTGTAATTCAAATCTGCAGTAACCAGCAATGATAGAAGCATGCAGACATAGAGAAGGCTGAATATGAAGCACTATTTTAACCTAATATACCCTTACATATATGAATAAAATACCTGCATGTATTGTTGCACTTTACGTTACTCTTCATCTTATCTCAAGAATTCAAGAAATCTGTTCTTTCTTGTAGGGTATCAGAGTCTCTCTGATGTCCTTTTCTTGTTTACCAGTCCTTAAATCATTGGTTACTTTGTAACCTAAGACCATCCTATGAAGTTATACTCCCCCTTATCAGCCTCATCAGATGATTAAAATCGATCAGTTAGGATGCTAATTGTTTAATTATCTTTACCCCTTGTCAGAATTCAGATTATTTGGATCATGGGCATCTCCCAAGACTGATCTGGTTCTAGTTGTGCATTTGAATTTTCACAGGTTTTACTACTAAGTGCTCTTAATGACATGCAGCTGAATAAGACAGAAGTTGTCTGTGGACTAAAAGCTGAGTAAAAAAGAAAACAAAATGGTAAAAAGAACCAGTTTTTACAGGTAGTGGTATAGCCCTAGAGGAATCTGTCACAGAGCTTACACTGATAGCTGGTAAAGAAATTTGTCCATGAAACAATGATTTTAGGGTAGTTAAAACTGATGCTGAAGTATTGCAAAAGAATCTCACAGTACTGATTGAAGTGATGGAGCACAAGTTTGTATTCTGTGTTAAAGAGTGCAAAGTAACACTGACAGAAAACACAGCTGTCCAATCCCACCTACTACACAACTCCAGTTACACCTACTACTAAGGTGGATTTACCTTAATTAGGTAAAATTAAACAATCTCCAAAAGCATAAACTTACTGCCTGTTCACAGTGGAAAAGGGAAATGAATTTTTAGAAATCCTTCAGAAGATAAGAGAAAACAGAATATTGTACTGTTACCATTATGCTGTTATAAAACTGATGCAACCCCAATCTTGAGGATGGCAGAGTTCTGCACACCTCATCTCAAATCCAGGATGTAGAACTAGCAAGGATACAGTTCAGAGTGTACTGTGCAATTAGAAGTGAGAACAGCTTGAATTTCAATCTTCAGTTTGAAAACAAAACAGTTAAAGGCAATATGAAAGTTCTGTAATGCAAACAGTAATGGTAAAGGAAAAGCTGTCTTTCTCTAATGCAAATACTAGTAAATGCCACATTAAATTGGATTTAAAGTAAGCTATACAAAGTGTTTCTCTTTCACAAAAAGCATAATTAAATTAGCCAGCTCATTATCAGAAGACATGGTAAATGCCAAACTACAGTATTTTTTATGAAGAAAATCAAATAACTTGATAGTATAGAAGTACCTGAAAGGGGATTAAACATGAAGGTTTCATTGTGGTCTCCATCTTGATAGCCACTAGTTACCAGAAGCTAGCAAGGATATAACAGGAGGAATAAAAGTCAGTCTGTATCTGATTTTTTCATGGTATTTTCCTAAATTGTACTTATTATTGGCCTCTGCAGAGTTAGAGCTTAAGCTGTAATTGTTGAAGGAAGGTAGGTGAAATTAAACTAATTCCTGTTACAGCAAATGAACACATGTACCCATCCATTTCTCCACTCTTAGCTCTAGATCCTCCTCCTCTGCTTTATTCTTTTCCTCTTGTAACTACTGTAAGGAATGGTTATTCCTGTGTTAGTCAACTTAATCCTCAGACTGTTTCCATGCTTGATGCCTGGGGAAGTTCAGGGGAAGTTCCTTGTAATGATCTGGGGAATAGGAAGTATGAGAACAGACTGTTCACACACTGTTTTGTCATGCCAGTCCATTTCTTAGCTGTCCAAGACCAAGAAAGTATTTCATTTTGAAAAAACATCTGATTAAATGGATTTAGTTTTAAACTATTAGTTGAAGAATGTTAGCAGTGTACTCTTAAAAAGCATAGACTACTGTTTGGGAGGGGTATTTACCTGTTAGGAAGGGTTTGCAGATTACCTGGAATTCCTTGTGCATGGTTTAAAATGAGTTTGGCTGTAACTATAGAAGTTGCAGCTCCAGCTGGATTGCAATGTAGATATGCCCTACAATACAGTTGTGTTGACTTCAAACTCAAGAAGTGCTGTCATGTACAGCATGTTATGATGCAAGTTTTCAGTAAGTTTCAATTTTGAGAATTGTGAGTCTTTTTTTTACCTTTTAAATATGTCAAGTTCAGTCATTAAAAGGAAAAAATCTATACACAGCTTTGCCTAAGAATGAGAAGCCTGCAACTTTTTTTAGAAATCTGAGTTTCTATTTTCCTGTTTCTCTTCAGTAATTATAAACAATGTAATGTGTTTTTAAATACAAGATGAAAGTGAGTTTTTGCATCCCTTTTGGTTCTTTTCTGCATTGAATAATGAGTACTTGTGTATATTAAATTAACTTTTTATGTTCACAGAAGCTCAAATCAGATTTCTTAAGGCAAAGTTACGTGTGACACAGGAAGACCTAGCAAATGTAGTGTTTGAATGCAGGAAAAAGGTAAGACATGAATTTTTTAATCTAGAAATGGAATAGGTTCCTCTTTAACAAATGTTCACAAACCAGAATTCTCTCAACCTTTCCTTTTTAAGAATTAAGAGTTAAAATTCTGTTTTTTTAAAATACCCTATGAATTTAGAGTCAGGGGTGGTAATTTCTGTATGAACAAGATTTTGGGCTAAAAGCTTACAAAATGCACTTCATGGAAAATAAGTTGGGGCAGGAAAGAAGTACTGGGAATGAAGACATGCCCCAGCTGTGGGCCACTGTGGTGCTGCAAAGTCCCAAACCATCACTGCTGGAAGGAGAGTGCAGCCTGAGGAGAAGGAGGAAGAAACTGTAGCGGTGAAATGCAGATCATGGAGTACAGAGAGGAGAGTGGTGCCCAGAGCCAGCTGCTGGGATGAGATGGATGTTTAGGGTAGAATGAGAAATCCAAAAGCTTGAGAAATACAGTCACATGCTTTTGGTGTCATCAGTGGATCAAAGTGTGGGAAGAGCTTCCATTTTAAGTGGAATATTGTAATCAAAACAAAAATCCAGCTTTCTCTGTTCTCAAGAGTTCAGTTGATGCAGAGGACAATATTTGGAATTACATACTTGGGTAGATCAGAGTGAACTTAAGGCATTGTGAAGCTACACTGATATTTCACTGGTAGGAAGTACAAGTCAGTTTTATGATCTGCACTGTCTGGCAGTATATTTTAAAGTGATGCTCAAAGAGCTCTTGAACTGTAAAATGTTAAGTAGTTCATATCTGTCTGCCAGAGAGAGATCACTTCTTATTCATGTATTTGTAATCAAGCAAGGTTTTTGAACTAACTTTCCATTTTACATAACTGGATTATTTTTAGTTGTGGTCTCTTAACTTCAGAATGCTTTTTTCCACCTATTCCCCAGGCCCAAATGTGATGATGACATTAAGAACATATGGCAAAACACCTATATATTTTCTTATGAGCTTTTAATTTAGCATTAAGGAACAGGATGATAGTAAATGAGTTTTTTGAGATAAGTACCTGAACAAAATCTTTAGAAGTGATTAGATTTTGATATTTTATATCTGTACTTTATTTTATTTTTATCAACATAGGTGCTTCTGCAATTCAATAATTCTATGCTATTATCAGAAGAAAGTTGGTACATTAGATTTTAAAGACATTTTCAAATCAAATATAATTTGTCAGTTGCTATTGAACTTCATTATTCCATGCCAAAATCACTACAGAATTCAGTTACTGTAGCAGATGACAGAAGACAACCTTATACTTACTCTTGTCCTGCTCCCTTAGCACTTTGTATGTAAATGTATCATTTTGGGTTCTAGTTTTTCTGGTGTGAAAATAACTTATTACATTCAGAAGGTCACAAAAATTTCATTTTGGCAAAGCCTTGAGATAGATTCTGGGTTTGGTTCCAATTCACAGTCCAATTGTTACAAGGAAGCAGTAAATCTGTTTAAAGAGGTGGGAGTTTCTGAGGTGCACGGAGTCATGAGAAGCTTAGGATAAAGCACACAGATTTCCCAGGTGGGAAGCTTGTATTCCAAGGTGCTGAGAGAACAGCAGAGAGAGACTTTTTTCACAGAAATTCCATTTCTGTGTGTGCCTTGGTTTCTTTTTCTTAAAGCAAAGCAGGGCATAATGTGTCTCTGAAATAATCTACATTAGTATTCACTTATAAAGTTTGAAAGGTTATAAAAGAAAAATGCCTTGAATTATAATGCTTAATGTGGGATGTAATTGCCAGTAGGTCATGAATCTAATACAGGATTCGCTTCATGTTAAGAGAATCTTAAATTTGAATACTTGATGTATCCTGGATCATTAGCTTGCTTTTAAGTCAAAACCAGATAATCTCCTAAAACATTATGGATTGGTTTATCAGTAATTACGTTCTCTTCTTTTTCCCATATTTTTTCCTAATATGTGCATTTAGCTATTCTCACAAAAATGTCACAAAATATCTATGTGCCACTGTTATTCATATAATTCTATAACATTTTGAGCTATGAGAAATGTTTTACATGCTGCTACAAGACAGTTTCAGGTAAAAGACTGCAGAAAATTAAATGAGAAAAGTGTTACTAGTTTTTGAAGTATTATCTTGGTAAAATAGTGTTTTGTTTTCTTAGTCTTACCTGTTGCTATTTCTAAATCTACAGCACATATATTCTTACTGCCTTTTATTTACAAGACATTCTTACTGCATTACCCTCCTGCTTCCTTGCAATAATACAGTTGGGGTTTTTTGCTAATTACTGCCATACAGGATGATGAAAATCAGAATTTAGAAACACGGCTTAAAGATGCTGAAGAAGAAAACACAAGACTGCAGCGAACAATCAGCCTGCAGCAGTCTCAGACTGAGAAGTACAAAATGTTGTCACAAGAAGCAAACAAAAAAACCGAAGGGCTGCAACAAGAGGTCACTGCACTGGAAAAGGTATTGCAGATATTGGTCTCATTTATCTCAAAAAAGGGAAAAAACCCACATCAAATTACTCTCTGTTCCCTGATGGATTGATGGAGCCTTATCCAAAGATCTGATCAGTGTTTCAATGTCTGTTAATTTATAAATTGTATTCTTAAATGGCCTATTTTTTTTTAAAGGAAGAAATAGTATATTTTGCTAACTGCTTTTCTTCTGCTTCTACAATCATATATGTCTATGTTTTAAAATTAAATGCCTATGTAAAAGACACACAAGAGACAAAACTACCTTTTCAGAAACTGCTGTCAAATTCAAAAAGGAATCCTGGAAAGTACAAGGAAATTCCATTTTTGAGTTTTAATACATTTTTTTTTAATATTGTGTCTGTAAATTCCATTGTAAGCTGTAGAACCTAGTGAACATGTATTTTTCAAAGCACCTGATAATGGTATCTTCTGCAGGTGAAGGAAGGGGTGTGTTTGTTGTTGCAGATGGACTGTTGGGAAGGCAGGCACTGCAGTGTGGCTGAGTCTGAGTGAGTGTGGCTGCTGCTGTCCCTCACTGGCACAGCGCTGCCCGTGCCTGGCACAGCAGATTGGCTGCATGTGCAGCGTGCCTTGTTCAGGACGTAATCCTGAGGGCAGCATGTGTTTGTCCTTAACTGCTCAGAGCTAGAGAGGTTGACTTCAAAACCATGTAAATACATGTAGTCTTGGGTAGTACATGTAATACAACCAGGAGAATGTTTTAGTTAAAAATTTGGGGAAAACAGAACACAACTCAGCCCATACTGCCATTAAATCATATTAGGAATTTGTGTGGGCATGCTTGTATCTTAATGTTTCCTAATTCTGGCATTTTAAGACTAACCTGGTCTTTGAGTTCTTTTTGTGCAGATACTTGGAGGTTTTAAATTCCCTTACACTGATTGTGATTCTGTCAGGAAAGATATTCAGTATTAGTATTTATGCTACTCATCAGCTCACAGTTAATAGGGCCTACAGATTTACAGTCATTTAGTCCCTTCTCTTAAAGCAAGACAGGACAAATTATATTCAAACCATCATGGACATAAGTTTGTTTAACCTGTACTTACATCCTTCTGGAATGGCATTTTCCACCATTTCCTTGCACACAGTCACAGTTAGAAACTATTTAGGAAATGAGATGAAAAGTTTATTCACTTCCACTGTACAGGTACCATATCCAGAATATGGTCACTTCCCTCACGGGTCTTGGCTTTGGATTTACCATCCTCAGTTGCTTCAATTATTCCTCATTTTCTAAAATTTGTCAAGGTTACCAATCAGTCATGATCATGAAAAATACTGGTAATGCTTTAAAATACTAAGACAGCAAAAGAAGCAAGTCTATGTAATGAAAGAATCTCTGCTAATTCAAAAGTTATTTTACATATTTTTTCTGCAATAAAAAATTATCTAACTGCAAAAACCATGCATGTAAAAATAATTTTGCAGTAACTACTCAAATCTCCTGTGGATTTAGAAGTCTAAAAACTGCTCTATTTTTTAGATATGAAGTATTATTCAATCCTATTTAATTAATGTAGTGCAGATCAATTCCAGACATGTTTAAAAGCAATTTCCTGTGAACGCAGGCTTGAAATGGGGCTCCTGTGCTGATAAACTCTCACAACTCTTACTTTTAGTCTAGAGAAACTCCTCTGTATAGCTGAGAGAGCACACATGTAACCTCTGATTTTGGGGCTTTTATTGCTCTTTCTGTTGTTGCAATGTAGGTGATGGTAGACCTAAGGTGTAATACCTGCTTCCCAGCTCCTTAGATTATAGAGTTTTGTAACTTCATTAATCCCCCAGGTACTTTTTGTATGTGCCTAGGCAAAGATTCTCACCTGCTTTTCACAATTTACCTGAAACATGGTAACTACTTCGTTATTTTTACATTTTATTCTTTTGGTGTTTGGTCTCTGTAAACATTACTGCTGCAGCACCCACCTGAGACAGTAACTGAATTCTGATGCTCCCAGAAACTTCCATCCTTTTCTTTCCAGCATTCCAGGTTTGTTCTATCTAGTTGATCTAATAAATGTTATCACCTCTCCCATCTCTTTTTCACCACTGGTCTACAAGAACATTGCTTCCTTTGTGTTCTCTCTCAGTTGTCCAGCCTAGCTCTAATGTTAGACAGTGGTCAGGGGAATACCAAAGTTTGCCTTGAAGGAAAGTTTGATGTTAAGTACCCCTTCTCTCTCAGCTGTTTTCTGGGGAGGTGTTGCAGAGCTTCCTAAGGATAGCAGTGCTGCCTAGGCTGCTGCTGGGAGGACAGAAGGCCTGGTGAGGGTTACTTATGGGCCACCACAACCCCTGCTGATACTCAAGTGCCTCAGCCATGTTAGAACAGTGGGGAAAATCCAGAAACTGAAATGGAATGCAATTTTAAAACAGTAGTTTATCCTCCTATCTCTTAGAGAAGCATTAGATGAGAAAACTAATCCAGCTTTGACTTGAAGAAATGGCAGAAACCTTGCCTAGTTACAAAATAAAACATTTATTTCAGGCATTTTTAAGATTAAAAATTTGGATTGAATATATTTAACAATATACCCTCAGTGGATGACTTGCAAAAAAGTCCTTGGTAAAGTATTATGTGGGATAGCAAATGTCAAAAATCCCTAAAAGAATTCTTAGAATTCTTTCATTAAATGAGCTGATTAGCTGATAAGTAATTTGCATTGCATATATATATATGCATATATTTTTTTGGTCATTAAATGCTTGAAAGACTATATTCCAAAGCTTTTAATATTAACACAGAATAAAATACATAGCATGAAAGATACAGTTGACTTCATTCACAGCTCCATCATCTTCATACAAGACAAAGAGGTCAATTAGTATGTATTTCTTGCATAAGTGATGTGGAAGTCTTGAGTAACCACCACAGAGCAGGTGTAGAATTGAGAAAATAGAATAATTACTCAGAAATGAGGCAGTCTCAGGGCTCCCTCATTTTCAGTAAGCCCCCTCTCACCTTGATTTGGTTAAAAGAATCTTCCTGTGCTCGTTACTAAAAATTTGATAAAGTCTATTTCTTTTTCACAAAACACAAGATGTGCTCTTTCTGCCAGAATTGTTTATTTCTTTTACTTTGTCTGTTATCTGTATTCCCTGATCTTTAGTCTCCTTATTCTGTTCCTCACCTTGGTCTCTTTCTCTCATTTCCCCACTTACAGCACTATGAAATACTGTCAGCAGAGTCAAGACACAACTGTTTTGATTGGTGCCATAACAGTCAATGAACTCTCTTCTGCCAGATGAAGTAGTTACTACCCTCAGCCATCTTCAGTAGGCTGCTTTAACTTCTTGGTGGTAACTGCATGTAGAAATCTCTGGGGCAAAGAGGTGAAAGGAACAGGTGGGAAGAAGCAGCTGGGAACATGAGCCACCATTCCAAAATTTGCCAGAGTGGACACAGTGATATTTTTTTCTCTTTTTCTGACTGATCATACGAGGTTTTCCAGTCAATCCTGTGGTCTTATATGATCAGCTTCACAATTATTCCAAGAGAAGCTTAAAAAATAAAGATGAGAAAGATCCTTTTTCAAGATTTCAAAGGAGAAGGGGATGTTTTAATGATAGAATTGTCTTTGAGACAGATTCTCTATGCAGGCCAAAGAAGTTCACAGACTTCAGCTTGCAAGGGTGAGCCTTTTTGCAAGTGTGTTGTTGATAGAGGATTTATTGGAACACTGTTATTCATGATGTTTTTATTGGGTTTGCTTCTTCAATAGGAACTGGATAATCTAAAGCGTGCCCAAAAGCAGGCTGCAGCCACTCAGAGTGCAACAGAGGTTCGTTTAAACAGGGCCTTGGAAGAAGTGGAAAAGTATAAAGTGGAGCTGAATAAACTGAAACAAAGCAACAAGGTACTATGGCTTAGGAAAACAATTTCCATACTGTAATCACTCAGTAATGCTAGAATGAGACAAAAAGCTTGATGGGCTTTGGAAGATTCACATCTCTTACAGGCAGCCCCAAAATTAACTTGGAGTAAGTCACAGAAGGCCTCATCTTTGATGATACTACTGCAGCCTCTGCAGGAGGAAGAAATGTACAGAATGAAGATAAAGCCTTTCTGATTTTCCTCGTTTGTGTGAAAATGAGATGTGTTTAGAAAGAGGGAGAAGTACACATACACACCTAATACATACAAAGATTTTATTTTCTTTTTTAAGTTCTAGTATGGGAATATTTTGATTAATCCCATAATCTTTTCAAAAGTGTCATGTGTGGCTACTGTTTGTCATTTTCTTATGTAATGCCATGGTTAAAGAACCATTTTCAAAATTACTACATTTCTCCTTTTCTTCCCTTCGTAGGATGTAGCTAACCAAGAACTCAAAATGATTGAAGAATTAAAAGCAGAAAACAAGAAACTGCAGAAACAAAAAGAAGAGCTAATTACAGGTTTTAAAAAGCAATTAAAGTTAATTGATATTTTGAAGAGACAAAAGGTAAGGAGCAGACTATGGTGTATTTCAGTTAACAATCTCTAGCTAAATGTGTCTGCTGTCCAGTGAAGTAATCCTGAAAACTGTGAGTTTATATGGAAGGAAATTAAAATGAGAGGACTGTATACTAAGAGATATTGCCCAAATCAAACAATTTTCCACTTACTAGTTCCATCACACCTTCCACTTAAAACACTTGGGATGTGTGCAGTCATTTCTATCAGTTTTACTTTTGAGGCTGCAGGAGACATGTAGAGCTATGGGCTGCACAGCTGTCTGGATGGGACCTTAACACCACAGAGTGGGTCACCTCCAATTGCTTACTCTGCTGAATCTCATGGGATTCATTTTGGGATAGAGTCAATGCCCTTCTTGCACTCCCAAATCAAAGCTGTAAGACAGCTAAAGCAAGCCATATACAGTGGCTTGTTGAGCAGAACCCCCTTTAAGGAGGGCCAGCCTTAGAGATAAGAAAGTAGAACATTTTATTTACCCTTTGAGTACTCAGTGATCACCAGACATTTAGTAAACACTTTTGAAGCTGTTGAGCCCCTAGAGGAAGAATAGTTCTGTATGAGTGGCAACTTCAGGGTGCAAAATACACACACTTATCCTAAGAACTGTGAATTGCAATATGAAACTACGCCCTTGAATCTGGAATACCTCCCCAGCACAGGGCAAAGGAGGACAGGTAAGTGGAATAAGAGGAAGTGGGGCTGCTTATGCGTTTCCAGTGCAAGAGAATTTTTCTGGCAGTAACAGGATGCAGAGGAGATCCTGGGGATTCACCTAACAACAACACTTGCTAGCTTAGCCTTCAGCTGGCCCTTCTAGCTCTGCAAGCTTATTTTGAGAATGAAAACTACACAGCATTCATTCAAAATATGTTCTTCCAGATGAGGCAGCTCGTTGTCCTCTGGAACATGAATTCACTGAAGTGGGTGTCACAGAGCAGCATTTCTGTTTGACTGGGAACCAAACCCATGGTCTCAGACAAATGTCACAAATTGCATTAAATACATTTTTAAACAATTACAAAAGCTCTGTCAGAACTGCAGATAGGAGAGAAAGCCACTTACCTTTTCTTACAAAAAGTTACTCGCAGAAGAAAGATGCTGTGAGTTGTCCTTTCTGAAGAGACTGTGACTGCAGGAACGTGGAAGAGACTGGGGCTAACCTTGCCCCTTGCAGCTTCTGGCAGAAGGCACTGGGGAAGGGCAGCTGAAGCTCACATGTATTCAATACTCACAATCAATGGAAGGACTTCAAGTCTGCTTCAAACAGGCCTTTTGTTGAATGAATTAGAAAAACCTGATTTAGGCTATTTGTGTACCAGATTCAGATGCACAGAGCAGGCAGCCTGAAGAATGATAGAGGGAAAAAATTCCCCAAAGACATTAAAAATCAGATGATTTGCTGTGTAATAGCTTTAATGGTCAATTGTATATTGATCAGCTTGAAATAGCATGGACCAGTTTTCTTACATGTATTCTTCAGAAGTCACAAGAGTTGTCATATTTTCAGGAGTTTTTTCTGCTTTATTAAAACTCATAAAATAGCCATAAAATATCAATAAATAATATCCATAAAATATAAAAAAGTAAGCCAGGATTTTGTATTGGTCATTCACATTATTTTACCTTCTGCTCTTATTTTTTTTAGATGCACATTGAAGCTGCCAAGATGCTTTCTTTTACCGAAGAGGAATTCATGAAAGCTCTTGAGTGGGGAAATTATTGATTCCATTAAATAACTTCTTTTTGAAAGAGGAGTCAGATGGTACATTTTTTTGAGACTGTGTATGAGTTAATAGTTATTAACTGTATTTCCCACTGAATTGATTTTGTTGATTTTGCTTATGTTTAAATAGTTTAACTTCTGTAAGCCCGATAGCTTGTGTTGTAATGTCCTATGAAATACAAATTTCTACTTCAATGTCAGGCCAAACTGCCCATTCTGTAAGGAGCAGAGAAGCACAGACCATGTAAGGAATATTCCAACAAGTCAGCTCTGTTATCAGTTTGCTCTGTTCTAGCATTTAAAACTGTGCCTTACCTATGGTAATATTCAGTCCATGGAAGTCAGGATTTAGTCTCAGAAAATTCCTTGTTGCAACAGAAATAAACTAACCAGTGATCCAGTTGAGAAGAAAATGTCATGTCCTTTTTAAAACACGTGATTGGAAAATTGGCCTTGTCTGTTCTCTGTAACAGATCTCCCCTCAAAGCTAGCTGGTCTGGCATCTAATTTAAGCACCAAGAGCTCTTTTATAGAAATGACCATAACTTGTTTCAGCCATTACTTCTTAGCCCCTAGGCTGGCATAACCATACATGAGACTTGTACCTCATTGCCCAGACAATAGAGCTGTATTGTATAAAACTTTCCTTCAGTCAAGGTGAAAGTATTAAACCTTTCCCTGGCCATCAGCTGCTTCTTTGGGATACAGACAGGAGCAATGAGTCCACATTCACAGGTGCTCTACAAGCATTACATCCTTTTCATTAGCCATCCTTGTAACCAATAATGAGAAAAGAGATTGGGGTAGATGAGCTGAGCCTACTGTGTGTACATTAATGAACAGGAGCAATACAAGCCTGTGCTGCTTGCATGAACCTTGCCAAACCTCAGCTATTTCAATGCATTCCTTCCTCAGAGTGAGTAAGAACGTGGGACAAAACCAGTCAGTTGATGCACTGAAAGAAAGGTATAAACAGGAGTTTTGACCTCAGAATGACACAGTATCTCTGCTTAGATCCTACCAGTGAAGTACCTCAGACCTACCTCATGGAGATGAGACACACTACCTTTAGATGAGGATTGTAGTAGTGTAATGCCAGTACAGCCACATCTTCCCAGAACTAGTGCATTAGGGGAGTCCTTTAGTCCAGACTGGAATACACATGCTAGGTTAGGGGTCTGCTGTGTTGCTGAAGAAAACATTTCTAACATTGCTACATGACTAACTGAGAATAATTGAGAACTCCAGAACAGTTTATTGGTGAACAATGCAAGTGGAGCACACACTTATATAAAATTAACTGCTCATCAGTTTAAAACTTCAGTCTTAAAATAAAGGCTTTTAATGCTATTAAAAAGGAATTCCTCACTGTTAGCAGCAAATGGAAGTTTTCACTGGGAATCAGCTGACACCTAGTGGCAAAGCAGGAGCTGAGCTGGGGGAAGGTTCAGCTCTCTTCTGAAAATTCATTACCTCTTCTCTGCTGGTAAGCCAACCTGAAATCTTCTCCAAGCATGTTAATGTCATTTTCATCTTTGAGTATTCCCTGCATTAACAGAAAAGAAACGTCAGAAGGTAAAACAAAGCAGAGAGATTACTATGGATCTCTTGAAATTTTCCATGCAAGCAAATATGGTATCCATAATGGTATCCATAACACTGTTGTGTTACCTTTAAAACAAGCCTGAAAACCATCACAAAACCTGAACAGGTGAGTTAAAAATTGGTGCTAACCCAGAGCCTCCCTTTTGTTCTGCCAAAAGACAACAGCTGCATTCTCTTGCTCACAGGAGGGATTACAGTCAGTACAGAACAGGAGCAGGTTTAGTAAAATCAAACAAGTGCAGTGAAAAGAGACCCTGGCTGGGCTGGGGCTCTGTCTCTACCTTTACCTGTGTTGGAATTAGCTCAAACAAAGAAATAATTTGGGAAATCAAGTAATGCTGGACAATTTAATCAAAAACTATGTTTTTGGGAAGAGAAGGTGAGGCACCCCAGAAATCTAAATTTCTAATTAATTCTAAATTAATTGTACTGCTAAAAAAATATGTATGACCCACAGAACACACTTTGCAGCATTTAAAAAAGAGGAAAAAATTACAAAATGCATTTATACTAGAAAGTTTTGAATTTGTTAGCACATTTGCTATTTAACCATTTTGACTGAAGTAATGTGATGTAGAAGCACCCAACTCAGGACAGTGTTGAAGCAAAGAAGAGAAAAGCAGAACATCATACATGGCACACGTGTGAGCCTTGGACATTGAATTTGCCAAGGCTTCCTACAACAGCAAATTCAAACCAGGAAAATTTATCAAAATTTTGTCCATATGAGTTATCCTTTAATTAAATCTACATTAGAGAACAACTCACTCCAAGTGTTACAGATTCCTGCACCAATTATTGTAATAATACTTGAATAAAAATTAAACTCTGCTCTACTTAATGTTTTCCAGTATTGCAGAATTTCTTTAACCAGCTGGATAGTTCTCTCCCTACTGTCAATGCATCTTTACATCCCTAAGGCAGCTCTCTGTTCATTTTTGTACCATTAGGAGATCTTTCCAATTATGAAGCACAATACAAAATAAATTGTAGTTTATTCCTATTGCAATAACTGCTTCCATCTTTTTGACTTCTAAAAACAGAGGGATGAACAGAGCAAGCTCTGTAATGCTTCTGTAAATACTGCAGTTCATTGCACTGCTGCAGAGTCCATAGTTATGGAATACTTGGCAGACAAGCCAGAGCTGCAAGAAATTGCTGCCAAAACCCCAACTGAGAAATTTGGTGGGAACAGGTTTTAAGATGTGGTGGACCCCTTTCTAGCTAGAGAAGCCCTGCTGTAGAACTCACGTTCCGTATTTCAAACACTGGACATGCAAAGTGCTGTGGAAGCTTTCATCAAGTTCAGTACAAGACATCGATAGTGCCAGAGAGCCCAAAGCCCCTCAGCAGAAAGCGGTGCTGCAAATGGGTCCCAGCTCAAAAGAAAAAAGAAATGGTGAGCTGACAAAATAAGGACATCCACTGACTCTAGGAGCTCACACAGTTCTTCAACTTCACATTGAACTATCCAGGAGAAACCAATTTACAGGACAGGCATTAAAGGTAATTAAAATACAGTGCACTTACTCGAGGAAGATAACCCAGCAATTTCCATGCGTGCTCTTTCAAGAGTTTCTGTCTCTCTTCTTCAATAATTGCACGGATGCTTTCTTGTCTTCTCTTCTCTAACTCTCTTTCTTCAAGTTCACGCTCCTACAATAAGCAAGTTTTCCTAAGTTGTGTTTCAGCTCTGTGAACATTTGTTTCCACCACTATCCACCACAGCATGAAGAGAAAAGTGTTTAGTGGAGTAAATTTTGAACTTCCACTTACTAATTCCTGGTCACAGGAAATTCTCTTGAAAAGGGTGGAAAAGTGTATGTAAAAAAAACTCCACAATGCACTGTTTAAACAATACCTGTTTGGCAAGTGGAAAAAAATCTCAGACAAAGGAGAAAACTGAATGGCAGGTCATGGGGTGAGTCTGCTATCAAAGTGTTTGGTGTCAGAAGCCCTTTTGAAGATAGGCAATTTTTAATTTTGGTGGCTTTTTGCTCTCAGATGTTAGTCTGCTCCTGTCCTCTGCTCTAATACAGGTAAAGGAGCAATAGGTATGTGGAAATTGTATTTCACATTACACAGGTGATTTATACCCTATAAACAGGTCTTAAAAGAGCAGTATGGGATCCCACGTCTTGCTTTGAGCTTACACCTTTTCTTCCTCAGATCTCAGTACAAGAGACTTAACCTCAAAGCAAGGCTGGGCCTTCTCCTCCTCACACATCATTATCAGTGCAGCTGACCAGGGATGTGGAACTGGACAGCAGTTGTGCTGCTGACTCATGGCTCCTGAAGAGGCATTTGCACAGCACATCAGCTACGCAGGGGGCCAAGGATAGTGTTGACCCCAGCCTCTCGAGCAACAAAAAATAGTTACCTCTAAAAACACTTTTCCCTTATCAGAAACCAAAACAAAGTCCTGCTTCCCCCCGCTCGATTCTCTGCAATTCCCATCACCTTTCCCTAGCAACACCAGCACTGTCCCTTAGGACAGCACAAGTATTCCCACATTAAATACTGTGCTCGACCCAAATGTGAAACTCTTACTTTTTCTGCAATACACTGTTGCCAACGGTCCTCAAGCAGTTTTTGCACAGCTGTTTTATGTTCGAGCTGTTTCATTCTGCGCTTCTGCGCGTTCAGCTGCTCAGCGTGCTCCTCCTCAGCCAGCTTGGCCAAAAACCGCTGCCGGAGGGCTTCCTCCTCTTCTCTCCTAGCTTGTTGTGCTGCTGCCTTCAGAGCAAGTTGCTCTTCGTATGCTTGCCTTAAGTCTAGGCGCTCCCTTATTCTCTTTTCAATTTCTGCCTATAAAGAAATTCAGTAAAATGCAGTATTACTGATCATACTTTGAAAAATTCTCAGCAGCAGCAGCCAATCTACTTGATTTATCTTGGAATAAATTTACTGCAGCTCTTAACTTCTAGAATAACTAACTGGAGCAAACATTCCATATCTGACAGTGCTCTCCAGTATTAATCAGCTTGGCAAATGTCACAAGATTCTCAAAATTAAGTCCAAAATCAAAGAAGATTTTTTTCCCGCTGTGATGAAGAGAATCAACAAGACAGTCATCCTGAACACTCTCAAAATAGCAGTGTTTGGTATCTCAACCTGTGTTACATTTTGTCACTCACAGCAAGGTAAGACAAGAGTGTGGCCACACCTATATGAAATGGACATGCAGTAACAAAGCAGTTATTTAAATCTGAAACCTCAACTTGAAAGTTTAGGAGGTATGCTCCTTCACAAGATAAAGAAATGTATAAATGGAGTGGCCATAAGGGTATTTCAAACCTTCACTTTTCTTCCTGGTTGAAATTAAAACATACATACATTAGGAACGGAAAAGGAAACCCAAAGTACAAAATCGTACCCCAAAACCTAACCTAATGTACAAACAGCTTGTCTGACTGAGAACATTTAGGAAATAGTGTTGAAAATAAATACTTTGTGCTAGAACATAACTGGAAACAATTCAAACTCATTTCATATCCTAAAACCATATCGGAATTAAGCCTTTTGCATTGAGACAGCTCACAGTCCAAAAGGAAGTTCAAGGAGTGCCTTGAACACATCCCAAAGTCACAAAGAACACTGCAGACTTAGAAATCCAAAGTGTAGATAAAACACCCTTTGTGTACCTGCCAGCACTTACCATCTCCTTCTTCCTTTCCATGTCTTCTTGTTCTTCCAGATACAGATCTTGGCGGATTTGTTCCTGTTCTTTACGCCTCTGTTCTTCTCTTTCCATGGTCTTGGCAAGCTATTACAAGAAGAAAAGGTTTCTAACTGAAGGACAAAAACATACAACTTTTTTTTTTTACAGTTTCAGTTTTTGATACCATGTTTTGAACTCTCTGTTTTTTCTCCTCAGTGTCTCGAACTTTAGCCATCCAATCATCTTCTCTTTGTTGTTGCATGTTGGCAAACTCCATAATTTTCCTATTTTCTTCTTCCATCTCTTCCTGTTTCCTTTTCCTCCAGATAGCTTGTTCTCTTATAAACTCTTCAATATATGTCTGAGTTTCTCTTATTTTATCTAACTTCCGTTGTTTTTCCCTGTAGAAGATGGAAAAAAAAAGTTCGAATCATTATTTAACATGCTACAGAGTAACATTAAATCAAACAGATGCTCACCATTAACAATGTATTCCTGAGACTAAGCTTTAAATGGGTCTCCTTAACTATTCACCTAGAAACTAGATAACTAAATAGAAAATACTTAGTAATGAATTGACCCAAGAAGGGAATCTCACATCTAATCCCTTTCTGGAGGACAGACTGCACACAAAACAGACTGCTGTTGCATTTTATACATGGCCCACCAAAGAGAAAGAAGAAAAGAAAGCCCAATAGCACCACAACCTCTAAACTTTTTACTTACACTAAACTTACATACACACACACACACAATACCCTGCCCTCAGAAACCTCCTTCCCTGTTCCTAAGACATGCAAACAAAGCCTCTGGTGGCAAGAGAGGGACACAAGGTGAGGCAGAAATGTGTAATAGGCTGTTGTGTCCAGCATGACAGGCCCAGTGGAAGCCCTCCTGCAGTTAAGCTGGATTTCATATTTGTAGAAGGAGGACATGAAACTGACTGGGAAATTCTGAAATTTCAACAGGAAAAATCATGCAAGTCAGTCTGTTGTTAGAAAATTATGACCAAGGAAAATTAAAATGGGCCTCAGTCTATATGGAATAGGTGCATACAAATTAGTTTTCTGTGGAGAATTATATGAGTTGTTTTGTTTTAAATTAATGAATAAGAAAAATTCGAAGTAACTAACATTTGGTCTTCTTCATAGATCTTTTTTACAATTTCATCAATCATGAGTTTCTCTTTTAAAAACTCTTCATAAGCCTCTTGCTTCTTCTTCTCTTGTTCCTCAACCTGCTTGTCCAGTTCTTCATGGTATATTTTCTTCTCCTGGTTTCGCCTCAGTTCTGCAGACATTTCTTCTTTCAGAAACCTGTCATACTCTTCCCTCATCTCTTGGGCTATTTCTTCCTCCCATTTCTAGGGGGGAAAAGACAACACAAGATTCCTTTTCGCTCCCACTACCACAGTTTGTAATGAAAAAATACACAGTGTGAGAAGGAATTATGCTGCATTACCAGAAAGGAATGTCTTCCACCTCAATCTATAAATATAGAGCCTTAACAAGCTTAATAGCTTAATCCAGTCAGTAGAACCCTTGAAGGGCACCCTCAAGATCTGAGCAACTTGAGGAGCACTAAAAGTACTTAAAGGACAAAGTATTGGGCAGTGAGCATAGGTGGGACTCACATCAGCTGGAATGAGGCTGTGCTACAGAGAGCACCCCCAATGAGCACACTGCTGTACAGCAACTGCCTGCACTGAACTCTGTATAAAGCATTAACAACATCAGAATCACCTGCCTGATCAGCAATATTATTCTGTACATAAATACAAATTTGCAAGTTTTTCTGAAGTTACCCAGATCACTGTTTAACAACAGTAACACTGTTTCCAACAACCAGACTCTGATGTAAAGATTCACCAGAGTAAACACTTACTGTACAAAGGGTATCATAGTTTTTACTTGGAAAATATTACAAAAATTAGTAAAATAATAACTATAACCAGTCATACAGCTAATTCAATCACTACTCTTCAATTGCAATGGCAAAGTAAGCCTTTTTGTTATAGCTAGTTATTGCTGGTTAATTAATCCTTCATAACACAAACTATATTTTCAATAACACTGAATGCCTGATATTTTAGATAAAAAAGGTCAAAGGAAAAATCTCCTGCACAATCCCTACAAAGAGTTACAGGATTCAGGTGCTGGGATTCACTAATTACCATTTTCTCATCGTATATAGCTTTTTTTTCAGCAATCTGTGCAGCTCGTTCTTTATTCATATAAGCAGATTTCAGCTTTCTTTCTAACTCTCGAAGTTCAAGACTGGAAGGGGAAAAAAATTATCCTATTACAAGGCAGTAGGTATCTAGGGGAAAAAATTAAGTTTCCATCACTATTTAAACAAAGTATTTTTCATCAGGGGCAACCCTGATGAAAAATATTGCTCTAGTTAAAGGGCAGAAAAAGAAAAAAATCGATTTAAAAACAAGAGTTACCTATATTCCTACGTGTGCTATCAACAGTTCTGCATACTTCTAACTATATAAGCATAGGTACACATACACACACATGTATGCTCACAGATATGCCCAAGTATACATATACATACATTCAAAATGAAAATTTTATGGAACAGCATCTTTTATTGACAAAATTTGCTTAAAGTTAACTTTATTATACCTTGATCTCAAAGTAATTTTCCTTCCAGGTCTGAGCTCTCTCCACTCCTGCTACAACTTTCCCAAATCATGATAACAGCGGCCAATTTGATACAGCAGGGAAATTTCTGAAGTACCTGTTCGCTCTGACTTGTTGCCTGATCTTCTCATCTTTCATTTTCTCGAGGTCCCGCCTCGCCAGCTCAGCCGCCAGCTTTTGCTCTCGCTCCAGCTGCAGCGCTCTCTGCTTTCTGTTCTCTTCTGCCTGATCAGAACAAACAATTCCCGTACCAACTCTCGCACATTTGGGAGAAGACAAGAACACAGTGCAGTCTTGCAGCAAGACAATGCAAGTCAGGAAATGATTGTTGATGGGGAAGGCCTTTGACAGGCAAAGGGAAAGCCAGGCGAACACCTCTCCTCGGCCTCCCCCGTCCCTGAGCGCGGCCGCCCCGCAGCTCTTACCGCCCGCAGCGCCTCATCCAGCCGNGCTCCCCTCACGGTTCAGGGTCCCGCTCCCCTCGCCGCCTCCGATCCCGCTCCCCTCAGGGTCCATTCCCCTCGCCGCCCCCGATCCCGCTCCCCTCCCGGTCCCGCTCCCTCTCACCATCCTGCCGGCCGTTGCCGTGGCAACCCGCGGCGCCGCCGGGCTGCAGGACGCGGTTTCACTTCCGGGTGAGTCGCCCCCGCTGATTGGCCGAGTTGGCGAGCCGATGCTGTCACGTGACCCGGAGGGGCGGGACGTGCCGCGTGACGTCACCGCGCGGGGGAGCTTTGAAAGACGATCTTTAAAAGTGTTTCTTGAATTGTGACTTTCAATTACCGCACTTGACTCACCTCTAAACACAAACCCCAGGTGGCAGCGTTTAGTTACGAACTGCCCTCCTTCACAGCTGTGACGATGGATCCCCAACTGGTATGGGAGGTACAGGCACAGGGCAGGACACCACAGCCAGAATACGAACCACGAACATCACCAAAACAGAAGACTCTGCGTGATTCTGGTAAGGTTATTTGGTACAGAGTATGCTTTAGTCAAGAAAACCCAGCCCTCAATATCCCAGTCCACAGAGCACGGCTGCTCCCTACAGAGTTTTTTCGGATTAACTCTGTCTCCAGGAAGGAAATCAACGTTGTGGTGCCCAATTCCTCAAACTCTCCCCACCACGTTCCTCACCTTTATGTTCTTTCCTGCAGTTATGTAAAACTAAAGACATTTAAGCGTATTTAAAGCAATATTTCAAATTCATTAATGTCACCTACTTTATAAAATTAATTAAAATTAATAAAGCTTAAGAGAAGAACACCTCTGAGAATTAGGTACAAAGTCTGCTTGTTTCTACTGATGCAGTTCTAGATATATCTATATATCTTTCTGGGATGAGAACACTCATTATTTTAAATATTTTACAAATTTTCCCAAATTGATGGAATTCTTTGAGAAGCTTCGGTTATTCTCTGTCCTTTGAATGAGAAAAGTGTTTTCCCACAATGCTTGGGGAAGGGAGGAGTAAACTGCAGGAGACCATGTCTTTAAAAAGATACAGAGAGAGATAAATACTTCTTTGAAAGTAGTGTCACCCCTATATTTCTCTTTAAAAAAAGAATTTAAAAATCAGTTTCTTCAGCATTAGACGAGGAAACAAGTAAATGTCAAAAAAAAAAAAAAAAAA
>VZRX01005929.1:366003-397210 GCA_013398075.1 Notiomystis cincta
CCGAACCCTACCCCCCAGTGATTCCAAGGCATTGACTTAGCAGGAAGGAAGGAATCTTTTAACTACTCTGGCACAGCAGTGACTTTCAGTGCTCAACGTCTGCAGGTGGCAGGACTGGGAGGACAAAGATGCAAAAGATATTTCTGGTGTCCCTTCTCCTCAGCAAACAGATATGTGCCTCACTGAAGATAAGTGGGATTTTCTTTCTTACCAAACAAAAGAAATCAAGTCCCTGCCCTTCACTTCATGAAATAAGAGAAAATAACCTTGAGATGTAAAATGTCATCTTTGCTCACATGGCATCCTCATTTTGGAACAGCAGCCCTCTTGAAGGAGAGCACAAACATACCTTGAGTCAGACTCCAGGACAGCAAGGCACTCAGACAGAAAAGTAGGAGTAAAAATGCTTGAACAAAATACGTATCAGAGACCAATGAGTCAGTTCACAAAGTTATTTTTAAAATTAGGAGGTGGCTTGTATTTGCATGTAAACTATTGGTTAACAGTGTGTCTTCCACAGAAGAGACAGAACACAGGACTAGTATCCTGAAAGATTCCCAATAGGAAAATATTTTGAGGTTTCCAGCCCTTGGAGCCTCACTATTCTTTTATTTCCTATACATTTCACATTTGCTGAAGTGTGCTTAAAATACAAACAAGGGGAAAAAATGCAACCAGAGAATTCTTTTATCCTTAATACCTTATGGCAGGTTGTGCTCAGAAACTCTTGCCTTTAATGTCCTGATTGTTTTCCCTGACATAAATTAAGCCACAGGGACAGCTCAGTAAGCACACTGTGCTTGCAGATTTCCAAAGGAAGGTAAATAACCTTTCAACAGTCACCCCACACAGAGAACAGGGAGGGGGGAATAACCCAGAAACTCCACAGGAACACCCAATGTGCCCTTACCTTGTTCTCCCATTACATGTTCTCCCATACGTAAGAGATGGAAAACAATTGTTTCCCTCAATTTAGATGCAACTGCTGGTTTCATCTCTTCTTGAGAGCACCCCCAGGAGCTGCAGGCTGCTGTCCTAAAGCTTGGGCATCTTCATTTTTTTGTCCCCCCCGCCCCTTTTCATCCAGGCAGAACTCGCCCTTTCTGTTTGCAGCCCAGGCTGCTCTGGCCGGGCACTGACTGCACCTCCCCGGTTCTCTGCACACCTGCAGCTGGCCGACATTTCTGTGCCAGGCCCTCTGAGCACAGCCCCTTCTCCTCCCCACCAAGGTCGTCTCGGTCGGGTGCTGCTCCTCCAGCGCGGGAAGCACCTGGCTCTGCTGCTGCTCCCGGCTGTACTGCTGCTCCTCCCGGCTCTGCTGCTGCTCCTCCCGGCTGTGCTGCTGCTCC
Source organism: Notiomystis cincta (assembly GCA_013398075.1). Lineage (NCBI taxonomy): Eukaryota > Metazoa > Chordata > Aves > Passeriformes > Notiomystidae > Notiomystis > Notiomystis cincta. The sequence goes on from VZRX01005929.1 coordinate 367,353, forward strand.
TCCCGGCTCTGCTGCTGCTCCTCCCGGCTGTGCGGCCTCAGCGAGCCCCCCGTCCCTGGAGGGGCCTCCCTCGGGCCCCCTTTGGGGAACATCAAGCGCTGTGCTGAAAACAGACCTACCTCCTCTCCGTACCAAGGAGCAGAGCTCCTCGATGGCACTGATTAATTCCTCAGTTAAAGACCTCCGAGTTTCACACTTGCAGAGCAGAGTTCAGTCCAGGCAGAGTTGCTCTGCTCCTCTGAAGGAGGAGAATAAAAATGCACTCTTTTAACAACCAGCTGGATCAGACTTCTTAGAAATCCAGTGTGTTTATATTTAAGTTTTCTTTCCATTACACGGTTTATGAAGTTTTTAGAATAAGAGATAAAGAAATATCTACTTTCCTATAATATGGAAAGGAATGAGTCCAGCTGCACAGCTGCTATCAAACTCTAGTTCCATACAGCATTTCTTCTTGCAGCAGCCTGGCTGGGGCTACAGGTCAGTGACCTGATTCTCATTCCTTTTCCCTAAGAGCATTAAACCCTCCTAGAGCCTGAAAAGCTTTAGGTAATCAGCAGCCAACTGTACAAATGTAGAGTTAAACTCAGCAGTCCTTTCTCACAGCATCTTAATAAATGAGTCAGTTCTTAAAGTCAGTATCAGCAGCCACTGATGAACTGACAGCAGAAGTGAAGACTGCTGAGGAATGCTAATAGTAAAAGCGATGAAAAGGAGCATTAAAGGGAAAAAGTAAGTTCCCTTTATTTAGCAGTTTCAGTTGAAGGTGATACAGGAACACACAGCAGAAAAGGTCATTAAATGAAAATGGTGAAGCCATTTTGCAGGTTTACCTCTTTTCTAGGGCATTTTACCAGATGATCATAACATGAGACAGTGACAAATGCATTCCAGCTGAGATAAGATATGTGGGTCATGCTGACTTTGCAACATTATAAACCACTATTGGGGATAACACAGCTTCTCTGTGAGGTAATTTACCTTCTTTGGATGAAAAGATAAATGCGAATTAACGGGGAAGAGTCTGAAACATCTGAGCTGTGCTATTGATCTACTAAGGACCTAGATAAGTCACAGAGAAACTAATGCTTGCTTTGCTTGAGATTAGTGATGGATGGGATAGCAGATTTAGCAGCTAAGGGGCTATCACTGTCAACAAAGTCTTAGCACTAATTTTTTTTTTTTAATTATCCTGCAGTAGTAGGGAAAACATGTCCCATAGCAGCAGTAGGCAAAGCGATATTTACTCATGACGTTATGGACTCTAAACTAAAATATTACAGGGAACAAACATACTTGGTGCTTCAAATGTGTTCAACAAAAATACATCTGTTTGTGATGAAACAAATGTGGGTTTAATAAGTATTTAGTTGTAGTATGCAGTTTTCTGAGGGGAGCACAGTGCTCTCTGCTGAGAATACCCGGCTTTCTGCTTCACCTCTAAGGATTCTTTTTAAATACCTGGTCCAGGTACAGCAAATGTATAGTTCTTCTACAAGGAATGTTGTAAAACACTGCTATAATGACACTTCTGGTTGTTGCAGCTGTCGTGGTTTGACATTGGCCCAAATGCCAGACACCCACAAGAGTCACTCACTCACCCTCCCCTGCCACAGCTGGGCAGAGGAGGGAAAAGGAAAAACAAAGGTAACAAATGTGAGTGTGATAAGGACTGGGACAAGGGCAAAGCAGGCTCAGCTTAAGTTGCAGAGTGAATTTATTACTAACAGAACCAGAAGAGGATAATGAGAAGTAAGAGAAGCCCTTAAAATACCCTCTCCCCCCAGCNACCATGTTCTTTCCCTCATATTTTCTCACCTTCTTCTCTTCTCTGACCAGAGGAGAGTTACAAAGAGGAGTTACAAACTTCTCTCACTGGCCCAGTCCTGGCCAGCAGCATGTCCATCTCCAGAGCCATCAGCCACTGGCTCTGCTGGACATGGTGGAAGCTTCCAGCAGCTTCTCACAAGAGCATCTTTGTGGCCCCCTGCTACCAGCAACCAGGCTGTGCCAAATCAACACAGCAGCAAGACCTTTATTCACTTACCTATCACAACCAATGAAAGATATCATAAATTCAAGCACAAGGACCAAATCCTTACTTAGGAAAGTGAATAGAAATTATTTTTAATAGACAATCTAAATGTTTATGAGTATGAAAGTTCTATTTGTAAAAGTCCTTTAAAAAGTATATATTTACTGAGATTTCGATATGGGACCTCTGATACAAGTACTTGCAGAAAGTGCTCTTCAAGATAACAAGCTTCATTTGTAGCTTTTAGTTTGAAAGGAAAGATTTTTCTATTCTAGCCTATCCTTGTCTTTTCTGTGCAGGGTGTAAAGGAGGCATTTGAGTAACCAGCTTGCAAGCTCATCTGCCAAAGTCCCCAACTGAATGAGCAGAGGGAAAACTAAAATCAGTCATGGCCTCCACCTAGTGATCAGCATCCCCCCAGGTGATTTTGGCTGCCATTAAGCACTGAACATGGTTTCCTTTCCAGTATTTTGTATGCAATGCCATTAGAACATACACTTCTGGAAGGAAGATTTGTAATTTCCAATGCTGAATGGTATATTGAGAAATAAACTATTAAGTGCTAAACTTTACTGCCCTTCCCATAGCAGCACCCATAAAAAGGTATACACCAAGCAAAAGGGTGAGATGGCATATGCCTCCTGGGGACTGCCTACTCTCTGGGAAGCACCAAGTCCAGGTGCTGGCATGTGTTCTAACTTGAGTGCAGACTTGAAAGCACCAAGAAATGTACTCAGAAGAAAGCAGAACTCCTTTCATTCCTGCAAAATACCACCAAACACAATTAATTCCAAAGAGTTCACTTCAGCTTTTGTGAATAATTAAAAAGCTGAGGAGCTCCAAAGGGAAGCTTAGCAAAGAACAGAATACTAAGAAAGAAGATGTCATGTGCAAACAACAGAGTATTAAACAAATTAATTCGTAGCCATAACCTCAAGCCAACCAAAGGAAAGGGCAACTGAAGGGCAATAACAGAAAACAAACATCAGTCCCAGAAAGGGCTGAGAGCAAGGTGAAAGTCATTCTGCTGCCTGCATCCATCTCTTACACTGGCATTTCCTCCTGCCCAGCAGCCTCGGCAGAGCGCCGTGATGAGCCCCAGGCTGGTGGAGGCTCTGCTTCCCTGCCCCACACAGGGATGCATCTGGAGGAGTCCTGGGGCATGTTTAGTAAAATCACTGATGTTTTATTCAAGAGCTTTTAGCGAGGAGAAGAGTACACAGTGGTTACTGATACATTTTGCTGCTGATAAAACAGCAATTTTGTGCTCCAACAAAAATTCCTCAGTGGAGCGGTGAATTGGCTCCGCATTGCTGTGGGCCAGACAAAGCCCACAGATTTGTCTGTGAAATGTTTCCTACAGCGTTACCCACAGGCTTTGCTGTGCATCAGTCTCTGTGTCTGCTTCCAAAAGTGCTCCTGGAAGCCAAGCTCATTGGTAGTGCTGAGATGATCACAGAGTTGGTACAGAGGCAGTAGCTGATTTTGGTTTCAGAGCTCCTGCAGGAAAGCAGGGCCTTTCTCCATGTCACCCCTGAGATGAAAGAGAAAGTTGTCTTGTTTCATTGAGAAAATTTCAGGTCATCATATAGAACTGTTAAAAGTAAGAAAGACAAGGATACAGAAGGACTTCCACCAGTGAGAAACACTCACTTCCTCCTTGGTATCTTAAGACAAGTTGCTTCCTTGAAATCAGAAAAGTGTTACACACACGCACAGTAATGAGTAACTACAGAGTTTGGCTGTGTACTCATGCCTTGCACAATAAGGAACCTAGTTTTGTCTCTAGTTATATCTCTAGAATTTAGAAATCAAACCTAATCTAATTTGCTACAGCTGGACACCACCTGCAGAGTACTGTTTAAGTACTCTGAACATTACGTACTTATCTTTTAAATATTGATAATGCCATTTTTCATTTATGTGACATGAAGTCCCACAGGGAATAATTATGCTAATAAACCTTAATGATTCTTGCAAATAAATGATCAAACAAAATTGCTACTGTTGATTTATATTAATGGATGCCTTTAGGAGAAGATTTGTCAGGATGTGCTGCTTCTTGAATCCCAATTCATCTTATTTAGCAGAAGAATGTACATAGTTTGTAAAACAGATTAAGTGTTTAAAATATAATGTGTTCATGCAGTTTGTGCAGTTCATAACACTCAAGGACTATTATCTTGCCTTATGGCAAATCTGCATTAAAGGCTTCTTTGTATACAACCTTTGTCAATCCTTTTTCCCCCTCCTTTTGTCCCCTGTGGCTAAAAAGTCCTCCTTCAGAAGATCTCTATAACTTAACCTTTCTGTCACTCAGGAAGGATCAGTGATCACTGTGCTGTCCTAACAGATGAACACCACTGCTGAACAACTTTGCTTTTACTATAAGTAGCCCAGAAACATTCGTGGTGCTTTAATAAGGGTGCATGACCTGAAAGTGGGTGACCTACAGAATTTTACAAGATATGTTAGGATGAGCAGTTTGTACTTTTCCTCTATTGTGAAATATGCTGGATATTCTCATTCTCAACTACCCATACTTTCGAAATTTGAACCAAGTTCTGTTGGAAAGCAGTTTACATGGGCCTGCCTTTTAGACAAGTATGTATGTTTGAAAGCAATATAAATGGACTTTTTGTTTTAACTTATAAATAATAATTTTCTGACTCCTTATCTATTCAGATGTATACCAGAGAGATACAACTGCAGTTCAAGAACCTCATTTTAGTATTTTCAGAGGAATTATCTCTACCCTCTCTGATCTCCATTACCTGTTTAGTGTTTTCTTCCCATCCCACAGGTGTTTATACTACAAAGTACTCTTTTGGGCACTCCTAATTTCTCAGTTTTCCTCTTGTTGTGAAGCATTTTTCAGGACTTGCCTCACTTCATTTACATGTGAGTACTATTAGTCCTCTTCCTTCTCTGTCAGTGGATTTGGAATGACATCTCTCATCAGGTTTCTCCAGGATCCAAGAGCTCTGTTGAGACCTGATTTCTGCAGACAGAAGAAGCAAAATGTGTGACTAACACACTATGTTAAATGAGATTTTTCATTGCTCCTCCAACACAGAAACTTTTCTCTTAAGCTGCCTCATCTCTTCTTTGCAGGTTGTTTTAATGTGTGGTGATCAGGTGAATCCCATTGCACATGATTTCCTGTGCTTGTTATTTATTTGAAATCCAGTCACTTCTTATTCTCACACCATCTAGCCAGATGTGTCTGCTTTTATGTACTGTGGATGTTCTAATTTAAGTTACTTGATCCTTAACAGTTAGTTCATGCATTTTAGTTAAAATTTATTTACAGTTAGATGATGAAACATTCACTTACACCTTTTTTATGCATGTAAACTGATATTCCAAATGGATGTCACTATTAATTTGCCAGGAACACATACACCTTCCTTAGTGCTTATACAGTGAATTAGTTCTGGTTTAATACTCATTCATTTTTTCCCTGTGTCTTCTAAATAATTCACGTTTATTGATTACGACTTACAAGTACCACTGCACCAGGACTCTGCACTGGCAGCTGCATAAAACAAAATGGTTTTTACCTAGACTGCAAGATTCACTTTCTAAATACTTTCCTCTTTTTAAAACTGACTTGAAAGGAACAATTCATTCTTATCTGCTTGTTATGCAATGTGCTAGTTTCCTGAAGGAAATTATACATTTTTATTTTCTTTCTACTGGGGGGGGCTTTCTTCTTCTGAATTTCAATATTTTGCTATAAGTATTTGAAAAACTTATTCTTTTTGCCTTCCAAGCAGCAAATATCCAACTTGCCTGGCTCCCAGGCTGGCTTAGCAAGTCATGGCAAAATATCCTGTTACTCTGCACACAGCCTAGGATGGGAAAGTTATCCAGCCAGGCCAGACCTAAGGTGTAGAAGGGAGTCCCCCTGCACAAATCCTGCTCTGGACACCTTGAGCTTGAGGACAGAAGCCTGAGTCCTTGTAGCAGCTTGTCCTCAGCTGAAAGCAAGAAAACAACCAACCAATAATAATCAAAATGTGCCTTCAAAGTGGGATGTGGAAATGTAGACTATAAGGCGAGATATATCTTAAATAATAGATAATACTAAGTAGACAGTAGTTGTGGATGTAGAAGATCCACCTTCCATGCCCTAACTGCATCAGATAGAGAATTTGTCCCTTTTTCCTTTAGAAGCCATGAAAAAAAAAGAGATGATTTTCATCCCAAAATGTATGGAAACCCTCCCTAAATAGTAATTTTCTGGCCAGTCCTAGTCAGTGATAAATGAATGCTAAGGTCATATTTATAGGCTCTACTAAAGCTGTGTTTTATTTTATCTAAGATTTGAACACTTTAAACCGATCTGAGTGAAACCTGAAAAAAATCCTAGACATGTGTTGACATTTATTTTCTAAATAATATTGCTAAAAATGTGTAATTCAGCAATAAAATAGACAGAGCTTACAAGCAAATGATATAATAATAATGCTAAACATAAGCTTAGTCATGTCATACTGTAAGGCAAAGCTCTGTAAGGAACTCAAAATGAAGTATGGCAGAAGCATAACAAATAGACAAGAATAACAACACCAGCACACAATACCAAACCACACATTTTTGTGTCATCTCTACCTACAAGAAAAAGATGTTTACTGTGAATTCACTTTATGCTCTGCAGATTTCACTTACACAAAGTTTTGAACCCGTTCTAGTTGGTAATCTTCTAAGTGTAAGGAGATGTGGTAATTTAAGATGCTTAAATGTAAAGCCATGAAATAACATGACATTCATGACATACACCCAAGCTTTCCTGTAGGTCTCCTTCAGGTACCTATTTAATTGTTGATACCCTGGAAACAGCGACATTTTTAAAATAGGTCAAGTAAGTTTTAACCTTAACAAATTAGAGAATTAACATATTTATAGTATTCCATATGTTGTTCAGGTGGAGGAGCTGTCTCTCATGTCCTTCAGGACAGACTAAGGAAAAGAAAGGTCTCCCCAGGCCACATTTTGGTGCATTTTGCCCAGAGAGTGAAAGTCACAGCATACAAACATTGATTTACCAAGGAACAGAAAGGGAAGATGAGCTTTAGCACCTGTTTGCATCAGACTGTCCAGCCCTGGGAGAGGCTCCTAGCCTGGGAGCAGAGGCTGCACTGATTACAGCTGTCTGCATGCAGTGCTGCCTAGGTCTGCCTGAAGATGACCAAAGTGACTATTTTCCTACATAGTATATCTTCAAAATTCACTATCAGAAAACACTAAAATACACTCTCAGGCCTTGGCTTATTTTAAGAGTTTGCTGCACCCTGCTCTTCCTTTAACAGAAGTGCCTTGTTTCCTTGGACAAGTTTCTGTATGACTCACCATTTCCATAATCTCAGCCTCACATTCATGAATGCACCAAGGCTACTGAATATTTATCAGATTTTGGACTTTTTTTTCCCTGAAAGATTTGCATTTAAATAAATGACAACAAAAGAGAGAGCTGAAAGGAGTCTTCCAGAACTCCCCCACATTACCTCTTTCAACTTTTGTACCACCATTGCAGTCATTGTCTACCAAATCTTCCCAGGCAGACAGAGAATATATTACTGTTGCAAAAAGCAAGATGCAGTTTAGGAACAATAACTGCATGCGATTACATGAGTTTACAACATGCATATTGTTATGATACTTGTTGGGGTTTATTGCTATTATTAAAAAGTCTACATATTTGCCTAATCCTTCATTGAAACTGATGTTGAATTTGCTGTTTGTAACTTTTTTGTTATTTTATTTGATTTCTTTTTCTGGAAGATGCTGGAAATTCTGAGCTTATCTTCCCTTAATTAATTTAAAATTAACTTCCTCAGCATAATCTTTTTCTATCCTCTCCCTAGGTGATAGCCAGTCTTCTCACAAGAGAGTCTTCTGGCAGCATTCCCTCCCCATTTTTGGTACAAATGCCACCAATGAGGACCTGCCACTCTCTTTGGTGCCAAGAGAACTGAGATGTTTCTGTTGGACTGGCTCCAACAAGGGTGAAAATCAGAGTTTCTGCATCTTCCTTCAAGCAACATAAAAGAAGCACCAAGATTTCGTCTGCCTACTCTTTGCACAGGCTTTTCCTTTCCCACAGGCATTTACCTGCAACACCAAACATCCACAGAGCAGTGAATAAACTCACCATCAGAGACAAGGAGACTTGTGCTGCCAATGGAAATGGCTGCTGAAGACACAGAGAGCTGTGTGGAAAAGTTCTGAATCAATTTTCCCTTCACCCTCACCCAGTAATGCAGAGAAAGGGAAGATGAAAGTGAAGGAGAAAAAAATTATTTAAAAAGTAATTAAAATACCAAAAGGAGCTTTGAGAGCTTGAAGCTGCTTCTGAGAGTCTATAAAAGAGAGGCAAACTCTGTTAAACATCTGCTAACCTCAGAGCTACAATTGAGCTCATCTTCCCACCCCTGCCACTACCAAACTCCACAGAGAAATGAACAGGAGCAACCTGAGCCCCTTTCTCCTCTCCCCATGTCCCACCTGAGGAAACCTGCACCACGTGAAGGCAGCACCAGAGGCTGGACCAGAGGCATTTGGGGGTGTGATGCCATGCACTAGGTCACGCTTGTAAAGAGATGATTTCAAAGGCAGGTTTTGCTTTTGCAAGGTATTTTTTGGCCTTGCTGTGACCATGATGTGTTTAGAGGGTCAAGGACAGAGCAGCAATGACTCACAATGCCACAGCTGGTGGATAGGATGTCTGTAAGAACTAGAAATCTCCTCCTATTGCTGGCCATTATACCAGTCCTAATGTACCTGCAGCTGCTAAACTGCACTGCAAGAATATTAAATTTGTACAGCTCCTTCATGCTGGCAATTGCAGTAGGTATAGAAAGGTATTACAAAAGCACAGAGAAAGGCTGGATCTATTAAATTCCCAAGGGGGCACCACGAGAAAGTTTAGCAACTTCCAGACCATCACAATGCATTTGTTCTGGTGGCAATACTACCATTAAGGGTTTTTTACTGTATTTCCTAGAACTAATCCCTACCTTTGTAAACTCAGGGTAATTTCTGTCCTGAGGAACAGCGACGTCTCATTCTAAATCCGCTTTAATGATCACGCCTACCCCATTCCACTGAGACCGTTCAGAGGGAAGAGGCTCTAATCTATTTAGCTTCACGAAGGGTTTCTCTCTGACACGTGCTCTCCTAATAGACCATTTATCAGGATGAAGGGTGATCCCCAGAGAGTGCAGACAGCAGGACTGGCCTAGCCTGAGTGACAGTCTGTCCAGCAGAGATTGACTTTAATGAAGCACAGAATAAACAGGAAGATTAAGAGAGTGCAAAAATCAGTGACAAGTTTTGAGTCCACCTGGGTAGCTTACTGTGCAGCACAGATCTGTCACTGAGTTATAAATGGTATATATCTGTTTGGTTGCTAAGGATCAAACACAGCAATCCCACACACATTACAAGAGAAAGCTTTCCCTTTGATTCTCACCCTTGAGAAAGGATACCTGCTTTAAACCCAGAAACAAGCTGAGGGTGGACTGGACTCTGGCAGTTGTCTGGTCTGACCCTCTGCTCACAGCTGGGCCAGTTTCCAGGATGTTGCTCATGGATTTTCCAAATAATTAATTTTCAGTTGATAATCTTCTGTAAATACTCATGATGGAGTTTCTTTCTCTGTGACAGAAATGTAGTGACAGTATGGCTGCATTGTATGGGACCCATCTTAGCAAAGTTCAGACCACAGCCCATCTCCCAAAATCTTGTTACTGAGGATGGATAGAAGGCAGGTGTGCCTGCCAGTCAGAAACATTTACCTCAGGGTGAGATCATGTCAGCAGCTTTCTGCACTGCCTGCTAATGGAAAAAGATCAGCTCAGACACAGACATCTTTGGACAATGACTTGCATCCACAAACATCAGGCACGTAGCCCTGAGGTGTAGCCAAGGCTCATTCTTCATTGTGACAACTGTGACTCTTATGCCAGACATGTCTCCAGCATCTTCAAACTTATTTCTTTTGTTGGACTTGGATAGAAATTCATAAATGGAAGCTATGAATGGAGAGAAATTTTTCACCTAGTGCTAAGTCTCAAATGTGAACAGGATTCTTACTGCTACACCACCTCACAACTAGAAAAGCCCAATTACAGTGTATATATATATATATAAAATATCTACTACCAGCAAGTAAGAATCATATTAAATCTTGTCTCTGGACAATCTGCTGGAAGACAGACACCTCTTTGGTAAATCAAAGAAACCAACCATCTTTCTGCAGAAGCTAGTCTTGAAGAGAACACACATTACTGGCAAGATCATTTCCTTCCAAAAACCTGGAGCTTTAGCCCTAGTTTCTAGAGTAGAATTAAGTCACTATTAACTACTTTCAAGTAGTTTTGCTCGTGTAAGTCAAACTCTTCACTGAAACAAAGCAGAAATTTCCAAACAGAAAAATAACTACAATACTGTCAGACTGTCACTGCCAAATTATCAGGATCACCTATAGTTTTTGACATAAAGTGGCCATGTAAAATCAGCTTTAGAGATGCAGTTCTAGATTTCACACTGTCTAGTTTATTTCCCTATAAAAAGCCTGCTTTGTCTGTGCCAATATTCACATATGACATCCAGGCCAACAGACAATTACTGCTCTACTGTACAGACTCCTGTATGTGTTTGTTTTTTTAAAGCACAATATATAAGGTGTGAGCATAAGAAATGAGGCTGGATGTGAAACAATTAATACAAGAATTTGTATTATTATTTGTTTCAGGATCCCCATCTGCCCATGCTGCAATTGTACATGGCCAACAGATGATGGCACCAAAATTCAGTCTGTTAGCAAACGCTACTTGGGAATTGACAAAGTGCTTGGTCAAATACACCAAAATAAATGTAATGAAATGTAGCTAATTTAAACTGCATAAAATAGACACAACTAAAGGGAGGATGGAATGCACCTTTTACAGTAAACCATCACACTCCCCCTGCTCCCTCTTTGCCCACATCTCAAAGACTTTGTCTTTCCAAGTGTGCACAATCAGGGTCTGACTTCTGAGGGACACTATGGACAGATATTCATATTAATGGCACCATCATACCTTCAGCCTTTCCTAATCTTGTGCTACATACAGCACTAAGAATGCTCTCAACAGCACAGGTTAACTACAGGATCAAATGCACAAGCAAGAATGTGAAGCTCAAGAATGTACTTCCAAATGCATAAATAATTTGGCTGTTAGCAGTCACAAATGTCCTACCCCATCATGGATATTTCCATGAGTTTCTTCAATCTTTCTCAATTGCTCTGGTTTAAACACCATCAGTTTTGGCCAGCACTTGAAAAAACATCTGGTATATAAATATTCATAAATTAATTTATGAGAACTACATTCTCCTTTCACTGCTTCTCAGGTAAACATCAGGTGCAGCTTTAAAGAAGCAGCAGCGGTACAGTTTTAAAGTAGCAGGAGCTGTATATGTGCTTTAAGGTTTGACAACCTGATTAGCAATAGTATTTCTAATGCTGATTATACCTTAAAGCAGGAAGGAGGCAGGTGTTAAATAACTGAACAAAGCAGAACAAACAAACACTTCAGTGTTTAGCAGTTTACTGGGTTTAGTCATTCCAGAGGTTTAATGGAAGCTATGTTGTTTAATCTATGAGAAGTGTTTTCTATTTGCCATATGTTTGCAGAGCCATCATTAAAACTGTAATTTTATTACTGGAATGAACCTCAAAAATATTATGTCCCAGCATTACCTCCTGGAACCAAAGGTCAGAACAGCATTTTGTTCATGGTATTAAGCTCTGATATGCCTCAAGCAAGACAAAGAGGTCCATTTATTCTGGAAGGTCAAATACCCATCAACTATACTTTTTTAAAGTATAATTAGTAGGTTGAATTCTACAGTCCATAATAATGCTAGTGGCCACCCAGTTTTAAAGGGTAGAACCCATTGATATTTCACAAGAGGTATTTAAAATTAGAAAAATACTACAAAGCCTAATTATGGAATATAAAGAGTAAAACATTTTTTGACACCTGACACATTCGTATGTTCCTATTGCCAAAATGACTGCATTGAAATTTGAAAGCTTAAAACTGCATCTTCTGTGTTTAGAGATCACTGTGAAAGCAATTTCTATAACCTGTCCTTTTATCCCTGCTAGCTCATTCATTTACTGATAGGACTGTCATTTGTTGACAGACAGTAATGAAGGTGTTAGTAGCTGGTTTATCCTGCTTTGTACATTTTATACACCTTTCCTCATTAAAGAATATTTTGACACATTAGAACAAGACAACATTATTCTTTATGCTTGATGCACAGGTAGCATCTTTATACTAGTATGTGCCTATGTTAAAAAAGAGCAAAGACTTATTATTAGAAACTGTGCACTGTCTGCTTTTAAGTTATGTCAGGAAAAGGCTTTAGATGAGATGTCAAAATCTGGCAATTCAAATATGCAAATATGACTTTTACACCATCAAAAATAATAACAAGATTCAAAACCTATCTTTGTTATTCATGCAAAGTATATTGCAGGGATTATTTTTTTTTTTATAACTCTGAAGTTGTCTGTACTGTTCCAAAGTAAGTCTTCTGTTCTATATGACTGATGCTTCTCCCTGTATTTTGAGTATTACACTTTGGTCATTTGCTCAGGAACAGCCTTGTAAATGAAAACACTGGAATGGAAATTAAGTAAAAACTTTGTTTCTACAAAAGCTACTATATATTCTCTGTTTAATCTGATTTTCATTGAGGGTTAATATTCTCCATATTTCAGACTTGGATCCATTAAATTCCTTCCTTTCTTCAACCTCCCACTGTCAACTTTTTACAGGATTTTTTGTGAACTAGGTAAGAAAAAAGAATACCATATTTATACCATGTTTACTGGGTTGGGCTTTTGCATGCAGCTCTGAAATGAAAAATGACAATAAGGAGGTTGGAATTAAAAGGCTAAAGTTGCACAGCTAAAATAGCTGTTAATTACCAGTTCCCTAGGTAGCTAAAATAAAAAGCCAGGGCAGACTAGAAGTGATTTTGTTCAGATGAAGTATTTTACATCTTTTCCTTGCATCACTGGGTTTTTTCTCACAAGACCACAGATCAATTACTAAACTACCGAAGTCTATCCCTGATTTGTCAACATCTAAGTGATTAAATACCACTTTATCACAAAAAAGTGAGCCTTGACAGGTGAGAAAGCAGCCTGCCTCATATATGGGCTGTAAAATCAAATATTATCATCGAATCACAGAATTGTTTGGGTAGAAAGGAACCTTATGGATCATCCAGCTCCAATCCCCTGCATGGGCAGGAACCCCTTCCATTAGCCCAGGCTGCCCAAGTCCCATCCAGCCTGGCCTGTGGCAGTGACAATGTTGCATGGCTTCACAGCTGTGTCTTGGATTGCTCACCCCACCCTCAGCTTTACCAGCCCTTGGACCTGAGCTATTTTGAGTTCACTCATGTGCAAATACAAGGCTGGCATCCTGAAATGCCTGCAGGTAGATGAACCAAGATCAGGCAAGAATGGCTCGATAGGAATCTCGATCAGACATCGGGGAAAACACCCATTAGCACATCTATTTACCCATCATTTGCAGAACAAGGGCCCTGAAAGTAGCAATCCCTAAAGCAATACCATAGTTGCCCAATATCTAGCTAAACTCTCCAGGAAAATTCAATTACCTAAGCCAGAAGTCCAGCTAATATAAATCAGAAGGGTCAGGGGAGGAGCCTGTGACTGGTAGTAAAGCACCAGAGGTATAAATGGAATTAATTTCTCCACTCCTAGACACAGCTCAGTGATGAGGGGATAGGGAAGATGAAAATCTCAGGAGGAGCTTCAAGAGGCCGCACCTTACTGGCCACATAATAAAAAATGTCTTTTATTTTAAAGAAATACACAAGGATTATAGTGCTGTATTTATCTTTGTCCATCTTTTTAATCAAATCCAAAATACCATGCTCTGTTCTTCTGGGACAAACATATGTGTGTTCATGTATCTGTGTATTTTAGTAATTTATATAGAACTAATCCAGTGGTGTGATGAGAAATGCACATTACATTTAAATGAGCAAAGGGAATAACAAAGAAAACAGATGAATCCCATTACAGGTGTCTGTGAGGAAGAGAATACTGATGTGGAGCTCCAGTTTGAGAATTTTAACAGCTGTCAACATTAAAATACCCCAGTGGGAATTAGAAGAGTAAAGCCTTTAGCAAATCTTGCAGGTTACTGATGTTTGGCCTGTGCATCCACAGAGGGTTGAAATTAATGGAGCAAGGTTTAAACTCAAGCAGTGGTTTAGGATAATTTTGTATTCTGGTAAAACCCATCTTCATCATCCAGAATGAATGCCTGTCCTTTATTAAAAAGCAAATGTAGCATTTTCAACCTTCTGAATGCTGAGACCAATACATGCAACCAGAGGACTAAAAGTACTGTCTCACTCTTAAATGTAGCAGGATTTAAATCGTGGTGCTTCCTATTCACATGCTTCAGTTACCTCACTAGAAGTGTGAGCTAGATTCAATTATAAAGCATTTAATAATGTTCAGTGAACTTAGTTTCTGTTCGTTACAAAAAAAATCCTTAAGAAGAGAGATTTGTTGTGTTTATAAGACATATTTGCCTTATGTTTATCTCCACTGCTATGAAACATCTTTTCTTACCTTCACACAAGTGCTCTCCAAAGTTCCAGCTTTTTGTGCAAAGAACTATACTCAATATTCAAACAGAAAATAAATGCTACGGGATCCAAACTACAGCAGGATTTGGCTTTCAAGATTCAGAGATGCTTGGATTTTAATGCTTAACTTACTTCAGATTTTGAAACTATACACATTCTCAAAACTTCTGTATATAATAGACAGTTCAGACTGAGAGTTTCCATCTGCTCTGGTAACAAAGAATTTTCTTTCTAGTCACTTGGATTCTGATACTGTTTTCTTCCTCTATTCATTCTATTCCTCTATCCAGGTAATTTTCAATTAGTAAAGTAAATCATTACAGGTTCCAAGAAGACATAATGCTTATTAACAGTTTTGCAACCCATTAGAATACTCACTGCAGAACAAATTAAGCACATCCTATGCTCACTTGTCCTTAAAAGAAAAATTATAGAAATAAAAATAATAATAAAAAAATATTTAAAACTGTTGATGTTAATGTGTTTTGTAAGGGAAGGAAAGAGTAGCTTTAGCTTTCTGTGCCAAAGGTGATAAATTACTCCACTGGTAAAGTCAAGCCTGTTAATTATTATTTTGAAGGTTATTCACAGCTATTGCAAATGCAAGGCCATTTTCGATCACTTGCAATAAAAGGGATGTCAAAAACTTATAGCCAGAAACAGGTTCAGAAACATCATACAAATGAAAGGTAATTTGCACACACACATAACATCTCACGTTTGAATCCAGAAATATCAGTGCTGTAAACTGGTATTTCAAATTTAGCATATTTAAAACGTACTAGAATTTTTGTAAAATAACACGTTTTCCAATTGCCAACCATCTAAGTTGAACAAGAAAAAGTTCTCAAGTTGAGCAAGAAAAACTGGGTCCAAGAGAGACTCTCTTCTTAGAGTCCACCTTCTCCAATGAAATCTAAATTATGGTTAAATCCAGTTTTTTAGCTAACTACAATACAACACAATAGTATTTGGCTAAGCCTGCAGATCTCCAATTATTAGCTCTTTGCTAGTAAATGTTACCTTTAAATTAATTTTCTGCAGACTGAGGAAAGCAGAAAAGAAAACATTGGGTTGAAGATCTAAGGTGAATAGAGCACTAGTCTAATTTCTTAAATGAGCCAAACCTATCCAATGGCTGGAGCACAGGGAGCACGTGCTACTCATCCCAAAGCTGTCTGAAGGTTAAGTGAAAACAGGCTACATCTTGCAGCACTCACTCATCAACTGCCATGGGGAAATCTGCTTAAGTACAGGGATGGTTTGCAGTGTGTACTTTCCACAATGCTGCTAGAGAAATGAGGCAGTTGCAAGTGTATTTGAAAAAGAAAAGACCTGACTGTAATTAGGGAAGAAATGTGCATTAGAGGCTTTTAAAATTTCATTTGGACACTAAATTACATCTTATTTCTCTTTCCTTAACAAACAATAACAAAAATCTCATGACCTAAAATAAGCTTCTTTAAAACTTAGGAGAGCAGCTATTACTCAGTGGCTGTATTGTACTATCACACTGAAAATACCACCCAATGAGTCTTGCTGTACTTGCCCTACAAATATATGAACCAATCTCTGCCCTAAAGAGTTTATAGTTTGTATGTTATAAAGTCTAATTATAGTGTGGGCATAACCACAAATCCTCCTACAAGTGGCAAAAATCCGAAAAATCAAGATAATTACAACCCTTGCTCATCCTGATTTTTGAGGCTATTTTTAGAACAGCATAGGCTGATGTGCTCTGAGCTTTTTTGTATTTGCATTAAGTCCTCTGTGATTCCTCCTCTGAAATGTGTGCATATGCTGAGTCCATGTGAGATGCTACCACTGGCGCTTGTCATAAGAATTAAATCCCTCTCAAGCTTGTTTACAGCTCAGCACTTGTCATACTGCTCCCCTGAGCTTCATGCCTGGTTGGGTTTTTTCTTTCTCTTTGGCTTTGTGAAAGATTTAATTTCTTTTTTGTTTATGTGTGTACTTACACTTGCAGGTGCAGAAAAGAAAAAAATCACTGTACCCAGATGTTTTGAAGCTGCAATAGTATACATACAGCTGAAATTAAGGAGAAAAACTGTAGCAGATAAAACCAACTTTCTCATATATTCTGCAGCATATTTAATAAACCTATCATGTTTCATTGACAAGAAGACTCTCAACTTCCATTTTAGGAAGACCAGAATATTTTACAGTTGTTTTTTTTCTGCCCTTTTGCAAAGAGCTTTTTAACATCTGAGGATGGTCCAATTACTCCTATTTTCAGTTTGACTAATATCCTCTTGTAATGGTTCCAGATTCCATCACCACTACAGCTACTACAAATCAAGCTGTCTTAGCACATTACTGAGTTTGCTGAACTCAGTTTCACCCAAATTTTCACACATAATTTGAAAATTATATTGTATCGTTAAAAAAAACCAACCAAACAAAAAACCAAACAAAAAACACCACCAAAAAAAACCGCTAAACAATCCTCTTGCCTCTGTAGGATAAGTCATGGTCTGGATTGCCTGTAGGGCCTCCAGTTCTGATCTCTCATATCACATCTAGTTAAGCATGTCTCAATTTCACAACTGTCACTGGTTAACCCTGCAATTCATTTACCCACCACATACTGCAATAGTCCATAAAAGGGTGAAAATACTGCTGAGCTGTGGTTTCATTGGCACCTACTGCAGCCATCCCTCTACACACAGAGCAATGGCTTGTCTGCTTCCCCTCCCCAGCAGCTGCAGGCAGAGCCCTTCCCAGGCAGGATAAGGGCTGCTTATGCCTTTGCTCCACCTCAGCACCTGCATGGAGAACCTTTCCACATGCATGTTCACAGTCAATCCAATTTATTCACACAATATTGTGTGGAACAAAAGAATTTTTCTGTGAACTTGTTTTTGATCAACTTTTACCTTTTGACTTTTCTAGTCATGCACAATTTGCAACACAGAACTTGCTGATGATTGGAATAACAAAAATATAAGCATCTGATGCAGAACCCACTGGAATTTTAAAGGGCACTCTTGTGAAACCTAAGCAGATGAATCTGCTCTTTTTTAAGCTGTTTTCAGCTTCAGTAACTTCCTCTAGATCTCCACTGGACACAATATGGAAGAGCCTGATCAATGGTTCTGTGACGTGACCTCTACAGTCACAGCATTCTGCCTGCTAGCACAGTGGGGAGGTCAATTTTTTACTTTTATACCCAAGTATTTGTTGGGTTTTCTGTGCATTTCCAGCAAGCATAAATGTTTCCTGCTCTGCATGTTCAGCAGGGTAAATGAAACATAAGAGACCCTAGTGGATAATATAAGAGAGGTGCAGAAAATGCTTTTCACCTCCTCTGACTCAGATATTGAAATTATATATATTTCACTTGATGGACAGGAACTATGTTTGGACCAAGTGAACTTTGACAATTATTGATCTTTAACTAATTGGTGTACATTATACTCAAGAATATCAGTTTAGAGTCAGGTCAAATCTTTGTGCTGTGAAGTGACTGGTAATAGTTTCACCCAATGCTGCACAGAATCTCATGTTTCTTGATAGAGATGTCTACTTTCATTAACCAAACTCTCATTAAACAAAAGACTAAAAGTAGAAGCATTTTGCTTGTTCTATATTCCACTCACAATAAGGTTCCCATTTGCTGCTGCTTCTTATTGATCTCTTATTGCAATGAGGCATCTTGATAATTCAATGAGTCTTTATTTGCTGCTTTGTATTTTCTCTGGAGATTCTGTTCAGAATTCCTATCACCTTTAGCATCACCTGTAAGGAAGAGAATATAGCTGTTATTGCAGGGTGTCTGTTCAGAGTGGATATATTTTACCCACTCTAATTAAGGATAAGCAAAAGACTGACCTTCTAAACATCTTTTTCATAGTTCCCTCTCCTTGTTCCCTGTATGTTTTGCAAGGTAACACATATATAAAAGAGATGTGACCAAGAAATTCTCGTAACAGTGCAAGTAGATTGTAAGCTCTCTCAAACAATACTTTTTTTTGATGGAAAGAACCAACACATTTGTAAGGACTGTGTAAACACATTAAATAAAGAATACATTAATATAAACCACAAATTATGTGGGAGGAAAACAGATACATTTTTATTACTGTCAAAATACGAATGGCAATTAAGAGGCAATAATATGTTAAAAGCTTCCAAGATAGCTGAGTAGCTCACCTAGTCAGAAGTGTGCTTGGATTAGCAAGATGCTCTAATTCAAGTATAACGGCAATTTTAGAACAATCTGTTTAGACAACTTTGTGCTCAAAACAGCCTAAGGATTGCTGCTGAACTCTTCTCATTTTTAACATTATAAAAAGCAAGACCCTCTTTGTGTTTTATTACTCTGTTCAGGTACATCAGGGAAAATGAAACCAAGTTATGTTTTCATTATAGTTGCACATAATTATGTGTGTGCACAAAGAAAAGCACTGGGAAGGCAGGAACTGCCCAATGTAGCTAAGGCTTCACTTGACTTCCTGTACTGTCACCATTACCTATCAAGATCAGTGTTTCTAAAGTTTTCCTTTAAGGCTGAATTCTTCCTAATTACTCACAGTGCTGGGATTCATTTTGACTCCCTCTAGCCTATCCCACTTAAATGGTATCTCACAAATACACTGGATTTCATTAAATAACTGGGGAAATGATATTGTGTGCCATCAACTTGCTAGCCCCAAGTAGTGAAGTCTTTCCAAAAAGATTAGGCAGAAAGACAAAACCCATCTGAAAACCCAAGAAACTGGCACACAAAATTCAATCCTCATTTCAGGAATAAACACATAGGTAATTAAACAAACAAAAAAAAACCACTTTAAAAACTATGAAGCATTCATGTTCCAAGCATTAAAAGAGAAGAAAACAAGGGCTTTGATTTGTTGCTAAAATATTATGACAGATCCATATGAAAAACTCACAAGAGGCTGTAAGAAACAGACCCGCAGGTGATTTTCCGTTAGTCAAAAGGATTAATTCTTAATTACACTATTTATGAGCAAAACATATGAAGGTTACATTTTCAAGGCTACCACACTCTCAGTATGAGACAACTTCCTTCACAAAGAAACCATTATTTTCACAAAAAGCTTTGGAGAAAATAGCTCTTTTGACTTAAATGCCTAACACTGAGACCTTAGTGAACCAAAGTATGAAATGCAGTTTATTTACATTACATTCATAGCATAAACGACTTAGCAATGCTAATTAAAAATGGGGGATTGCTTGCTGAAAAGCTACTGGTTTTGATCATGGACTTGATATTATTTTGGCCTGATTAGAGCTACACATGTAATTTGAGCAGTCAATTTTCTTAATATGAAGATAAATTTGCCCAAACATAAATGCAGATACAGATATAACATCACAGTTATCTTTCTGGTTGTCAGAAAAAGCTCAGTCTCTCTGATAAAATGGTTTCAACAGGAAAAAGCCCCTCAATAAACCCAGCACATTTTTATGTCAATAAACACATTAGCTTTATAGCACCTTGAAGGCATGCCTACATTCAGCTCCCTCAAAGTATTTCACAGATAAACATTTCCCACTTTTTTGTTTTCTTTAATCTGGTGCAAAAAGGAAATATCAGCTTTACAAGGTTAATTTGGGTCAATGAAATGACTGAATACAAAATTTTAATTACTTGTCTTAGAGCTACAACAGTGATCCAAAACTCAAAAGGAACTCTCTGTATAGTGTCTGTAAACTAATATGAAATACCAGTCAACATACTTTCCCCTTTAGTATAAAATTAATGGGGAAGATTAGAGTTAAAATCCTGCATAAAAATATAATGTTCAAAGGAGATAACATGCCAGCCTTCATTGAGCCTTCTGAACTACATTAAAACTGGAATGAACATTTTAGTAAAAGCAAAAATCATTCAATGTAATCATAAAACATACTTACCTTTTTTTTTTTAAGGGCATATGAAGCATACATCAAAACATAGAGGATGCAACTAGACAAAGTAAGTTTGCAAGCTGCAAAAATCAACACTAATGAAAACAAAGAGAACAATTAGGTAAAAATTTGCTCTACACAAAAAATTCTAAGTGGTCTGTAAAATATTCTGCTGTGACAGCCTATGGTCACAGTCCTTAGTAAAATATTTGTGTATCTGCCAATATAAAAAAATTACTGCTTTCTGCATGCCAGCATGTAAGTAACAATGCTTAATGCCTGCAGGAAAGCTTTAAGATCTTTTATTTAAGGTGTTGCAGAATACAAGTGTTACTCAAGATTCTTTACCCTGACCTTTAGTTTCTGATTCCTTCTAGAAGCAGCACAACAGAAATGAGATTTAACATGTATTGCCCAAGGTTCTTCTCTGTCTCTGCCCAAGGAAAAGCAAAGCAGACCAAGTTTTGTTATAAAAACTTTCTCATTTAAAATACATCACCCAATGATTAGAATTCAGTATGTGCTACAATTGGAATTTTTGTGTGTTTACTCAGCCATTCCATTTAGGAAAATCTGAAGCACAGGTCCATCAAAGCTTCCCTCCCAAGCTGCACAAGGCAAACAGTCACTGTTGCACTTGAGGAAGATCCAAACTGAACATCCACTGATTACCATGATAACTGCAGTTTTCTATTGAATGTCAATAATGTAGACAGTATACATGTGGCATACAACTTCCTTAGAAATAAGCACCATATAAACAAGCTGCAGTGATTATTCAAGCAAATAGGATAAGGCTCTTGAGAGGAAAGGGTGATTGTACTATGGACACCAAGAATTAAGTGACTGTTTTTTGGTAAGGCAATGAAAACTGGAGGGGAAATTACTTCCCCAGGACAAAAAGAGAGGTGACACAGTGTAAGAACTACTGATGGCTGGATGGAAAAACAACTTTTAAATGACTCAGAAACAACAAGCTGTATCATGTGCAGTTATGTTCAATTAACTAAAAACACGTTAATGAAACTTGATTTTCCAGAGCAGCTTCTGCCAAAAGTATGAATTTAAGTTCTCTCAGGGAAACCTCCCAAATAACATGATAGAAAACAATCTTTGTACTTGTGCAGTTTCCTACAGTGTTTATGACCAAATCAATTACTTCATATAGCATAAATAGTAATGAGTTTTAGTTTTTCTCCTTCACAAAAATACCATACCAGTGTTTCCATGATATCCCTTCCTTGCCTATGAGAAACTATTTCATGCTCTTGCTAGAACAATTGAGTTCTTTCATCTTTTCTTTCAGAAGGACCAGAAGCTATTTGAGTGTTTGTACCTAATATTACTTTTTGCATAAACATTGTCAAAATGGTTTGAAACAAACGTTGCTTTAGATAATAAGCAGCTAAGATGACATGGATATAGTTCTGCCAAAAATGCAGATCCTTAACACTGAGTTCTATTTTCCACCTTTTCTGGTGGAAAGAAAGATTTGTGGTCAAATCCTTCCAAGCTCTTATTAAAATGATAAATGTTTTCAAAATTTAATTGCATAATGAAAGACATATGAGGAAATTACAAGTATCACAACTGGTTCCAGCTGAACTTAAACTTTTCTAACACCATATATCAGAACATTATTCAAAATATGTAATTTGCATAGAAGATCATCAATCAGATTAAAAATACTACAGATTTCTCTGGGTTTCAACAGAGATGCATTCAGGAACTCCCTCGGTAACATACACAACCAGTTTTGTAGCTGATGAACTGCTTTAAACTGCATAAAATAAAGCATCACAGTGAGTAATCTTCCATGTGTAAAAGCATGAAGACATCAGACTGGTTAACCAAACCACTATTTAATGATTTTACTAAAATCTTTAAAGAACAAAAGAATAATGCAACTTATTCTTCTCAGCTTTTTCATGTGTCATGGTATTTGAAATTCTTCAAGTGGCAGATCTCAAAGAGCTGTGTAAACTGTTGCACTTTTCTTCTTTAAAAGTCTTCTACATGTGCATGGATGACGATGAAGATGCAGTCCAAAATGTAAATCATACATCTCTTTAGAGCTTGAAGGAACTTTTGAGGCTGTTGAGATGTGGTTTATTTAGAGGCTCCAATAGGTAAGCTGGATGGTCTCTAGCTTTTAATACTGTTAGACTCACTTAGCAGCTGAGCTCGGTGAAATTAAGGAGGACAGAGAAAACTTCAGTTGCAGGCTGACAGGCCAGAAAAATATCTGTATAGGCTGGAAAGGTTAGCACATCATATCACAATACACAGATACAAAAAAAAATGTTTATGCATAGGCACTTGCTCATTTAATTCTAAAATAAAACAAACAAACAACCCAAAAACTAACAAAAATCCCCAATGAAACATAGGTCTCAAATTCACAATATTGAAGTCACTTATTTTCTGGGAAGTCACTAAATCATTTTTAAAAATGGGAGAAGACTAGGCCCAAAGTTTCAAGCTGAGCATAAAATTATACGCAAAGACAGATTTTTGTTGCAAATATTTACTCAAAAAGGAATAATTTACAGCAGTGCTTTAACAGCTGTTCAGAACATTTAACATTCATTAAAAACAAAACTGTAAGTTAAAAGCACATTCTGAATGTTTCAAATGGAGCAATGAAATCAAAAAGCAAGCTACTGTTAATCATATGCATTCCTAAATCTAGCTAACTAGAAGACAAAAATAACCCCCAAAACCAAAAAAATCCAAACCAAAACCAGCAGCCATCTTCCTGTACATAACTTAGACAACAAAAAGTTCTGAAACTGAACTGTACAATTCTACTTTATATGCCCTTGTGTTCTATTTTTAAGTTAGCCAGTAGCAGCTGCAAAATGGCAGAACGCATGCCAGGTGGTGTTTCCAGTTTGGAGTTTTCCTTATTTTTGCTTAAAACCATGTTTACATTAAACCATACTTTGGTGTGACTTACAGACCATTCCTACGGGTCTACGGCTAAGAATGATTAAACCAACGGTAAAAGCCTAACAGCTACAGTACTTTCAGCATTTTGTCCTACTTCATACGTTAGGTTCGGTATTTCTGCACAGCCTGCACAGTGAAAACCCCACAAATATATATTTTTATTGTAATAATTTCACTTTCACTGAAAGTTTATTAAGGTAAGTTTACAGCCTGGCAGGATTACACCTGTACAGAGGTGCACAAATTCATATGCTTCTGTTACGTGCTTTTACAGACAGGAATGTGACACCAAGTCCCGAGGTTTGTATTTGCCTAAACCTATCAGCAGACCAATAACCTTCATTACAAGTGTGCTCCATATTAGCATCAGAAGTGAATTCCTACTCAATCCCCAGTTCAATGACATTGACACTAAAGAATTTAGAAAAATACTTTCTGGGCGAACAAATCACCTTATCCTGGGCTAGTTAACTATAAAAAAATTAGAATTTATACCTCTTTCAAGTATCAATCTAATAATATATCACATCCAAGAGACAGGAAGATATATTTTAATGTGTTACCTTTCTGAAGCTTAATGAATTCATACATACACATACATGCTACCTCCATATGCAAACTTCCCTTTGGTGTCTCTTTCTCTTCTCCTCCCTTTTAAAATTTTTAGTATTTAGCATCCATGAGCACACTCTTCAGGAATGGTCCATGGAGTTCTTATCATAGTTTAAAACAAACAATAAAATTAACACAATTTCAGCTTGCTTCATTTTCATCTGTCTTGTTAGCAGTTGTTTCCATTCTGTTGGGATTGCTTTCTCTAGAAGTCTCATCTGTTTGTTCAGCGAGCTGTCCTGCTTTCTTTGACGAAGGTGCGACATTACCTTTTTGGAGAATTTCAGTAGCTTCGTGCTCTAGTACTTCTGATGGAGTTAAAGGCTCCAAATGAATACTGCCTTGCTCACTTATGTCTGAACTTACGGACTCGGGCTCGTCCCTCTTTCTCAAGAACTGCTCAAAGCTGACATCTTCACCCAAGGTCAGCTTTAAGTCCCTCACGTTCTTGGCTGAAAGCGTCGTTTCGTCCGAGGGACGCGCTTTACTCTGCTCGCTCAGGACAATGTCATCCGGACTTTGGCACGTTTTCATCTCGCTTTCATCACCAACAGCATTTTGTTTCTCATCTACTAACTGCTTGCTATTAGCTGAATCACAGTATGCTCTTTTCTCATGCAAAGAATTGTTTGAGCTGCTGCCAGGGAGTTCCAAACTAGGAACATTATCTGTATTTGACAGTGATGAGTCTCCTTCACCCTTTTCAACGGATGCAACTTTTTTAGTTTGATTTCTACTGCATTCTTTTGTTTCATCTGAAGAGTCATGCTCTTGTTTGCTGAAAAAAATGAAAAAAGTTATTTTTAGATAGGATTTTTATAATTTTGTATTATAAATGAAATAAAGCAATGCATGGCTATAGTCTGCAAAGTGACACTCAGAGGAGTATTAAAGATTTCCTCTTCAGGATTTGTCACAAGCCTTCACAGCAAGAAAGGCAGAATTTAATTAACAGTTGCATTCTTCTTATCTATTTACAAACTCAAACAATTAGTACTCTAGTTCTTTCATTTCAGCTCCAGAATGGAAGATTGCCTTTGTGTGACACGCAGCATTTCCCAAAATAACACCTACAGCTCCTCTACCTGCACAGCCTCTTTGACACAGATGCAGATAAAATTGCTTTTTATATTTATACCACCAACTGACTCTGCAATACTCATGAGAATAAAGCTAACAGCTGGAAATCTAAATTAACAAATCCAAAATCTATCTGAGCAACCACAATCTGGATTCACTGAAAGAGTGAATCTGTGAAGTAGCATTTTCAGTCACCTTTCAGAGTAAAACTGTGTGTTTATAAAGAAGAAATACAGAAATAGAGAAGCTAAATTTTTCCTGTAAAGATTAAAACTGATTAAAGTTTAATACAATTTTTAATTAATCCAAAGTTTTACAGAAAGAGAAACAGATTTGATTACCTAAAATGATGATGGTGACAGACAAAAGAAAGTGTGGGGAAGAGGAAAGGAAAAGCTGGAAGAACAATAATTTGTCTGATTTCAGATATAAATTCGATACAGAAAGTGAAATAAGGAGCAAATTCTCCCAAAAAACTTTTAAAATTAAAATTGAAAGTAACAATCTGAACAGTAACATGCAGAAAAAAAGCTGTGAGAAACACAGTATCACCAAATATCTCTTTAATCAAAATGGATTTTTATTTTATTTCTTCAAGTGGTTTTAAAAAGCGGTTTGAAACAATTTTTGGCTAAAGCCACTCAAATTCTGTAAGCAACATGCAGTTCAGAACTCTTAAAAGGAAGAACCAATTCCTTGTTACTATGTTTTTTCATATATTTTCAAGCTGAAAACATACATATGTTCTACTCATCCATGAATTTGTAACAATTCAAGTGATTAATTTATATGATAAATGATTTTGGGTTCCACAGAAAATGGTTATTCTGGGAAAGGAGCTACAAGCATTCAGAAATCTGTTTTCAAGTTTTACTTTCATTTAAATAAACATATCCAAGAATATTCCGTTTCCTACTTCTATTCTAGGTCAGAAGAATAATCTGAGCAGGAATAAGAGACTGTTGGGATATCCTTCAGTGGTGAAATTTTGGTGGTCACTGGAGTAGTCATAAGAATCTTTTCACCCTGTTACAATGACTTTTCACTAATTATAAGGAATGAACTCAAGAGATAGGCCAACCTCTTTACCAAACTACAACCTGCATTTGCTACTTTTGTCAAACAGAAATGTTAGGGTTTGGGGTTTTTTCTCATTTAGTGGAGTAGCTATAGAGTAGATGACATTCTCAAATACACAATTTATGTATTCAAGTTCTTATCTCTCAAACATCTAGAAAGAAAACAGCAAAAAAGGTAATATTGGAGGGAAAACTCGAGACTAAGTTCCAGTACAAAAGCCAAGGCTCAGAAGCACCCCTCAGCTGCAGCTGACATAGCTGGTTTCCTATTGTTCTTAATTTCTTCATCTATTCCAGAGAAACACTTGAGTTATACAGAGCCATATAAATACTAGTTCAATATTTAGAATTGTTTACATATGAAAATCTAGTTAACTCTTCATAAAATAAGGTATACACACATGACCTTTAGCTGCTATTTTTCAGCAAGCAGCTTGAGGGCAAGATCTAGTTGCAGAGCTAACAGGCACAGTATTGTGCTTTATGTGGAAAGTTTTGAACATATATGCAAAACAAAAAAAAAAATAGGTTTGAAATAAAGGGATGACTAATGCCTAATTATCCCACAAAGAGCAATGTTTCCACACTGAATAACCCAGATGGATTACATACATGTGTATACACACACAGAGACAAGGCTCCCATCAAGAAACTCCTCAAAGGACAAATATGCCCCTAATATATAAAACAAATTGATCACAATCTTCTTCACCTTCTAGTAACCAAAATCCCAGCTTCACCCAAACCCAGCCCCTTTTTCTTCCTCATTTTTGGCAAAACACAGAAAGGGAGGAGGAAGTGGTGGGAGAAGAGAAGAAAGACATACACATACACACACGGTTGTGCAACAACCACATCACAAAAACAATTATCCACAACCAACAGTGATCTTTCAGATTGCTAAGCACAACTGTGAGTTCCTTTAGGTAGAACAGTTCTCCAATGAAATAATTTGCCTCTGCAATGAACTGCAGATGAATCAGCAGACCCTAGAGACTGTGATGCACTAAAATATCACAGGAAACATCATACAATATTTTCAGAATTCATTCTGTTAGTACGTCAGTAGCTGAAAAAGGAAAGCCTTCTATCCAGTACTAGTAACTAAAAGTACTCTTATTAATCTATGTGCAAATAGCACTGGTTACAGTGTAAGAAAACTAAAAAGTCAGGCATCCAAAAATACAGGAGAATGTGAGAATATTAACAGCTGTATTATACAGAAAAGAGGATGTCAGGGAACAGCTGGAATGCAAAATCTGACCTGTTTAATGAAATCAATGAGTCCAGGTTCATGACCTGACCACCAAGTATGGGATACATTAATGAGCTAATAGAGTCTATCTATCTGAAATCAGGGCTTGCAATACGACTGCTTCAAGGGAGCAGCACAAGCCATAGCTCTGAATGCAAGAGATGAGTCTACCAAGTACAAACACCCCCACCTCAGGAAACAAAGGATTAAAAATTAAAGCAATCTAGCTTTCTTTTTTCTCATTGTACAGAAAATAAAAGATTTGGGTGCCAAGTGAGGCTGAGGAAAGCTAGTCTCTTATCACTTATTTTAAAATCCTACTAGCTCAAGCTTTTTTGCTGCATTATTTAGAATACTTTATTATTTTATATTGGTTATTTCATTTTAGGATTTTAAAAATAATTCAGGGAAAAATTCTGCGGCAAGAAAGAAAAAAAACCTCAACCCTATAAACAAGTGACATTTACACATCTGCATACAGAGTAGTTGTAAAGTGTGTACAAACACTTTTTGTGTTCCCTTCAGTCTGTGGAAAAGGGTTCTCCAGGTAACAAAACTTGTAATACAGCTGCATTTCCATTAACAGTGTGGTGTGATCCATTCCTTATTGCTCCCACATAGTTTGGTTTACAAGGCAGTACTGGGGAATGCAAACTGCACTTCTTTTTTGAGGAAAATGAACTGGAAGCTCTGGCCCACAAGTGCTCCAAGCCCTAATGGAACTGAGTCCTCAAGAGTCCAAACCAACACAGGATGTTCCACACAGCTCTGCATGTGTGCACAGCATGAGCACTGTCCAGAGAACATGGGTCTGGTCTAAAATAATACCTCTGAACCTCAAAGCACTGAAAAGATGCAGCATTTTCAGTGTTCACTGCTTTCACCTACTGACCTACTCCTGCAACCTGCTCCTGCAGCACTACCTACTTGATAATATCAACAAAACTACCTTGGGTTAATAACGGAGAGAGGTGTGAGGACAGAGGATCTCTAGTGTTAGAGCTACAAGACCCCAAAAGTCTGTCTTAAAGCCTATGAAACAGCATCAAACAAAGGTTTCATCAGAAAGCACAGAACAGATTTCTGTATTACAATTCTTTTTGTCTACGTAGACACAAGGAGAGGAAGAAGTACTACATCATATTCTACTAGAATTACAGTGACTATTTAATAAACTGTAGCCAAAAGACAGAGATAACTTCTAATACCTGAACCATTTAGTCTCAATTATTAAGCAAGCATTTTAAGTGAAGGAAGAATTTCAAATAATTTGACCCACACTGCATCTGACAGAATAAAAAGAGATGAAGCAGACAGAGTTACTCTGAAAGCAGTTAGTCTTTTTTCTTCCTTTAGAGGCACTATAAATGCCTGTATAACAAATGACCACAATTAAGTTTCTACTAAGTTTTTAAAGGTTAAATTTGCACCAACAATTGTGAAAGATCACTAACTGGGATAATATATTTCAGGCTGTTGAATATGGAGTAACATGAAGTAGAAGTCTATCCACAACATGTGCCAATAAAAGGTATAAAATTTCAATTCTTTCCCCAGACTGACATAATTTAAGAGAACTGTAATTATTAGTCAACAGTTTCACATATTTGCTCTGCTAAGAATTTGGTTGAGTATGCTTTCCATAAATGACACAGGTTTTTAAAGGCCTAGAGAAATACACAAGAATTAACATTTTATACTGTATTTTAAAATTGTTTCCCACAGACAATACAATAAAAAAAGTTTCTCTTAACTACCTGGTCAATTTAGTTACTATCCTATGAATCTTGACTAATTTGCCATTTAAGCATTACTTACAATATGTTTTGACACTTGGAACCTAAATTCTCCATGTCTTATTGAGGAAGTAAGTACCTTACAAGTGCCACTGAAAATTTTCTGTCATAGGAAACATTATGAAAATACTGATCCAACAGTTTTTGTCCAATTACCTGATAAATAACACAGCATGTGTTATTTATGTACCTGATTTCAAGATGCAGCTGATCATTGCATTTACCTTTCAAAAGTTGGTGTTTCAGTTTTTCCTTCAGATAAACTAGGTCTTGAAATTTTCTGTAATAATTAATGATATTTCTTTTATTTTACATTCATGAGCAGCTGATGACAATATAAAGTTGTAGAAATATTTTCACACTGATATTCCCATGAATCTGTTATGTAGCAGAGACTGAGCATAGATCTCAGTAAAGATGCTTCCAAAGAGTCTTCCAAATTAAAAAAAAAAAAA
>VZRX01005929.1:397256-440136 GCA_013398075.1 Notiomystis cincta
CAAAACCCACAGAAACAAAGCAAAACTAGAAAGCAACTACTGTAGCCTTTTCCATTAACGTGTAATTTCAATTATGCCTTAGTGAACAGGATGAAAACCAAGTCTGGACAGTTTTATATTTGGACAGAAAAAATATCTGAACTAAACTTGTGTTTTGCTAGCACAAAAAGGGCAAAAAAAGGAAAAGCAAACTGAAGTTAATATATTTTTTAAGCATTACACAGTGTTTGAGCCCTACAAATGCTACTAAATTACATGTAAACATATTGAAGACTCAAGAGAATGCTAGTCACAGAAGAAACTTTTGAGTCTCTATTAAAACTTATCCAATGAAATAAACTTTTTAACTCTTGATGGCATGATAAAATGAATTTCTTCCTTCAAATCTTAGAACAGTAGAAAAGCATGTGAATGAAAACTGCCATTTAGAAACAGCCAACCAGTCTTCTCAAAGCATCTTAGACACTACAGGGCATCTTACTTATATATTAATCATATTTAGGAAACACTAAGTGCCTAAGTGACAAAATTAATTACTTAAGACACTTTTTATTTGTCTCAATACAACTTGGTTCATTCTGGTTCAAGAAAGGAGAGGTCACTGTATATAAAGATGAACATTTAGAATTACTATTTGTATCACCTTATATTTTAAACTACATAAACAATGCCACATACTTTTAGCATAGTCATTTCTCCCACACACAACTGGTACATTTTGTTTCAATGAGGCCAAAATACACTGCAAATATTTGAAAACTGTATGGCAAAGTTGAGTTTCTTCTATATTTTAAAATACCCTTTGCAATAAGGCTCTTGTACTTCATTCTATTTCTGTCACACAAAACCCAAACACACATGAGCTACACTAAGAAACTTTCCAACTCAGAATTATTGCACTCTGCCTTCTACAGAGCCTCCTTCTCTACCCACCACTCTCCTCTGCCCTGGCTGATCTGTTTGCCCCTGAGAACTACCAGGAAAGAAGGATTTCTTGAGCTATCTCTTGGAATTTTAAATGTTCTGTTTTTAAACTACCTGATTCATCCACCTGTATTTTTGGTTCTTCAGCACCATAAGGATTTGTCCTTTGACCTCCTGCTGTGGATTTCAATAAACAGCCAAAATGTCAAGCATTTGGTTGCAGCACAGTAACAGGCAGTCCATGGCACCTTGGAAAAAACAATCAGAGGTTCCACGGGGCACAGACCACACTGACAGGCAGCAACTCACTGTTCTGAAAGGTCTGGGTTCAGGTGCTCTGTCAGTTCAGTCACTTAACATCAAAGTAGCTTTTGCTGCTCTGTGTTCTCTGTCTTTTCCAACTGCAAGGGTTCCAGTGTGGGGTTTGGGGTTTGTTATGTTTTTATTTGGGTTTAGATGGAAGATGTTGCATTTTTTGTTTTATTTTTTAAATGAAAGCCAGTATTATGGAACACAATTCTGTGGAGAAAAATGCAAATGTGACATCTTCTCTAATGCTGAAAAACAATATGGGGTAAAAAAGAAAAACTAAGAAGTGGCAATGGAATCTATGCAAAAGGTGTGCCTGTGTAAGAGAATCTTTCTAAACACTTCTGTATGTTCTTCTCCTTTCTACAAAACCATTGCTTCTGTTAAAGAAATTCACCAAACCCTTTGTATTTTGGAAAGCTGGCAAGTAGTGTTATGAGACAAATCTTTTCTAGGTCTGAGGACGTCTACTGCTCTCTTATCATCTGGGATTTCTGGAACAAGAGTGCCCTTTCTGAAGGGCAACAGAAAGACAACTTCTTAAAAAAAAAAAATCTGTAAAATCAGAATCCAAAGATTGTATTTTTGAAAAAAAAAAAAAGTTAAGAATATGTACTGTGAGATCATTTAGATTCTGATAGGCCTCTAAAAATTACAGTTCGGAGCCAATATTAATCCAAATCTCACAGTTAGCCATTTCCAGGTTCCCTGAATATGAAGATACATAAGGAAAGCAAACCATTCCTTCATTGGAGTCTAGCATTCAACTCAACCAAAGGGACATACCACAAACTGCACATCCCTGGTGTGGCAGCCCCACCAAAGGTGTGCCTCTGACACAGCCCAGCTTTCTGCAGTAAAACACTGAGCTGGATTCTTACACTGTGCAGATGCTCTGGACACCACAATCAGTTATATACTGTAGAATCAGTAAAGAATTGTCTTGGATCTTCACACTACATACAAAGTCCAAAGACACTCAGACTGTGTAGAAAAGCAAAGACATTACCCCCAGCTGAGCTTCTTTCTCGCTAATGGAGATTTCAGTGTGGATAATGAATTAAGGTTCGATGTTTTAAAATACTGTATGCTTGAAATAGAGATAAGGATGAAGATACAGTTAGAAAGCAATTTGGTAATCTGAAACTAATTTTTAAAGTTGATATTTATGCTGAGCTTAACTATACTTCACTTCAGAATTCTGAAGTGTTTTATTGGGTGTACAGAAATTTTAAGATAACTGGAAGAGCTTACATGAAACAAGGTTATCTTGCCTCAAGAAAACCAAGAAGCAACAGTCTTGAGATAGTGAGCATTACATTTATTCTAATTCTACCTGAGGAATGATATCCTCACCAGAAAGGCCTTTCAAACCATGACTGAAGCACTTTAAGATCTGAAATGCTAAATTAAGTGCATAAAGTTACCTCACAAAAACATACCACAATATAAGCTCAGTTTGCTTTAATTTGTCTCCCATAACCCAAACAGCCAGAACAGGACAACTGTAAAACATTGCAGCTGACCTCCAACCACTGCCTGGAGGGGATGCTTCCTGCAAAACACTTTACAGGCACAGTCCATACATTAGATGAGCTATAAATTATTTAAATTTATTGACTTTTAAACCCACATTAATTAAACAGCTTATCACAACATCACTAAAATCGATTTTCTGTGTTTCTATAAGAAAATGTTATCGCAGAGATAGCAAGAAGTATCTCCTACAAAACTTGTGAAGTCATCAGTTCTAACAAAATCTAACCTTTCAAAGGTTTCTTATAGAAAAAAAGAAAAACCAAACAAACCTCTCAAAATTGCTTATGCCTGTATCTTCTTTGTCGATGCTGCATTAAAGGCAAATTTAATCTGCTGAAGTATGGTGCTGCCTCTATTATATTTAGATAATGTTATTAATCATAAATTAAATTATTCACAACCTCAGCAAGTCTTAATGGTTGTCTACAGGGTGCAAAATACTTGACATAAAAAACAGCTTTATCACTTAAATTTTTGGAAAACTGTATACTAATGTTAGATTGATTAACCACATGTATTTTCCTAAATCCAAAAAAGCAGCCTAAACCCACACCTTTTAAAGAATTTAAGCACATAGTTCCAGCACACCATGAATACTTTCTAACACTAATGTTCTAGCAGCTAACCAACATCCTAAACTGCAGTATAAACCATCACATATTATTACTTATTACATCTCAATCTACAACAATAGATGGCAAAAATACCTACAAAAAATGATTGGTTTCAGTAACACTGCACAAATACTCTTCTAATTAACAGAAAAATAATCAGGATAAATCAAATGAGAACACTTTTTTTTTTGGGTGAGGACTTTAAATACTCTGAAGTATTTAATCATGAGTAGGCACACGAGTAAAAGATGATGCAACACCAAATATTTAGCTTTACTGCTTTAATGATTTCTATGCAAGAACTTAAAACAAATATGTTGGAAATAGCCATTTGTCATTAAACAGTCACTTCTGAAAGACCAGAACAACTCAGACACAAATAGATCAGATATTGTACATCCAAGGACAAAACATACTGTTCTTATTGTCTCAATAAATTAAAGTTTTGCCACTAAATTAAGTGGGTATGAATTGGATCCAATATCTATAGGTTATTTTAGATCCATTACAAATGTTTATTTTACATGATCAAATTTGAAAGATTTCTGTGTTCGTGTTTTATAGCTTATAGAATGAATTCAAACCGGCTAATTTATGCTGGTTTGGAAATGAGCAGAGTTTGTAACATTGTGTGGTAACTACATCTTTGTAATTATGGTTTACCTTGGATTCATGATGTATACTCTCAACATTAATTTTGTTTAGGAACAGTTTTAGAAAGCAGCTCCTTCCAATTTGTAATTGGCAGAAGTTGCATGAATAGACACAAAACCATAAAAAATTATCACCTTGTCATTTTCTCAACAGTTTAATGATACAAGAAGTCTTAAATCCCATAGGTCTCCAACATCAACAAGGGCAATACTTTCTTACATCTGTGAAGTCACAGTATTTCTGGAAAGAATATTATGAAAATAAAACTAAGATTTTGACTACCTCCAGTAAGTACAGCCTGTTGGTCCAACAATTTTGAGCAACTCTGAAACCTTTCTAGAACTCTCCAAAGATTCTTCACTCTACATGAACTTCTAGTTAAGAACAATGAAAAAATGCCCTTTAATTATCAATCCTTTTTAAAAATTGCACATAAAAAATGAGCAGCTGAGCACAAAATTTCACCTTGAGATAGTCAATAGAATGGATCAGCCAGAAAACCAAAGAGATTCAGAGTAAAAGTCAAGTGAGAACATTAATTTAGACACCTTGAAGTCTAAATTCAGTTTGATCTGAAACTTAGTTGATGGATGAAGAGACATCTAGGACTAATGGAAGAGATCTGGAGTCAGTAACAAAAGCGAAACTCTAAAATGCAGTTAAGCATAAATAGGAGTATTCTCATTTCTGAAATTCAGACTCATTGCTTGCCCTTCTATCACACAATAAAATTGTATATATTTGCACACACACACAGAGCTCAAATCATGAGCCACTGTCTTCCCAGCAACTTTTCTTACAACCAAAGGCTCTCTGGGTAAGCAGAACAAACTCAACTGGAATCTTTTGCCAAACCTTTCTTTTTTGCCCACACCTAATCAAAAGTAACGTTTTCTGGATGACTGTAGCTTCAAGGATTTCTAGAAATCAACTTTAAGTGGCTCAAGGTATCTTCCAGATATTCAACTGAATCATACCCAGCATTAAAAAATATAAATCTATTTACACCCAAAAGAATGGAAGGGTCATTGAGTTTGGGATTTTTGGGTGTTGGGGTTTTCTTATTTTTGTTCGTTTAGTGGGTTTTTTTGTGGTTGTTTTTTTGTTTTTTTTTTTTTTTTGTTTTTTTTTTGTTTTTTTTTTGTTTTTTTTTTGTTTTTTTTTTGTTTTTTTTTTGTTTTTTTTTTGTTTTTTTTTTGTTTTTTTTTTGTTTTTTTTTTGTTTTTTTTTTGTTTTTTTTTTGTTTTTTTTTTGTTTTTTTTTTGTTTTTTTTTTGTTTTTTTTTTGTTTTTTTTTTGTTTTTTTTTTTTGGTTGGTTTTTGTTTTGTTTTTTTGTTTGTTTGGCTTTGTTTGCTTTCATTTGTTTGGGTTTTTTTGAGGAAAGGAATCTCTCCTTCTGGCAGAAATTCCCTATTTTGACAGATGTAACTTTAAATGCTGCACAGTTACAAATAATAGAGTAACAGAAACAAACATTTACTTTGTTTGTAAGACTTCCAAAACAAAGGTAAGACATAACTGGCTAGTCAGGCAGTGACACTCAATGTCCTAAAAATAATAGAAGAGAGACAGGTTAAGATACATACAAATGAAATCTGAATTTTTTGCACATAAGCTCAGCTGGTTATATCATGCATATTCATGCTCTGCCCTTGCAGGTATGATCCAATATGTTGCATTATTCATGTAAATTGTTGGGATCATAAGAGAGATTTAATACTAAGCCAGGCAGGTTTATTTGCGTGACTTAGAAGTGCTTTTATGATATGAGTCTTCCACAAGTAACTTCTCCAAGATCCTTACACAAATGGAAACAGGATGTCAGAAGGTCAATTGATTCTACATGAACCATTTCCACAGGTCTCTCATATCTGTAAGTAGCCTGTGTTTAAAATGCCAAGTTTGAAACTTTAATTTCTGGAGCAAAGCTGCAAAAGAACCGAAGGATAATATTCCAAATAAGCATTCAAAAGACGTATAATTCATATAACTTCAAATCCAAGTGTCTGTCTAGTGTCACTTCTGGGAAATTCTTAGAGAATGTTTCTGAAAGACACAAACACCTACAATCACATTCCATTCTTGTTGTTGTCAGAAACCTGAATGAAAGTGAAATATGGATTCAACTTGCTCTGAAATGAACAGCACGCTCACAATGAAAACACAAACCCACTATGCTTTTTTGAATGCTGCTGTGTCAAAACAGAATTAAGTCCTGCAAGAAAAATCTGTAGTAGGTAAGTGATGCTTGAAGCTGAACAGCAGCATTCAAGATGGAACACAGCTTCTGTCAGAAGGAAAAAAAGGTAGCAAAAAGAGCAAGACTTTAGAGTACTGAGTAAGTGTGCAGATGTTCAATCACAAAATACACAGAAGAGACAATGAATGACAGGATCCTTGCCATTATTAGCAATACCACAATGGCTGCAGAAGCTCACTTGCACCAGACCTGTGACTGAGTACTAAAAGTCAAGAGGATAAAAAAAAACTGGTCAAAATGAATTAATCTCAGAGAATTTGATTATTCAGAAAAAGGAAGTCCTGCAAATCAAGAACAGCTTGCATTCACCAAAACTGAACTCTTGTAACTAGGAAGTTGTATCAGTGACTGATCCTTATGTGAGGTAAGCTTTATTTATTATGCTGCTTGCAGGCCAGGAAATGAGAGATTCAACCAAAACATATCCGCTGGAAACAGGAGGCTCAGTTTGGAGGAACATCAGATGTTCATCATGGCAAAAGGAAAGCTCATCACATTTCCTGATGGATAAGCTTGCCATAGATAATCTAGAACTGAAGATGAAATCAGAACCAGTAAAATCAAAAGCAACAAATGTCCCAGGAGTTTGAGTAGAGCATCATTGAAGATGAGAGATGATACCAAAAGAACAAAGTGTGAATGATTGGGAAACTGTAGCTGCTCCACCCTCAGAATCAAGGATCAATAAATGTATGTACTTCCATCACATACTTTCCTCCTCTCACAGTATTCTGGAGCAAAAAGAAGTTTAGCTCCCAGAGAGCAAAGCAGCTAATATACTCCTTTGGCTAAGACTCAGTTTTATGTAGTTACATGCAACAGAAGACATTCAAAGCATATTTTGCCTCTATATACCATAAAGTCACTGGCAGAAAAAAAATGTAACTTCCTTGAAAATTAAATTGATCAGGACTAGTATGTTTTAGAGAACATCCAAAAAGAATGACAAAGCCTTTTAGTTTCAGAAGGTAGGATCAAGTTCAGAACAAAGTGGGCTTTGATGTCAACCCATATACATCACCATTTACACACTACTCCAGCTTGGGATGATAGGGATAGACCGGAGCAGGAAAGAAACGCTGCACAGGAGCAGCAAAGAAACACTGCATCATGTAAGTGAAACTCCTGGTAAGCCTCTCTTCAACGGAGTACAGCCCCAAAAAGCTGCAAATCAATGCTGCAAAGCAGAGAACATTATCAAAAAGGGCCTTTGACTGCAGTATTGGGAGAAAAGACCAGACCTGCTGTCTAAAAGATGCAGGAAGAGAATACCACAGCTTCAATGCATGAAGAAAAAGGAAAAGGTCTGGTCAGATCCTTGTTTGCTTACATACCAAAATAATCCCAAGCTGGACTGGGTTCAACTTTCTGGTCCACAATGATGTATCAGTGAGCCAAGGCAGTATAGGATACCTGCTCACTTTCAACTGCCCTGCAACAAAAATGTCTGCTGTCAGTTCATTTAAAAATATGTTAATGGTTGCGCAAAGCAGAGAGTTGAGCAATTAGAAGAGTACTTGCATAGTTATTAAATCATACTTCCTGAGCACAAGGTGGATCACCAAATAAACAAGGAAACTTATGTAGAGTAAAAATTTAAGAAATTCTGCTGGAACATCCCCAGCTAGGTCATCTGTATTACTAATGGCAGGATTCTGGTCCAAAGACAGGCTCTGTAATAGCACACAGAGTTCATGGAACATGTCTGATCATTAGCAATAAAGGTGAGTTTTAAAACATACATACAATCCAATATACAATAAAAGACACCAAAAGATACCATCTGAGAGATGCAAGAGAAGATCCAAAAGTGTTCAAGATTGTAATTGAGAGTCATTGTTTCCAGTGATGAAGTGATTCCGAAGAGCTCCATAAACAAGTCAGAGTTATATGTCAAAGAATTAGAAGAAACATTCAGAGACCATTGAGAAACTCTACAGCCAAAGTTATGAATATTGTCTGCAAGTTCCTCTTCTTCCAAAGCAACCAAAGAGTACCACGAAGAACCAACCCACAAAAAGATAAACATTTTTGTTTGTACTCTGTACAGCAAATTATGAATTAAAAAGTCTGCTACACAGGTATACTCTTCAGTTTAGCAGTGATATATTCTTGTCCAAAGTATCAAAGAACTAGTATATGGAACAGGACAAGATTTACTGACAGTAATGAAGTCTACAAGCCTGACAGTTTCAGAAAGTGATTTTGTACCACTTCATGTGGTACCAGTAACTAAATTTATGTCGGCATCAGATCTTGAAAAAATAATGGCTATCTGCATCTATCCTAATCTAACATCTTACAGAAACAAACCTGCACATATTCTTAACTTTACTTCAAATCTTTTCAGTGCTCACCCATCTGCTTCTGAGTAATGCATAAATATACATATATCCAACATTCTTACTTCATTCCATATATCTCTGTAATGTATTCAAGACAGCAAGATCCTTTTACAGTACTGACAACAGCCTGCCACAGCTGTACATCTTCAGCCACCATTCAACACACCTACAACCTTTCCTTCCACACAATTCAGCAAGTATTAATTCCCAACACCTAATGCCAGACACCAAATACAAAAGCTAAGGTTTCCACAACTATCATAGCTCCACACTTGAGTTCCACTGAAAGCTAAACTATTAGAGGACCCCATTTTATGGGACACTTCATGGAAACTAAGAGAATACGTAATAAATATTAAATAATCTATTTGGGATATTTCCAAAATGTAGTGAAAGCTGATTTATGCCTAGTGGCCTAAAAACTTCTCACTCTGTTGGAAGAATTCTTAGCGGGCATGAGACTATCTCATCTCCTTTTAGAATCCTGCTAAAGACTACATTGACTCTGTCAGGGTTAAACCATTTTCTTCTATCTTTTAAAAAGTTTCTTTGCAGTCTAATTGACATTTTTGTTTCTGTGTTCTGAAATGGTATGAAGAAAACACAAATGTTTCATTTAACTGGCACATCTCGAAACTTTGAATTAAGGCATAAACAGGCTCATCAGCAACACTGTAAAGCCTCAGAAACTGTTCCAGGATAGTCAGGGAGGGCTTGGCATCTCTGATTCTCCTAAGGTTTAAAAAAACCAAACTAACACATCTCCACAAATACTGCAGGTTCTTTTTCAAATCCTTAAAAAACCATGATTAATACATACTAATTATTCTTTGAAAGTCAGAATAAAAAAGCTAATACGAAACAGTATGCCTTTGCCATATAAAGAATACAAGTTTAAAAATAATTCCTAAATATTTTTAAATATTAAGATTGAATTTGTCCTACTTCACTAAAGGACATGCCTTTTTGTATTCATATTCATATTACATAAAGAACATAAACCACTAATTTGATAAAGCTAGTATTAAGTAGAAGTAACAGTCTCATTGTACATAGACAGGTCAGAATTGAGAAGCTCCAAAATTGCAACCATTATTTATGTCTCTTCAAACTGAACAAAACACAGATTTTGGTTTAGCTGCAATAGGTAATTATTTTCTCTCTTCATTCTTGTGGTTGTGGACATGGTAAGATGAAAAAGCACTAGTACAGTAAAGGCCTGTGTTCATCCATACATTTCAAATTCTATGGAATTCAAAAGAAACTCAAGTTCAAAGTGTAAATTTTGGCCATCTATCACTAAATTAATAGAAAAAAACATTAAGCAGTAAAATAAAACTTACTGAGACACTTGTGCAGCAGTTGCATTATCTGTGGAAACTGAAAATAAAAACAAAGGATTGAATTAAGAATATTTTTAAATTTGGAAATACAGAAGTACTCACTGTCAAATGCAAGTACAGAAATAATGCAATTCAAAATAGAATTGTGATAACACAAGAGGCACCCACATATAAGTATT
This sequence comes from Notiomystis cincta, assembly GCA_013398075.1. Taxonomy (NCBI): domain Eukaryota; kingdom Metazoa; phylum Chordata; class Aves; order Passeriformes; family Notiomystidae; genus Notiomystis; species Notiomystis cincta. The sequence continues at coordinate 407,424 of VZRX01005929.1, forward strand.
TATATACTGTATAAAAAAGACACTACACGTACTCACCTTTCTCTAAAATAACTTGACAAGTATGAGTCTGGTTCTCACTCAGATGTGTGGCCATGTTATCTAAGCCAGAAACATCAGCCAGGAAATCACAGTTAAGACACACTACAGTCACACCTCTAGGAAATAAAAAGTAAAAAGGAACTGTAATTACAGCTCGGTCACAGAAACACTTCTCTTAACTTACAGCAACTGAGCAGACTATAAAAAAAAAATTCAACTTCAGATGAGATAATTCACAAAAACATAATCTTACTTTTTCTACTGCAACTAGTATTAGGAAATTCCCATCAATCTCCATGCTGGATATAGTACAAAGAACATGACTTTAGACAGAAATTTATCTGCAGAGCATGAGTTTCTTTGTTTGGATGGTTGGGGTTTTTTTTTCCCTGGCCCCCTCCCCATTTTGCACCTAATGAATAATCAAAAAATAATAATAATTTTTAAAAATTTAAAACTGCTCAGAATTAAGTTCATAAATATGGACAAGTAAGTATTTGTCACTGACCAGAACAGTGCTATGGGAAAAGTTAATGGTTTTATTTCTCTACTCTAAATTGTGGAAATTCAAGAGGTTATAATCTCAACTAAGTCATCAGTTCAGCATCAGAAAGTAAAAACATAATGATCTGTAACTGAAGAAAGCTGAATTACCGTAGCTCTTCTGAATGCTTCTTAAAGATCCAAAATCTTTTACTTGGACGAGCACTGTGAAAACTAAATATATGAAAATATTACCACTTAGACTGGTTTTCTTGAATATACTCCACATAATCCCTTCACTATTGCACTATTACTGCAATTTGCTTATGACAAAACATGAAAATAGAAGCCTAAGCTACTGAACTGCATTTTTCTCAAACATTCAACTGCTTAAAGCTTTATGAAATTGTGAATCTCAGCTCTTGTTTAAAACATTGTCTCCCTTGTAAATGAGTTTGGGAGATGAGCAAACTTTACTGGCACAGTTCTGCAAGAACATACTTTTATTGCTTCCATCAGCAGTTCAGCTTTTGAAGAACCATGGCTGTAGCTATAGAGTGCACCACAAAAGAGCTAAAACTTGACTGAACTTGTGCTTCCTAATGAGATGGCTTTCAACAAGAAAGTTTTTAGATAACCTGTAACTTGTCTCTTATGCTGGTTAAGTATGTGCCAACACTATTCTGTCCCATGGAACAACGTGCAGGCAGCTGAGTACAGTGGCTGCTTCTCCACAAACCCCTAACAGCCTTCCTCCTCACCATCACTCTCATCACAGGTGAGGAGAGGTGCTGCAAAGGATCAGAGCAGGAGATGCATCAGTGCATCGAGGGGACCAAGGACAAAAGACTGGTGATTTTACTGCATGGATGAATAGTGCAATCCAGACCACTGGCAACAATAGGAACAATTTACCTCAGATCCCTCTTCCCCCTTTCAGAGTAAATTTTTTCTTCTACAATTGGAATTAAGCGCATTAATTTGATTTTTTTTTTTTTTTTAATGCATGCAAACAATAGATTACACACATAAAAGCATGTAAGCTATTTCATCCTAGGACTTCTATGGGCATGGAAATCAGTATGAACAGGTCAATGTATATAAAGTATATCTAAAAAGTTAGGTCAGAGATTCAAGAATTCTAGCTTCACAAATGCCAAGGCATTTTCTATGTACATGAATTCAGAAGAAAATTACATTCACTATTTTCCACAACACAGCTGGCTTGTTCAGGGCACAGGATTAACATGGAGGTTTTTAAAATTTTGTTTTACTATCCCTGCTACGTGAACTGTATCTAATTATTGCATAGTATAATTCTATGGCTCTGAAAACGAATGCATTTATTTTCTTAACAGGCTTTTTTACAGCTGTCACCACTAACACCCTATGCTGCCCCACAGCCAGTGACAAAGTGAGATGTTATTTCTATGGATCACTAGAAGTAATGTAAGATAAAGTATCCACTTGAGCTTGCTATTTGAGACATCCTTTAATCTGAGCACAGACTTCACTAGCAATAGCTGTGGCCTGTATGCATTCAGCACTTGTAAAATCAGATGAGTCATTTAATCAGAGAGCATGCAATAATTAGTCATTATTTGCCAAGTCAGGCTGAAGTGATTATGGAAGATCCCATAGAAACTCTGAAGCAAAGGTATAATACAGCCCGAACCATTGGAGTTTTAAAGTAAAACAAGAATGTGGAGTTCAGGCCTTCGTTACAAAGTAAAAAATCCAACCTTATGCATTTCCCTGCCAGTCTGAGGACTCAGTTCAAAATTCACCTAACAAACACTTCACACCTTTCATGAACTTAGGAAGTATCTGCTAAGCCAGTAAAAACTTTGAAGAGTTCTTACCTCATCATGTGATTCACATAGGCTTTGCTACAGCTGGTATTGTATCTGCATAAACTACAGTGGACGTAAGCAGGAAAGTGACTTGCAAAATCTTTTATTTCTGAGAAACACTCAATGCATTTATGAGTTCCCACACGATGCCTAACAGTAACATGAAAAAGTTACCAGTTAATAGCAACACTTTCAGAAGAGATAACTACTTCAAACTTTTTGCTTTAAGTAAGTAGCAAGCTTGCCTACACTAGGGAAAAAATGAGGAACTGGAATATGCATCAGCTAAATACTTTTAAGTTACAGTAGCACAAATGAAGAAAACTTTGCTTTTACTTGAACTATTATTTCATTATGATACTAATAAAAAAGTGAACATTTTTCTAAGTATCCATTATTGGCCACTCTTGGAAACAACAGAGAATGCAGGGGATGAGAACCTCCAACTCCAGCTGCTGCTGTTGTCTCTATGCACTTGAGAAGTATTTCCAACAATTGTTTCCATCCATCAAAATACACAGAAAAAGCCCAGTATTACCCACAAGCTCTGAAACATCTACAAAGCATGAATGTAATCCTGTTCTTCCCTAGTTTTGCTGACTGTTTTTGGATGTCTCCCAGAGCTACACACTGAGAAAGTTAGAAACTGGAGGGGCAACATCTCCCATCTTTGACAAAGAAAAATGCTAGCTCATTGTAGCCAATGAAATTACACTCAAGTCCATAAAACACCCCTGAAAATAGTAACATAAGGACAGCAAACCTCAATAAATTGTAAAAATAAGGACAGCATTCACCCAATAGCTTGTTTTTACTTTCTTGACTTTATTTTTAATTAGCTCCCCAAAATGTGGTATCTCTTAGGATAGTCAGGATTCAATCTTTTAATCAACAGGTTCAAATAAAACAAAAGGAAAAAAAAAAAAAAAAAAGCAGGAAAGTATTTTCTCTCCACAAGAAAACCTCCAGAGAACATTCAGGCAGATGTATTCCCCTCCACAGGTAAGTTTTAACAATAAATCTGATTAATGAGTGAGTATTTCAAGTCTGTGGCTCCATGCAGAGAAAATTTCCAAACGTGGCACAGAGAAGTTTCCAGAACACTTGTTCTTCCATCAAAAAGTAGTCTGCCACCAACAAAATCACTGAATGAAGACTCAGAATTATAATCACAGAGCCAGTATGTGGAAAGTTTATGCATCTGCTTTCTCAGCAAACCTAGATGTCAGGTCTTCTGTATTAAAGTTACTGAGAGACCATTAAATGATCAGTTATTTGTACTCAAAGAATACTTGAAGACAATTTTAATGCTAGTATTTTACCTTAGATTATGAAATGATATATTTGTAGGTTCTTTTTTTCTTCTGCTGTTTGTCCATGCATTTTGTTTCTTCGATGTGGATTGTTTTGATTTTCCTCTTGACTTACTTGTATTAGATTTGTTATGATTTTTAGTGGTTGCATTTTTAGCTTTAGGTGATAACTGAAATGTGGAGCTGCTTGTACTAACAGAAGATGTTGCTGATGATCCTGACTGATGAGATCCCAAAGATGCTCGAATAGTCACCTACAAGTTTGAAAAAAAAATAATTCTGTTTAGATTTAAACTCTCCAAGTTCCCACTTCTATTTGTCTCAAAGTTTCAGCCACTTTATGGAACAAATCATAGCATAAGAAACTCTCCTGATTAAAGACTACTTTGAAGAATACAAAATACTGAAAATACTGTTGGACTAGAGTTAACCTCTAATAGTGTACTGGATGTTTAAAAAGGTCATTTTGGTCAAAATAGTTGGTCATGACAAAACACACTGCTTTCTTTCCAGAGCTGCAACTGGCTATATCCTGCTTTCTTAAATGAAAAAAAAATATAGCAGAAGTGTCACGCCAATCAGCCCTACTAAGAGGAATATCAAACCATCCCATCAATGCCTGGATTTAACAAAAAGTCCTGTGTCTTGCTGCCTCATGATGAGCCTTGTCTACTCCCTTTAGATACGTTTGCTCCTCATCCTAGAACTCTAAGGACTAATTCTGTTTCTGACCTCTCATCTTGTATTCTCAAACTCCCGTGTCATGCTCTCAAAAGTGGCTTTGACTCACAACATGACTCCTAAATATATTTCTTACCCATACTCCTAGTTTAGAAACACCTCATCTTCTAAACCCGGATCCAGGTTCTTTGGTATTATCATTTGCATCCTGTCAAGGTCTACTAACACAAGAATCTTAACATAATCTAAGCTTTTATTAGATCATGAAGACCCTGAAATCTTTAAAAAAATTCAGGTAATGTCACAGAGTAAAGAATCAGTGCTTTACATTCCTTCTGCCAAGCAAGACAATCAACAGCAACTGCAGTCATCTTCCCTTCCTGACTCTATAGCAAATGAGCTGTGAAGAGCTGATCAAAATGTTAACTTTTCTTCTTCCTTGCAACTGAAAGAACATATATTTTAAACCTCTACTAAAACATTGTTGGAAAAAGTCCCAAAATCTGCAAGAACATCCTAGTCTAAGTAGTCCTTTCTTGAGAAATGGAAGAACGACTTAAAGACAGTGTTAGTGTTCTGAGGGTTCTCAAGTTTTCCTCACACCTCCAAACGCTGAACCTAAAGAAGACCTGGTGAACTCAGTTTTAAGCACATATACTCCATGCAGAAATAGGTCTTGCATTTTTATATGGCTTTTTGCTGCCACCTTCCATAAGTTGAAAGTCTTTTACAAGAGATGATACAGAAGCAGCTCCCAGGACAGGAGAGCATGAATGGGAGGGGGCAAATTAACCATCAGCTCAAGAAAGCAGCAGCTCTGGCTGGACTACTAGCATACATGTAGGAGTATGGAACAATGGGACAGAAAGCAAAGCCACACACCACCAGGAAGAAATCATAAATCATGCCTGGTAATTCTTGAAACTGGAGCATTTTTAAGAGTTTTAGTTTTAAAGGTGAGGGGAAAAGACTCCCAAAACACAACACACAGAAAACAATACAACCCCAAACATTTTGTTTAGGAAAAGAAAGGCGAAAAGTCTTTCTTTCTATTCCATCCTTTTCTCTACCAGGACTTTTTTTCCCTTTGTCCCCTCAAGTTTTCCTGCATGAGCACTCACCTTTGTTCCAGGAGGCAAGCCTTCTAATTGCTTGGGTTTCCTAAATGTTCGGTGATGCTGAGTCTTGTGATCCATTTTTTCTTTGCACGTTAAAAATTGCAGTCTGCATTTAGTGCAACGGTATATTCCCTTTTTCTTTTAAAAATAAATGACAAACTATAGTAAGCATGGATGGCATGACAAACAAGACTCTAGCCCTAGCTTATCTCAAGCAATGCTCATGCAGTTCCTAAAACAACAACTAAATGAACTAATACTGTACAAAGACAAGATCCTCTGTAGGAATTAGACACTTGAAAATGCAAGGCAGTACTATCACTAAGAAGAGGAGGATTCCCACTTACAAGACACAGTACTTCATTATCTTTTTCTTTATTTGAACTAGTGGCAGGTTTGCTAGTAACATCAAGATAAACAGAATCAAATCACTACAATGTAATGAAGAAACCGAATAAGAAGAAGATTCTTCCAAGGATATTCAGAGATTATTTTAAACAGGGAGCTGCTATCACAAAAAATCAAAACCAAGTCTAACGATTCCCTTAAAGACTTCTGCAATTCTTCTAACATATTCTTATTAACCACTCTTACCCAGTAACAACCATACAAATCAATTGTGTTTCTTTTTTCAGAGGGAGATTCCTTACATTCAGCATTTTTCTAGCATTAAGGATTGAAAAGACTTGCTTACCTGATGCCTCATGTAATGATGCATATAGGGTGCTCCAATTTTAATTACTTTGAGGCAAAATGGGCATAGCAAATGTTTTGTGTTTTCATGAACTGTTCTAAAATGTGTTTCTACATCTGCAAAAGCCGAGGATCTGTAGTTGCACACCTAAAATAAAAAGTTTGACTGTTCTGTTACAAATTTATTGACAGTGAAGACAGGGGAGTGGTGTAATAAAAGTCACTCTGAGATACCTGGCAAACATACGGCATTTCACCTGGCTTATGATTGTCCTTCATATGTTGCAAAAGAACTTGCTCTGTTTCAAATGATAATTCACAGATCTTACAAATCGCTAGAAAAAGTGAAACACAAGAAAAAAGTAAAAATTTTATAGGGGAGATATATAGATAAATTATAATACATATATATATATGTAAACTATCACCATCAAATCAGTAGAGGTAAAGTAATCTAATGATTATTCTACTATTTAGAAGAAATTCCCTGTACAATTTCAGAAAGCCAGGAAGGCAAGGGCCTTAAACATGAGTTCTTAAAGCAAACCTTTCAATTAAAAATAGATAAATGAACAACCAAATAACCAAGGAAAAGAACAAAAAGCTTTTAAACACACTTTTTTGCACATATATTACTCTAAAAAAAAAAAAAGTGTTCTATTCCTATATTAAATCTCCAGATTATTGTTCTTCCAGTACAACAGCTTTACTCTGAAATTACAAACCAGGAAATAAAAGTTGGAAAAATTCTAAAAATCTTGGCTTAGAAAAAAATTCCGTGTGCTAGGATCCAACTCACTGGACGACTCGTAAGGCGTGTGTGTACTCTCAATGTGGCACTGCAGCTGGAACGGCGTAGGGAACTGCCGGTAACAGTGCTGGCAGGTGGTGTGGCTCTCCCAACTTTCATTGCTTTGCTTCTCAAGCTCCAAGTGATGTTTCATGTGGTTCATAAACCTTTAAATTATAGCAAACAGGTGCAAAAAACTCCATTTTAGCACTCCCTATGCATAATATATCACATACAAGATGTACTGGGTTCTTTAGAAATTTTACTCTAAGTACTTCTTAATTTCAAAAACAAAATCTGAGTAATAAGTGTTTGCTAAAAAAAAGCAATGAACTTAAAGTTGAATCTCAAATTTAAAGAACACAGCATGTTCTAACAATAAAACATGTTCTAAGAATAAATAATCTATTGAATTGCTCATGTTTGCTCAGATAAAATTCTTGCCTTCAAATGCAGGGAAATAAGCAAAGACAACAAGAATTGTTCACCCTCCATTCTCCATCAGCAGTCTCAAAGCCACATTCTGAAACAAGTGTATCTTTACTCTGCTGGAAACTATTAAGTAGCAAGAACATATCTGCAATTTGGACATGAAACCAGGGCAGGGGTTCCAGGAGTGTTCTTTGTTTAAAGCATTTAAGCCTGATGTTGAATTATGAAGGCCAGTTATCAAAATGCCACTGTGCAGCTGTCAAAAGAGCAGGAGAAACTTGTATGGTAATACTTGAAGTTACCAGCTTTAATCTGTCCACCTGTCTGATGTAGGAACCTATTCCAGCTGGGAAATCCAGGCACCCATGACAGCATTGGCAGGTCACTGTTACTGGTGGAGCAGCACAAGGATAGGTTAGCTGCAAACCCACCACTGTTCAACTTCCAAAATTCCTTTCTGAATGCACATTTCAGTACAGCCAGAGGAACCATTAAATGTAGGCCACATTCACAAAAGGAATGCAGACCTTGGAACTAGAAAAAACAAATGAGCAAGGAGAATAGTCTCTTGAGCTCAAGCTTGTACTATCATGCAGTCGCTTAAAAAACAGAAACAAGAAAACCAGAAGCCAATTGAGTCTATCCAGGTTTCTAAGCAGACAAAAGGAACTGACACTATTACTGCATAATGTCTTAACAGAAAATTAGTGCAATGGTATGTTCAGCCACAGATCTTTTAAAGAAAGCAGGGGATTACCATGATGAATCACTTTCTGTTTTTTTGAATTTCAGTAAAAAAACTTATACTCAAATTAGGAAAGTAATATGTATTTATTTTGTCCAGTATATATCAAGATGCAAAATAGACCTTGGAATAAAAATTCCTAACTTATAGAACTATGGAATAAAGCTACAAAGTTATAGTCAAAGTTAAAACGGTTAAAGCCAAGGCTAGAGAAATAAAAAAAAAAAAGGCTTGTACATTTTTAATGACTTGCTGTGGAAAACATAAGCACCATAGCACCAATTGCTTACAATATAATGCTGAGTAGAAAACAGTGCCTATTTAATGATTAATAGCAAATGTCATTGTTTTAATTACAGAAAACTTGTTTTTTTCAATAATATGTGTCTAATATTAGCATAAACCTGTTCATTTTAACTTGCAGACTTTGCCCTTTGAAACAATAACCCATTTTTCAATTTTACATTCTGCTACTTCAGCTTCCCTTGAAGAGTGCATGTGAAAAAGTTCAGTGACCTTAACTTCCAAAGGAACGATGACACAAACTTGTCTACCTACTAAAACAGCTTACTGGGGTTTTATCAGCACTTGGAAGTAAAATTACTCCAACAAAATAACAGATGTTACATAAGTGAACTACTGACTATTAGTCATTGTGCATCCCCAAAGGGAATTTACACTCGCACGTACCAACATCGCCATCAATCCAGATGGTAAATCGGAAAATACTTGGTGCTGCCCTTTCTAACCCCAAAGTCCTACAACTGCTCTTAGCAAAACTCTGTGTTTATGTTTGGCACCACTAAAATTCATACTCTGATCTGCAAAAGGTTTCAAGTTATGGCCATACATTCATACATGCAAAGTAAAAATTAATTCAATTTCTGTTCAGTCACCCAATATTATTAGTTTTCAGTACGAAAGAAACTCTATTCCTAAGAGACAGAATTTTAACACATGAGACTACTATGGACTGTAAGTGATTAACAAATAATTAAGGAAGGGAGTTCAAATACCTTATGTTATTTTTAAGAACTTTGAGACAACTGATGCATTTAAATGTCGTATGAGTCTTCTGCTCCTGTTGTACCTGCTGGAGGTCACCTTCATCCTTCCCATAATAGAAGTCGTTAACTAACATAATCAGTTTTCCTTTCTCAGATTCAGCACTCTTACTTGTGCTCAAACACTCTGTTTTGACCATTGCTGGGAAAAAGTTATTTATCATATCTGGACAACAATACTGGATGCAAACAGGGAGAAGACATGAGACAGAGAGAAACAAAGGCATCAGTCTCATCAAACTGCATCAATGAGAACAGCATTTTAAAATCTGAAGGCACTAACGAGAGTTAGATGCAAAGCTTAGTTCTCTGACATGCTGACCTTAGTCATATTCAATTTTGAACAGTGACTCATCTTTAACCAGTGTTTATGTAATAAAACACTATATACTATAAAACTGAAGAGGAAGATTCTTACAGATTCATGTAAGAAATTTAACCAAGGAAACAATACTAGTGTTGTTCTTACTCTTGCAAAAAATTTCTATTTCATTTACATTTTATAAAAAGAAAGAAGAAAGTAGTTTTCTAACAATTATTTTGCTGACAAGTGTAAATTTACTGAGAACATAATGGGAAGTTTTGTCCTTTAATTATTAGGGAAGAATGTATATTGAAACCTTCAAAAGTTCTTTCTAGCATTACTAAAAAATTCAGAATTCTGAGTCACATAATAGACAGTTTTCAACTTTCTTTCTGTTAAAGTATACATAAGGAACACTTAGTCCAAGAGCCATCTTATGAAACGTATCACTTAAAAAGTACAATGTACTTCATAAAGATGCTATGAAGTTTCCAACAAAATTACAATGTTTCAGAAGACAAATTTTTCTCCCGCTGACTAACGGTTCTTAGCACGAAGGACTACTTTCCACAAGCCTACTAGTAAGGAGTAATTTCCTGCTGTGGAATTGTAACCCAGTATAGTAGTAAACACACTTCTTCAACGGTTCTTTTATTCACTTGATGTACTCAGTACAAAAGCTGTTCTGTACAAATAATGACTAGAAAAAGATAAAACCCTTGGGGTTTTTTCCACTGCTATCTGTATTTCTTAATTATGTTTCAGAGCCAAAGAGGACACCAATTACTGTTTAGGGTATCATAACCCTGTAAATCAGAACCATCTGTGAGAACAGTAGCTCAGATCCTCACAAATTTGTGTTATACAGTAGTTGATACTCTGTTTTGTTTTGGATATTCACATTGTATATTCACATTTCTCTGTTCCTGAAATAGAATACATGTGCCTCAGAATTATGAGGATCTGTGCCAAATGATAAATATTTCCCAGGAAACAATGTTTCCAAAACCAGTAGTAAGTAGTTTCACAATGAGATGAAGTGATGCCACAGTGTTCAAGTATGAACTACAAATTAAATTCTTTCCCACAGCCTAAAAACTTTTTTATCTATTAAGTATCAAGTATTTTTATCTTCATGTACTAAGTGATACATCAAGATACAACAATAAGTTTACATTGTTATCTTTGTGTCAGATGCAATCTTATAGAGATGTGGGTCACCTGGCTGCCTATTATCATAGACACCTTCAGCACACTGGTGAGGCAAAAAGTAGCAAGATTTAGAGCTCATCTGCTTCTGTCTTGCTGTCCAGGACTGCAAGACTTTGAGCATTTGACTCTGCTTCACAGCAGACAGAAGCCAAACTTACTTCCTATGAAACCATGGCACTTTTCCATAACCAAAGAGAAGCCCACAAAGTTTGTTCTAATGCTTACCAGCCCCATAATAGTTTACCTTCATATGATTTTTTAGAGGATCCATAAGATTGAAATGTATATTACATTTTGGACAAGCCCGTGGAAAAGGTCCTCCATTTTTAATGGTGCTGGATGCAGCATTTGTCCCTGTAAAATTTAAAACATATAAAAACTCAGAATTCACAAGCAAAATCCACAGTTTAGTAGTAGCATTCTAGCAAAATATGCTATTTCAAATGAAAACTATTAGTACCAATGAAGCTGTAGTAACCATAAGCAAAGCTTTACAAGCGTCTTTTAACTATTCTTCCTTTTTCCCCAACTGATTTGGAGTTTGTTCTGTTTGATAGAGACTGATAAACAGATTTTACAAAAGCTTATCAACAAACAAGGAAAAATACATGAGGTATTTTTACATACAATACAAGGTAGCATGATAGAGAGAAAGCATTCCTTCTGTGCACTACCAGCCCACCCCATCCTGGACAGGATGGATTTTTGATGTTTTTGTTTCACAAACTTCAATTTTCAAATGAACCCATAAAGCCTGTTTTCTGCCATGACCTGATCATCATCACAATAGGGTTCAGATAACTGGTTCTGGAAAGGAATTTTGCCATTTGGTTCTTAATGATGAGGCTATTTTGCTCTGAAGATTTGCTGGAATCTAGGCTTAGTCAAATGCATGATTTCTGTTAAGCAAAGGTGTCTTTGGAGCATCTAGAGAATAAATCCTCTAAATTAATAATTACTCCCAGTAATTAAAGGAAATAACACTTCTCTTATCAACATAAATGATTAATACCTTTTGAGCAAAAAAGAGATATTAAAAGCTTTATGTTAGTTTAAACTTAAACGAATAAACACAAGGTTTGAGTTTTCTCCAAACAGTCAAAAAACATCAGAACAAGAGCTACTTTTCCAGATGAAATTCTCTTGCATTCTCAAGTCATTCACAGATCTGGAGGACTCCATACTAAGTCAGTACTTTAGAAGTTAAAAACAGGAAACAACATCTCAACAGTAGAGTCAACTGTTCCCTGCCAGGGCTATGAAAAGATGTAATAAAACCAGAAACATAAATACAAGGGAATGAGTAAGTGTATGAGTTAAGAGATGACCATGCAACAGCGTTATACAGTTTTACACAAAAATAGTCCTGCCTAGACCATAGGTAGACAGTAATTTCCCTTAAGATAACAGTTTTGCTAAGAATCATTATTAAGCAGAAAGCCCTTCACACGAGTGGATGGCCATGTAAAAGATGTACCACAAAACAGTGCTGCAAGTCTTCACTACCACAGTTGGTAAAACATTTTGACACATCACAGCTAAGTGCAAACTGAGTTGAAGAAAACCAGTTCTGCAGCAAAATCTTGTGTTCTGCAGTGCTTCAGCGCTGGATTCTGTGACAGATTAGAAATTGCTATGCCAGCATGGGATGGCTTAGAGACAAACTCAGCAAAATAAGGTTCTCAGTGAATATGATCTACTTCTTTTTTTACTGAATTTAGCAAGATCTTTCAGCTATCTTTTTTTATTATAGGCTGCAGGACAATATCTATTTCACCCGAAAGAGAGTGAAGGAAATTTTTTTGCTGCAATGTTCATGTTAGAGCCACATCCTTCTGGTTGTTGGAAAGCGCATAAATAAGACATGCAAACCCCTCAAATCTGAAATTATTCCAAACAATCGTTTTAACATTACAGGAGAGAGGATGTCTTGGAAATGTCTCAAAGTCAAGAATAAATCCTGGCCAGATGCAGTCACTAGAAAGCACCTTTCGGCTCAGGAGAAAAACGCAGCTAATAGTTAATACTCTGAAACAGTTAGACTAGCTCTCTTCTTGCCGGGAAGGAAAGATCTTCCCAAGAACATCCTCTCCTTGAAATAGACGTCCCCCATATCAGAAACGCTGATGAAGAAAAAAATGGAGAGGGAACTGCAAAGCACACTTTGCAATAGTCAGTCAAAGTACAGGATCCCAAAATAATTTAGGTTGGACCTTTGAAGGTGGTTTTGTGCAACTTCCCACTCAGAGCTATGTCCAGTCAACTTCTGAATATCTCCAAGAGTGGGGATTCCACAATCTAAGTCATTACTGCCTTGCCTGGCATAGCTAAAATTATTTTTTTCCTTCATCTAGTCAGAATTAGTTCATAAATTCAGCAGTCATAGAATCAAGTGAAGAATTCTTTCAGTCTTCATTTTCTGGTTGGTGGTGTCTTGAAGTTTCAACCCCCTACTCCCTTCTTTGACATAAAAAATCTGAACTAAGAGAATGAGGTCAGGGGGCATTTATTTTTATCATGTCTTCGAATAACTAATTATTGCTCTACAGAATTCAAACCTACCTACTAAACAACAGAGGTCTAAAATCTGAATAGGTAATAACCTCTGGTAAATTAATTTGTAAAGGTATATAAATCCTTGCTTAGAATAGCTGCTTTTATTTTATGGCATAAGAACAGTTACTTACTCACACTGCCTTAAGAGCATTAAAAATACTGACCAGCTGAAATACTACAGATGTGTTAGCTTTTCCCATGACACAGAGGCCTGGACTGCCAGCTAGACCATTCCATCTTCCCAGTGTTTGAGGATCATTTTGTGCCTGTGTAACTGTTGGGCAGTTACCTGTAGGTGAAACAGTCAAGTTGCTTCTACCACAGACCTCATTAAGCTTGGCTTTTCTTGGAGTTACACTGTCAGCTTCAGAAGTAGCACAAGGGTTAAATAAAAGACCACTCTCATTTAGACCTACAGAACTTTAAATTAAATAACCCTGGTTTTTTCTCATAGTAGTTAGAACATATTAGTGATGCCTACAATTTAGAGTCCACACAAAGCAGCTTTTAAATTTTCCAAAATTAATATGCCATACCGAAGTTAAGAAGACAATATTCAACTCAGACTGAAGGCCAAGGCTGGTGAAAGAGGAAAGGGTAAATGCAAAGAGAGACACAGATCCACCTCTGAAACCCCAGTAAATCATACTATGGCCACCTGAATTCATTTGGCCTACTTTTCACATCTTGACCCACTCTAATCTGAGACAAGGTGAGTTCACAGTAATAAAGTTAAGCTAAGCAGCTGGTTTCTGCAATGCCCACTATTTGGAACAAGCTCTGCACTTCTGATGAAAAACACCCCTCCTTTTTTCTGGTTCTGTGTTAATGCTGTCTTAGGTTGTTATTTAACTCTGTAAACTTCAGTTTGCATGTCAAACAAAAACGGTGTTGTAATTTCTAATGACCAAGCACAGCATATCTATCTTCTCTCTTCTTTTGAAAGAATATTACATGTCCTTATTGTTTGCAGTATTTCTTCTGAAGAAAATCATAAAAAATGAACAAATGAAAAAAAAACTAAAACAAAAAAAAACACAACAAAAAACCAACCAACCAAAAACCAAACAAAAAGACCAAAAAAATCACAAAAAACACAAAACAAAACCACAAAAAAGCCAAACAACCAACAAACAACCACAAAACCAACACCACCACCAAACCAAAAAAACTACAAAAAACAAACAAAAAAACCCCAACCAACCAACCAAAAAAACCCCCACCCCAAACACCCCATAACAAAAACAATCCCCAAACAACTTTGAAATTAGGAGAGTTCAGTGGCTTATTAACATGTTCATAAAAACCCAGCTCCATCTCGTCAGAAACCCACATCTCTGTCACTGTAAGATTACCCTTGATGATATAAACAATACAGAGATCAGCCCTGAAGTCCTGAAAGACAGCTACAAACCAAGTGCCAGTATAGGTCCTGTAAACCTCTCACAATGACAGACCACAAATAGTCTTAAGACTATAAAAAAATATGTCAAAGGCTTCAGTTCTGGACATTACTATCTAAGCTAAGGACATTCTGGTATATTCCCCCTCCCCATCCCCTCAATGGTATAGCTGCTCCAGTGATTTCTCAGGATGTAACAAGGAGCTCAACAAGTAAAGAAACAAAACAGCCCTCTGGCACCCATACTTGTGTTTACTCAGTGCGAGCTATCTCAACTTAGCCAGCAATGCAGAGAATCTCCCTATTCAATGCACATAGGCAGGCTCTGAGCAGGAAATGCTGATGAACACCTTGGAGAATTTGCCACACTGTGCCTCATACACAAGAAGACATAATTCACTTGATATATAGATACTTAAACATGTTAACATTCTCCTTTGTAGCACACCTTTCCTCCTTTTTGACATAAATGAACATTAACCTCAAATGTCTCTCTCTATGCATTGTTTGCCTAAGGTTCATTCATTCACACACTCACAAAATCATCAGGTTATTCATTAGATGCTACTACTTCCTAGGGGGTTTTAATTTACTTACACTCACCCTGTTAGGTATATGAGCTGCTTATATTGACATGTGTCTTGCTCAGCAAAGGCTTCCATAGAGCTGGTATGACCTTAGCATTCTTCTGTATCACAGAGGCTATTTGAGCATCCAGCCATCAACCTACAGCAGGAACTGCTGCTGCTGCTGTGTATTAAACTATGTGTAGCTGTGCAATGAGGGCCAGGGAAAAGACAGAAGGTCTGACTGATTTTACAAGGATCTTCACTGAAATATTTTATTTGACTGTAGAAACCCAAATTTGGAAACAAGGACTATTTTCATATGTTAAAAAAGCTGTTCATAATTCCAATTCTAAAAGCTTAACATTTTTATGATAAAAATTTTGAAGACTCTTTTTATAAAGGTGAGTAGTCTTAGTCTATAAAACTCTGATTAGTAAATTCTCTTTCAGAAAAACTGTAATAATACTAGGAGAATACACACAGGTTTGCATTTTAGTTCTGTTGTTTGTTCACTTAAAAAACTAATCACACCAACTTCAAGTACAATTTAATATCTTGCTGATATAAATCAGATTGACACCTCTTATCATGGAAGTGCCTCTCAGCTGGAATGTGGACACAAGAATTCCTTGAATCACCCACGTTCCAGGCTAGTTTGCCCAAACCTCTTCACACTGGGTCACAAGGACTCCAAGTACTCAGGACAGCAGGGAAAAGCAGCAGCCAAGCAATTCTTGTTTGGCCATTTTGTGCTATTAGTGAACGTTTCTGTTACCCAGCAGTTGGCTATATTCATACACACAATATTCCTGTGTACCACATCCATGATGGCAAGGAAGGCACAAAGTATACTGGCTGCAGCAGCACAACCTTGCTGACAGGTTTCTGAACATGCTGGAAAAACCTTAATGCTGCTCTGTGCACCTGTGCTGGCTGGGCCTGATTTTATAAATGATGGAAAAAGACATCAGAAATAGTAAACAAGAATAAAAGCACCAAATGTACTGTGTTAAGAGAATAGGCACATGAAAGCCAAATTGCTTCAGGCCTCCTAGTGCACTGTCCTGCACCAACACTTCCCATTAATCTGGAGCTGTGGATTCATGGATACAGCCCAGTCAACTCCACACAACGGGTCTTTTGGTCACAGCAATTTCTCATTCCTTTAAGTGGGTGCAGTTTGTGGAAGAACATTCTCACAATATTCTCAGAAACCAAGTTACATTTTAAATACATCCCCAGTGCCATCCGACCTGCATGGAAGAGTTACTGATGCCATTTACCCAAACATCACCACCTCTTCAGCAGCCTAACAAGATGCTTGGTTAGTGTCCCTTAGCAACCTGTCATTGTCCTGCTTACACCTCAGAAATAAATATTTATGCTATACTGAGCTAAAAAATGTCTTCTGTGATCCATGTGCACAAGTTAAATTGTCCTGCAGAGTTCTCAAAGGCCAGTTCCCAAATGGATTCTGCTTTTAAATACCATATTCCAGAATGTCTTGTGCACACAGTGCTGTATATGAATTAAGGAAGCACTGCACCAACACAGGCAAGTAGGCTTTGGCATACATGAACATGAATGTGATCTCACTACATGGCCTCACCAAGCAAGCCAAACCACAAAATACACAGACACTTCCTTTCTGCAAAGGGAAATGTATCTTAAATTTGCCTTTTGTGTCATAAAAATATTCATGTTTTCAACCCACAATAATAAAACTTTTATTTTAACTTTCAAATCCTATTGCCATCTTACAGAAATAAACATAGACTAAGTATGGCACATTTTAAATGCTTTGAATTGCAATCCTCAATGCTTTTAAGCATTTCATTTTTTCTCAGTGAGAGACTAACACAAGTAATTTTTAAGTAAGCAAGCAAGCCTCCAAAGTTGAAAAAACCAAACCCACAAACAACTAAACTTTAATACCTGTTCTCTGGAGAACAAGGGCTAGAATACTGAACCATTTGCAAAAAACAAACAATTTCCTTACTTGAGAAAAAGCTATTTAACCAAGACAAGAATGACACCAACAGAATGGCTGGACACAAGCAAGAAAATACACTGCTAACCCTTCACTGATACATTTCTGAAGTGAATACCTAAACTAAAAATGCAAAATCATCACATGAAGCTGAGCAAACTAGCTATCCTTCTGTCCTACATAACTTCTGAGCATGACCAGTCAGGCCATTCACTGTACTTAAGCTGTTACCTCAGGGAAGAATCAGAAGTCATTGTCACCCATAACTTATAGACAGAATAAGGGGTCAGTTATTACAAAAGTACAACCCTTCAAAAAGGAGGAGGGAAGTCCCACGTTACAGCTTTCTTAAGACTGAACACACTGCACACTTCAAAACTACTTCGTCTGCTGTGATACACACACAAAAGGTGGCTTTTAGCTTCTTTTTAAGTAGTTTAAGTATTTACTGCTGAAAAGCAGTTTGGCTAATTGAAAAAAAAAAATTTCTTGTCAAATGACATACTTCCTCCCTTCCCCTCCTTTTCAGGAATGATCCTTTTGATCCCATCTACTCCAGCTCCTGCACACAGCAGTCAGAAAACCAAGATCGTCATCACAGGGAATCCATCCAGCAGACTCAGCTCTTCAGGGGCTGTCCACAGTCCCTCTTTTGCTAACAGTCTTTTCCTACTCCCACTGGCCAAAGAGAGATGAATATACTGAAAACAAACCTTTACCTGTCAATAAAGATACAGTGGATCTGGCAATGCTTTTTCCCATCCAAATGAGCATTTTAAGAAGACATCAGTTGATTTTATAGTCAGTCTAATGCACTGAAAAGCAAAGTCTGACAACATAAGACTCCAAAGTTAATTTCATTAAACATTATAGAGTGTTATGTACAAGGGGAAGAAAAAAAGTAGCTATACTATATTCTAGAAATCCTATTAAAAGTTATAACCCAAATATCTGCACTAGAGTTAGATGACATTAGGTTGTTTCTTTCTCTTATCAACTACTACAGTTATACCCACCTGTTACATTCACTGCTGGCCCAGTCTGGTACTGTGGAACTCCCGAGTTCTGTCTCACACCAAACAGTATACCAGATGTATTATCTGGTGCATCTGGTGGAGAATCCATAATATAATCCTAATAAGATATTTTCAAGAAGGAAAAGAAATTTGACGTTTAGTATTTTTTTTACTTGCAGGCTTCAAAGGGTTTATTTTAAAAACATATGATTGCTTAAAAGTACTCAGAAGTACTCAGCTGAAAGTCAAGTTCATTACAATTTCCCCAAAATAGTTTCTTTTGACATTTTAATAAGGCTGCAATTCTCATCAGTGCTTGTTAGTTTTTAATAGCTGTGTATTCAGAATAGTAAAAACAATCCTAAGACTTGGGAAAGATCATTTAATGAACCATCCCTAATCTATTGGAATTGCTAATTGTAAATGCTTTTGTTCAAAAAGTCTGATGATGTTTCAAATTATACTTGACTGTTTGTCCAAAAATCCAAATACTTTTTCCTTCAACCCAAACTCAGGCATTTGCCTGTCACTCCTGAATAACATCTAGCTGCATTTTAAAAGATCAAAAACCAGAACTCAAAAGTAGCACAAACTTGTAGCAAGTAGAAGCTTCTCAAAGTAAGAATATATTAAGATCAAATTCTACTAAGGGCTCAAGCTTTAATGAAAGTAAGGGGTATCTATAGCATCTTGACTGGGAAGGGCACTCATTGCTGAGATCATCAAGGGTTTTTTTCTTTTATGTAATTTTGTAAGAATTTCTGTAATAATATAATCAAACCCTCTTTTCAAAGCCCAGCTAACCTAAAAGTTGCTTCATGTTTCCCAGCACCTTGTTAAATTAAGTTTTGTGCATCTCCAAGTACAGGTATTCTTTTATCCTTCAGTTTAATAGCTTTGCCTTTAGTACACATAGTACATATAACCTAAAAAATTAAATAGCCCACATTTCTTGTCTCCAGCACTGAAAACTGTTAAAACAGTTCCACTGATCTGTAACAGTAGTAAAAATTCCACTGTTACTATAACAGGTAACTTTTGGAGGAAAAGAAACATGAAATTTAGTTCTCATTACAAATATTCAAAGTTAAGAGGGTGAGATAGAAGAAACATTTTTCAAGATTCATCAATACTGGTCACATTTTAATAGGCCATTCATTCTAGCACAATCTGAAACATGAAATATTTTCAGAAATAGCAATAAGCAGTTAAGAAAAAACATAACAGAAGCAGGTTTAACACTAAGGTAGAAATGGAAAAGCATTGGCAATTTCAACTCTGAAATAATTCAAATGGTTACACTTCATCAAGCTGTACTGTGAAACAAAACAATTGACAAAAGTAGGGCTATTTTCCTATAATTAAAAAAAAAATTAAAAAAACACCCAATACAAATACAGAGACCTTGTCATCAGTGTATTCATGAGACAAAGGCCAAAATACATTTTGCTGAAAAGACCAATCTCACAAACTGCATCCCATTCACGATTGTGATACTTATTGGAAAACATCCCTGTGGAAGCTATCACATCTTTAACTAGCCTCATGTTAACCAAACTTAATGGAAAGAATCTAAAGAACCACAAGTAAAGTGTTATGATAATCTGGTTTAGGACTCCTAAATACCAGAACAAAAAGGAAGAAGCTGCTCCCCATCCTGCCTTTTTATTGTACATCTCCTTAAATGAAGACTCTTCAGGACTTTATTAAAGAACCATTCTTTCTTCTGGTGAGTCACCTAATCCACTCTAACCAAATTAAAGACAGATATTCAGGAGTAGTAGTGGAAATAGTTACTAAGTTTCTGTATTTGCTATGAGTAACAGCTACAAGAGCAGCACTCACAATACAGGAGGTGTTACTGTAGTCCCAACAGCTTCAAAGAGCCAGCCAAAGGACAAGCAAAGCAGCTCAGCCTGCAGGCCACACCTCAAGCACAACTAACGCTCAAGGCATAAACCTGTGGCAGGCTCTGAGTGCAGAGCCCTGTGCACACCGGTTTTTATTTGAAATGTGACCAATACAACAGCTACACACAAATTCTGCATCTCTTACTAGTCTGTAGTTTCTTTGGTTTTATGTCCTGCCAATATCTTAACTTTCATCAAGATCATAGTTTGGGTATTTAGATGTCATGGGTACATCTCCCCAGTATATACTAAACATATCCATGAAGCAAAAAAATGTAAAAACAGACACACTGAAAACTCCATCTTCTAATTTTCAAAAAGTCCTTTTCTGTTGACAAGTATTATTTTAATGTAATTTGGCTCTGTCATTTTACATATAAATCCCTCAATACTGTCCAATGCTTTAGAAAACAAAAATGTTTAAAAAAACCAAAACAAAACAGCTTTACCACGTTGATGAAACAAAAAATAAATCAAACTAACATGTACAGGTGCTCTCACATGAAGAAAGGCAAAACCCTACATCTTTGTAAGTTAATTTCCTAGGGCTCAAGTGAAGAGAGGTAACACATCACTACTTTTAATTTCTAAGGGACTAGTGACAATACTGAGCTCATAGTCTGCATCCCAGATTTTCTAGCTGTGGAAGCTCATACAGTAATTGATAACCACAACTATCCTGAAAAATTACAAGACACAGTACTGAACCTTTGGTCTCTCAAAATTACCTAGGAACAACCAGAACCTAAGTCACATTGACTAAGCAACGTGCCTGGTAAGTAAGGGAAAGACAGAATTGGCTGTGGCTTAGTGGGCAGCATTCTGAGCACTGAATTAACAGAATATCTTAACTGCTAAGGACAGATTTTTCTTAAAGAAGAGGATAGTTCTATGCTCTGAAATACAACAGTAGCTCTGACTGAATTAAAATTGCTGTAAATTGTATGACTGAAGTAAAAATCAACTCTGAATTTCTGGAACTGCACAGCAGTTAGTACACAGCATGTAGTACAGTAACAACACAAAAAATAGACTGACTTACTTAGGAAGTCAGCGAATCAAGCTCGTGATTGGAAAGGGATATTTCAATAAAACTGGAATACCAAACATTGACAAGAGGCAAATTACAGACCTGTTGAGAAATCGAGGAGATATGTGTTTCAACCCAGCAGGCGATCAAAAGCAACCAGTTCCCACGGAAAAAAAATCTTTAGACATCCTGAGATTAAAAAATATTGCTCTCTATTTAGAATGCAAAGGCACTCTGAAGGATGTTCAGCTAAAAAGGAGTCCTGACAGTGTCTAGTCATACCTCACAGAGATCTTCACAACAAAATATTTTTAAAAGTAAGTTTCAACACCTGGAAGCTGAAGATCCAAATGCCAAACACTTTCTAGAAAAATTAATTTGAAGCTTTTGCCACTTAGAAAGAATCAAATTGAGAAGAAACAGAACATGTGTGAACAAAAATGTCACAGAAAACCCAAGGCAGAAAATCATCACCATAAAATAACAGCCCCCTGTGAAATAAACACTAGATGTAGAGGGGGTTGAGGAATCAAAAAAAACCCTAAGGAGCCCTTGAATGAAGAAAATTCAAACTAAGGACATGAGCCAAAATACAGGTAGTATACATATAATACTAAGAACAGCAAATGATGATATGTGGCAGGAGTGATTAAAAATCACAGAACTTTGCCCAAGAAAGTAAATCCTAGTACCTATCTTAAAAAAGGCACATCAGACAGGATCCTTCCTCCATAAAAAGTGTAACATCATCAAATGGCAATAACAATATAGACAAGAAAACAAATTATAGATAATGCTGAAACTGAAAGCACAGTTCTGAATCTAGAAAAGTTAAGCTAAAGAGATGGAAGATTCATCATGTCTTAGGCAAGGAAAAAAAAACGCTAACAGAAAACTCTTCTTAAAGGTACTCAAGAATTTCTTAACATCCAAAGAACAGGATGTTACATTTAAGATAGCTTAAAAAAATTAAGAGCTCATGAAAACCATGATCAAAATGTCAACACTGTAAAGAAACTGTTTAAGACCATAACTTCAACCAAAAGTGGAAGCTTTAAGAGATCACAGAATCTGATGCATTACTTTTGAAAGCATGTCAGTCTAATCTGGAATAGACAGAACTGATTAATACCTGGTTAGAGAACCTTTTCCTTGTCCTATTTCAGGCTGCAACTTCTTCAAATAGCTGTTTCTCTACTCTGCCATGGAAAAACAACCTGCAGGTTAAAGCCTCATCTGTGACATAAATAAACTCAACGAATGAGAAAGAAGTCTCACAAAAAGAAGTGCACTCTGCATGCTTTCTTTAAAGGAAATCACTGTCTTGATGAGTTACATCCAGCTCACATATACTCTGTGGAAAAGTTCAGCTTTCCTCGCTCTGTTTACTCCGAGGTTTTGTCACAAAAACAATGTAGAAGCCCCTACCAGCTTTGATTGTTAGAACAAAAGCATGAGCATGTATGTGTGAGAGAAGCAAAGGAGAGGGCTTTCTTTTGCAGTAAAGATTCTGCAGGACATACTAGTACCCCTTTAAAGGATTTAATAAAGCATACTATGTCATCAGTAAACTTAAAAAAAAACTTCACATGTATGTACATCATGTAAAGTAGGAAACCTTTCTGTAGCAATCTATAATTCATAAAGATAGATTTAAGATGACTAAAGAAGCAACCCAGATATCCTACTGATATCTGGACTTTTAATGATATAATTTCTTAGGTCTTCTTAACAGTAACAGACTAATTTAGCTCACCTGCTTCACCAGACACATCCACAATTTCTCTCTGCAAACTATCCATCAACTGCTGAAGACTCAAAATTGGGAAGTATGAGTATTTTTCGTACTGAATTTACCAAAGATTCAGCCAGCCAGTTGATATGCAATGATTACACTGCATTGTTTTAAGTCTGTTTTTCTTAAAATACAGCCTCTCATCAGCAATTATTTAGCCATGAGTCTTAGGAAAAAAAAACCAATTCCAACTCTCATGTCTTAACGGCCTAATTAACTCTGTTCATTCAGACTGATTGCCCTGCTCATCAAATGCTGAATCCATTAGGCTGCATGATTTTTATTTACACCAAAAGGGTACCAATTGAAACAACCTCAGGTATGTGTATCTGCATGGACAATGGAGATGGTGCATACTGTCAGGCCTCATTTTAACCTGACACTAGTAGCTAATACTATAGGTATATTGTCTGAACAGTTTCAGAGTAAATTATTTTCAATAAAGGCATTGCACCATAGTTTACCTCATACAAGTATAGCATTTTTATCTTAATTTTTTTCTCTCACACATGTCTGATACATAAGGCAACAAAATCAGGATCTAACTCCACTCCCTCATGACAACATTTTGGGGTTCTATAGCAATCCAGGAAGGTCTATGACACGTGACCTAAGTTCACAATTCCCTTAGACTTTTCAAGCAAAACAACCATGTTGCCAAATTGTTTCACCTGCTGATGGTGCAACTTTTGGTTACTTAAACCTCTTTACCATACTATTGTTTCACAGCGCTTTCATTCAAGTGCCAATGAAAAGCAAAACCCACTAAGGAACTACTACTACAACATTCTCTTAAGAATCAAAAATCCCAAGGCAAGGCACTGTAAAAAACAGGTGGAAAACCCACAAAGTTGCTTTACACACTAAATGCAAGCTATTTAAAAATGAAATTAATTTATCAATGCAGAGGATCTATCTCTGAGCAAAGAAATCTGCAAAATTTAGAGAATGAATTTGCATCATTTCTCCACAGAACAAAGAATCTAAACAGTACTAATTTCTCTAGTGTCCAGGATTTTCATTTAATGCCATTTTACTCTTACTAAAGTTATCATCTTTGAGTCTTCCAAATCAGTATTTCCAAATACATATTTTAATTTACCATCTCAAGGGTATGGTCCTAGAATCTTTACAGCTTACATAATGCTAGTCTATAATCTAGTCCTGATCTTTAAAGCACTAGACTGAGTCAGTACATTCCTCATTAATTTAGTCAAAAGTAATCATACCTCTTATGTTTTAAATGAATAAAGAGTTACCTGATCGAGTATTACAGTTTGTGCTGTTGCAGTAGTCTCTGGCCTGGATACAGGTTGAGCCACTACAGGAACTGTGATATTTCTTGATACTGGCTGTGTTGTCACTGGAATGGTTACAGGTCTGCTAACAGGCTGTGTTATTCCAGAACTTGACCCAGGCATCTGCTGTGTTGACAAACATCCAGCAACTGGTCTCTGCAGTGTTTGTGAAGTTCCTGAAACATTCACTGCTACAGCCAATGGCTGAACTGCTACTGAGCCGGTCACAGGTCTGGGCACAGTCTGAAAGACTGATGGAGCAGGCATGGCACCGGGGCTGGAGGCAGGCGTCACGTAATGCTGACCCTCAGACTTGAATGTAGAGACTGTACCTGTTGCAAAGGATTCCAAAGTTATTTTTATATAATTTTGCAGTCAAATGTTTCATAAGTGTTGTGGATTTTTTTGTTTATTACCATATTAGGACAATAAAGTACCTCTACTGGGTGCACCATTCTGTATCCCCCTTCGTGGTGAGTTGAGGTTGACTCTGTTCAATATATCTGTCAAAAGTTACATTTATCTTAATTGCAAATAAATTAATAGCTTCATTGCTTTTCAAATTTAAAAGCTGCATTCATATACACTAATTAAGCCAATTAGAATTTGGCTTATAAATTAAAATATTATTTCTAAAACAAAAGCCTGGCAAAACCATGTATAGTTTGTACAAACTGGGATATGTTCTTCCACTCCTCTTTGGTTAAGCTAGTTCACTTAAGAATCTCAGTGTTTACTTTCTTGAAGACAGATTAACACACACTTAAGAGTACAAACAACAACGACAACAAAAAAGACATTTCATTAAAATTTAAATTTGCTGATTATAGTGCATTTATTTATGTCTCTTTCTCACACATGCATAGTGTTTCCCAAATACTAGAACTGCTCTACATTAAAGGAAGCATTTTCTCTAAACCAGTAATGACATAATTTGCTTTTGTATTAGCAAAATACAACACTTACAAACTGGATTTTAGGCTTCCTGATATCCATTTTCCAATGTGAAAGGAAATTCAACAGATCAGCAACCAAAGGAATCATATTAGAACTGCATTACAAGAACACTGATTTTCTTACATATCCTACATGGTAGTCTGTGTCCAGAGTTCTAGCTCAGCAGAAGCACATGCAATTTCTTAAATTATGTTTACTCCCTAACTAATGCCTCTGATATTCCCAGACCTTTTATGTCTTAGTCTGGAGTTTCAGACAATTTCAGAAAGTTAAATCAAATCAAAATACTTTTCTACTCCCAGATTCTCAATTCCATTAGTGTTGCTGACAAGTTGCTTGCTCTGACCTGTGAAAATATGCATATGAAATTAGATTGATTCTTCAGTATCTAACCCACAAGGCTTAAAGTAACTTCTCAAACCAGGGTCAAATAACATCATGATCTCAAACAACAGATCTCAGAGTATCTACACATGGTGTTTAATAACCTTAAGGCTATTTCCACCAGCAATGGCTCATTAGTACACACTTCTCCAGTTGATAAATAAATCTAACAGCAGTAGAGCTCAGAAGATCACAGCTTTCAACCTGCATTTAGATCACACTAATAAAAAAGCAGCTGCAACCAACAGATTTAAACAGGTTTGCATTTTTTAAGATACGACAAAATTTGATCCCGTAATAGTAATACTATTTTTACTTCAACATAACAGTAACTACAAACAAGGATTAAATTATTTTGGTATTTAGCTGAACACATACATTTTGTGATTGTTAACAAATCTATACCTCATACATGAATTCCAGAGTGAAATTAAACTAAAGCATCATCTATCTACAAAAGAAAAGCTATGCTAAAAGTTACGTCTCACAAAGCATAGTCAAGACAGTCTGATGTGCACACATCATAAATTACAGAAGTAGATTTTACTGCTTTTAAAAAGAACATTTCAGGAAGCCAGTTATTTGAAATTATAAACTACATTTATATGACTCAATTGATTCCTCACAGACTTGATGTGCACTTCCATCAAAGTGTTATTTGTCCTGTTTAGGTAAAACAGCACTGAAGCATAAGCATGCTGACATGCAAAATAACATTTTAACGCAGTAACAAATTACAGGTTTGTATCATTATCAAAAAGGAAGCAAGAACAACAAGTGGTAACTGTAGGAAAAACGAGCAGTTGCAGAAAAAGGTAAAGGGAATGAAGTGTGAAATACTTTTCATCTCAGCCAAATAATCCTCCAGTACATCAGAAGCGACACTTGATAGTACACAACTCTCTGACAGCAGGTCAAAGCTGGGGTTTTAACTAGTTCCTTCAAATTCTCCACACAGTCTGCACAAAAAGTAGTAATTGTACTGTCAGGAAAAGGTTAAGAAAATGCAATGCCTTGTAGAAACTACTCCTTTCAGAAAAATTAAGACCTGTGAGTTTCTATTTGCCATCAATTTTTCATCTGATCAGGTGCAAACTAAACAGTGATAAGCAAAGCTGAGCTCATGGTATCTCGCCTATCACCAATAACAAACTGAAGCCTGACTGCTGCCAGGTAGTACTACTTACAAGCCAGAGAAGAACTGAGGTCATTCTTCCATAGCTGTTTTTGATAGTGAAGTAGAAGATTAAAAAGAGAAAAGTTGAGGAAAGGGAAGGAAAAAAGATAAAGTAAAAAGTTATACCATAAGTGATTTTACTTGTGTCAGGACCGAGTATGGACAGCACTAGAATAAGAAGCAAACATTTTAAGTCTCTTTTACTGGAGTTCTTGAAGTTCATAGAATCATTCCTAATTATAGTTTTCACCTGAATTATTTCTATCCTTTGACTACAAAAAAATCCTGAAGATACAACTGCAATCAAACTTGGCATATTTGTTGTTCCAACACATGCTAGTGCCTTAATAGTTCTTCATGACCTACTGCCAATGGCCAACAGCAATCCAGCAGTATCTGAACCTTCCAGAAAGCAGTAAGGGTATTTTTCAGACATTCTTAGAGTTTGTAACTGCAGTAAACTTAGAGAAATTTTATAATATTCTTCAAATTTATCAGAGTACCCAGAGTATTTTTTAAATATTCATTCTTAAACATTTTCTGGTGAGAGTACTTAAATACCAGATTCAGTATTCTTTTAATATTTAAAATAATTTTCCACTTTTTTAACCTAGTGTAAGAAGCCCTAAACTTATTAGCCTAGTGAGCAAAAAAGTAATAGATGCAAGATGAAAGTATTGTGAACTAAAATGACTGAACAGCTAATCACAGCCCTGAATCTATGCAGCAGAGTGTGACAGACAGCCTAGTGCAACATTTTGTCTTGAGATCCTTCACTGCAAATTATACACCTCTAGAAAACTACTATGAAATCTTGGATACAAGCATTAGCAGAGATGAAACAGAAACTGCAAGCAGTAAACCTCACCAGGCAGTCTTGGGTATGTTACTGTTACAGAAGCCTTAGGTCAAAGCTCTTAAAAATTGACTAAAAGATGGATACACAGAAATCAAAAAGTTTCATTACTACAGTGAATTAAAATAACAACAAAAAAAAAAGTTCTTCTTTACTTACCTGCCAAAGCCCAAGCATAGGACAAACATGGAATCCTGACACATCTCCTGTCATCACAACCACCTACCTCACTCCCTGCACTGCCTGCATTTAGGAGAAAACTACAGAACTTGATGAAAAAAACCCTCTCTATTTCACAAAGGATGAGTAAATCTATCAATAAAAATCTCCTATTTCCCAGACAGGCTTTCAGTATTTTCATATTAATCACTTTCCAGATTGTGCTTTTATTATAGACACTTAAAACAGTTACCTTGGTTTTGTCAGAATGATGTTCACCAACATATGAAATGAGGGGTGGAGAAAAAAAAGGACTGTAACAGGAATACTTAAATTCATGCACATTCTTTTAGTGGGAAGACACTCCCAAATATGTAACTAAATATTAACTATACTGAGATCAACTGCATGCATGATTTCAGCCTTGTATATACTGGTTTTTAAACTCTATCACTAATGCTAAAACCTTCAAATGTCTTTATTTTGAGCTCATAGATTTAAGGTTAGAGGTTATCAGAACTGTGCATAACCTGGGGTTTAAGACAGAAACCAACAGCTTGAAGATGTGGAATTTCTTAATCATACTATTAAAAATTCTATATTTTCAAACTAAGTTTAACTTTCTATACCATGAAACAGCTGTTTTAAATTATGCAAAAGTGTTGTCTTACATGTAGTAGCTGGCTTTGAGCTGGAGATTTCCCCAACAAAGATTGGCTCATCATCATCATCATCCTCATCATCCTCTTCCACTTCTCTCACTCTCTTTTGCCAAGGTTCTAGCTCCTCTTCTTCACATTCCATAAATAATTCTGCCATCTTGAGACTAGATGGTAAAAAAAAAAAAAAAAACACAAAAAAACACACATACCAAAACATTTAGTACTTTCACGAAATACTTCACTTTCAGTAAGGAATACTGCAACTGTCAGTAATTCCCACAGAATAGTCTCCCTCCTTCCATGCTCTTTACATTGAACATGACCTGATACAGGAGATCTTCAAAGATTGATTCCACATCACCATTTTGACAATTACTTGGATGCTCATCTTTGCTATTAAAGAGAAAAGACCAAAGATATCCTCCACAGAATTTATACTATTTTTGTATAAAACCAGTAATTATCAGAGGAAGCCTCTGACACCACAGTGAAAGGTATCTTATAAAAAATACTCCTATTCCAGGTATGAGAAACGTGAAAGGCCTTCTACAAAGCACATAACTGAGTTAGTGAAACACTGATTACAGCTTTATTCTCTGTATCTTAAAAAACCCAACACAAACAAAACAAAACCCCACCCAAACCCACAACCTACCACAGCCTCCCAAATTTTCTAAGATCTTGCCAGGGCTTCCCATATGGTCACATTTTCTTTAACCCCAACAGAACCTACACAAAATTCTCAAAAACCCACAAAACAACATCAACAACAAGCAAAGCACCCACAAAAAAAACACTTCAAACAAAAAAACTCCACAACAGCAAACTCCTCAAGCCATGCCTACAATGCATTGCATATTGTTTCCATTATCAATTAAGACTTGATAATAACTTGGCATAGATCTCATTAGATGGAGTCCCTCATGCCTGTAGATGTTTTCTTGCAGTAAAAAAAGTCATGTACAAAAACAGTAACAAAAAATATGTACCTTTTGGAATTAACCAAATTAACATCAGCATCTCTTATCACAATTGGTGCTATTTGTTTTTTAAATAAACAGAGATGGCCAACAAAGTTTTCTTCTTTCTTTTAACATTCTTTAATATAATCTTGAAAGTATTTCTGAACGATACAAGAAATAAGACACGTTGCTATTTCTTTACACAGAGTATCCATAATCTAACAAGACTGCAGAAATAATTAGTGTGTAACAGCTCATCACAGGGGAGCAGACGATCATCCTCTACTTGTATGAGAATGGGGCTGCTGGTGTTAGCACATGTTAAGTCTCGAGATAAAACAAAGCAGCAAAGGTAAACTCCTTCTTTGCTTCCTCCACCAGCTTAGGGTGACGAAGTTAGACAGGGTGCCAGGAAAGAACAGAACAGGATACTAAACTAAATCCTTGTATGAGGGAAAGAGGAAGGCTCTGAAGTGAATTTCCACTTGACAGAGATGACATGGACCACATGGCAGGTCTTGGAATGAGAATCAAGTCTAACTCTATAATTTTTTTGTTTTCTGTAGGACACTCCTTAGAACACTTTTTTTTTTAAACACAAAGTTTAACAGACTTCCAGACAAAATAAATTACTATTTCAGAGATTTCTTTTATAGAACAGACAACATAAATGAGCAGTGCTTTTAAGAATTTAGTTTTACTTGACCTCAGGGGAAAAAAGTAGTAAGTTGCAAAATGTGCTCAGAGGATGCAATGCAATTTATATTAAAAACACAAAATAGGCACAAGCAATCTATATGTCAGCAGAACCCTAACAAGAGACATGTGATAACCTCCTCTATACTACAATGCAGCTGATTTTTTTCTTAAAAACAGCTACAAGTAATTCGATAACATAGTCATGGGCTTTTAGAAAGTTACAACTGGTGATACTTCTTATGGATATTTCATTTTATGAACCAGGAGATACACATCAAGATACTCTCAAAGGGGAATCAAAATGCAGAGCAGCTTTTAAAAGACAAGTATCAAGATTAATTTCACATCTTTTAACCTATGTTTTTATTTCAACAATTAGAAGCCAAGCTTTCACTGACTTCTTTTTTCCTGGGAAGAAACCTGGCCTAATGAATTCCTGTCCTGCTCCTGCACTGCTTCCTCAGTTGTGCTAGCACGACTTTGCACAGAACTATGGTGTGAAGCAGGCCAGGTTAAAAATAACCTGGCCCAGTAACAGTTTTATCGGTACAACTGAGGTCAAAAATCTGTAGCCTGAACAATCAAAATTGGAGGAAGGGGGGTAATGGATTTTATTAGAGGAGGTGTGCAGGAACTGCTCCTACAAGTGGTCTCCACTGCCAAAGGAAACATCTACATCCATTTTTAGAGTACAAATAACTTCCAAATTTTTGCTTCTTTAACTACATTAACAGACAAAATGTATTCTAGGAATCCTGCTGGCAGTTGCTTTCAAAGACAAAGCCAATGGTGAATCCTTCCCCCTCTCTGCTCAAATATTTCGCACTGGAGGTGCAGACACCAGTGTAAGAAAAGTAAACCTACTGACAACAGACTTAATCTTCCTCATTTTTTAATATGTATAAGCATATATACATGTTTATACACTCATTTCCTTAAAGGTAGTCCATGGATCTGAGAGGTCCAAAACTCCAATGCCATGCTGTATACATAGACCCAAATAAAGTGTTGAAACCAGTAAGGTAAAGCATCAAAATCATGAATAAGTTTTTTAAAACATTTAAAAACCATCATTATAGGCTATATCAAGATATTGCTTTAAAAAGCAACTGCCCATCTAAAACAAAGTATAGCTTTTATCAAATAACCAAATAACCAACAACCTGCAAAAACACAAGTCCCTGGAACAGTGTTATAGTTACTAGAAAAGTGATGAACTAAAAACCTGATACAAGACAGATCAGAAAATGAGAGCTCATTGTACAAAACAGCAATAAGCTTCTGATGAAGTAACTGTTTTAAAAGCACTAGTTTAGCCATCTTTATCAGGCAGTTAGGTTTAAAAATATCTAACTTTATTAAAAGCCAGTTGTATTTACACAACTTTTTTTTTAAGTTAGGATTTAAAAGGACTCACAAAGAAACAACAAAAAAAACTGTAACATTAGTAAATGTATCAAGAGTGTAACAGCTGTGGTGAAAACGGCAGAATGATCTGTAGAAGAGCACCGTGAGGATGGACAGAAATCACCACTATAGAAAATCACAGTGCACGAAGCCCCAGTGAGACTTAACACTTAGTGAAAAATCAGTTATTACTTCAAATTGGAATTTATCTGTTCCACTGTTAAAATCAATTGAGTTTTCCAATACTCAAAAGTTCCTTGGACTGGCTTAAAATCAAATAATAAATAGGAAATTGGTAGTGAGCTTAAAGAGTGAGGACATTTACATTAACTAGAAATTTTTCAGACTAGCCTTGTCACCTCTCCATAAGAGAATCACAGAATATTCTGAGTTGGAAGGGACCCACAAAGATCATCGTGTCCAACTCTGAGTCCTGCACATGACATCCCCAATAACCCACCACGTGCCTGAGAGCACTGACCAAACGCTTCTGGAACTGTAGGGTTTGCTGCTGTAACCACCCCCCTGAGGAGCCTATTTCAGTGCCCAACCACTCTCTGGGTGAAGAACCTTCTTCCAGTATTTAACCTAAATCTCCCCTGACACAACTTCCAACCATTCCTTGACCACCGAGATCAGTGTCTGGCCCTCCTCTTCCCTTCACGAGGACTGCCATGAGGTGTCCCCTGAGTCTCCTCTTCTCTAGGCTGGACAGACCAAGTGACTTCAGTCACTCCTCATATGGCTATTATCTGTTAGTTACTCGAGTAATATTTCCCCGCACTTTAATAGCTGCATGCCAAATGCCCAGAGAAGTTATCTTATTTACAACACAGATTATATAATAGACTACAGGTTGTATTACTCAGATAACGTCCCATACAGGCACATAACTCCGCAACACACTAGTTGATGGTGTGCAATCCACAGCTCTACCAGGACTGGGAACAACTGGGTTTTAACTGAGGGCTGCATTTGTTTAGTAAAGAAGAAACAATGACCAAGCTGAAATTGCACCTGAAAATTGTAAAAAAACCAAAGCGTAAACCAACTTCCCTCAAACACAAAGCTCACCAGCCAACGCTGCCCTCTGTGCCATGAGAAGGCACAAGCTCCGCCTAGGGAAGGGCAATATCGGCGGTGCCAGCCCGCCAAGA
>VZRX01005930.1:0-38304 GCA_013398075.1 Notiomystis cincta
CAAATAAACAAATAAAAAAAAAAAGGGAAATAATCTGTTCATAGCTCCTTACACCAGCAGAAAAAAGTCTTAAGTCTTCTTTAGCAAAAGAGAGAGCACAGCACACTCCACTGCTCCAAATTCCTTTGTTATTGACTGTAAAAGTCTTGTACTCCTCAGCCATTATTGTTACTTTGTGACTTTTAAGAACAGACTCTTCATTTTAGGACATTCTAGATTGCAAAAGCTCTTCTTGCCTTTCAGACATGAAGCTCCTCAGCCCAGATGTGTCTTTACTTAAGTGTCTGAACATCCTCTGGTACAACAGATCCCTGATCTGTGCAAGAATTCTCAATTTCTCTTCTATTGCAGTTAATGGCAGTTTTTTTCCTGATGTTTCACTGGAGTAATTCCATTGGTGGCTACATAAACATGGAGAATGTTCCTAAAGCTTTAAGGGATATTTTTTCTGCCTTCTGAAGGTTATTCAGAACAGGAAAAAATATCAATATCTCCCCACCTGGAGTACTGGGTCCTGTCAAGCTCCCCAGCTTTGGAGGGCTGAGGCAGGCAGGAATGTTTACAGAAGTGTAGAAACAACATCCTTGCCATTATTCTTTTAATTAGTGGTTGGTTAATGCTGATCTCAACTTCTGCTGCATTTTCTGTGGTAGAGCAAAGGAGGTGAAAGGAGAATTCTGTGCATTTAGATTAAAAAAGAGTATGGATGGCTAGAAAATACTAGATCCTGCTAAAAAGAGGATGGTGATATAGCAGGTCTGTCCAGCCTTGGGAAGGGAAAGCTCCAGGAGAAAAATCCATGCATTTATACCACACATTGCTCAGTTCTGCTAAGTTAAAGCATTAAAAAATTGCAGTTTTCCCTCTAGATTCTGCAAGTTATTTTGTGTAAAATACTAAATGAACAGAAAAGCATATTTTGACTTCTATTTTCTGATCCTTTGGAATGGTCACAAAAGATATTTGCTATTTTTTCTCCTGCCACAAAAACTTGATTCCTAAAGTAGGGAGCTGGAAGATGAACGATCCAAATTATAATGTGGCACCTGGATATGGGTCTTCTTCTGAAAGCAATTGATATTATTAGATTTATAATAGCTCACTTAAAATTATATCAGTGCACATCACAGATGAAATCCTTCTCTCCATATTTTGTCAGGTTGACTTGTGATAAACCTTGCACTTTTCATCCTTTTTCAAGTAATACAAATCCCTAGATTTTCCCTTGCTGATGTTCCATCCTCCTCTCTGACTCCTTTCTCAGGCTCCAGCAAACACTGTTTTTTTTCTTGGGGGTAGGAATTACCAATATCCAGAGATCTTTAATTACTTCAGAACGTTGCCAGACACTTTTCATGGTATTCAAACCTTTCAGCCAGAGCCAAACCCAGTGAGTGTCCTCACTACACGAATGTGGTCACAGTTTTATGGCATTTCAGTAGTGAGTGAGCAAAAAACCACCCACAAAAGGCCAGGGTGACCTGTAAACAAGGCAGCTGATAGCAAAGGTTGTGCATTAACCCCTGTCCCAGGGTTCCTCCCACAGAACCACAGGTAGGAGAACAATCCAGCCCAACTGGCTCCTCCAGCCACTGTTATTCCCCAAGCCCTGATTAGATTCTGCAATCACAGATCAATTGATAATTTCATAAAACCAAGGCTGTCAGCACTGCAATCAGCCCAGGATGATGTGCATGCACTGACCTTCAATCCCCTGCCCAGGAGTGTGTGTCAGAGATAAAATGCCTGTTTGGAATGCCTCTCCCTCCCACTCTCCCCAGGCTGTTGCTCTTTATGGACTGAGTAAGCTTTTGTTTAATTGGTTACAGCAACGGGAGAAATAAATAATATCAATACTGAGCCTGCCTCCAGTGGCTCTGGGGTGGCTGCAGAGGAGGCTTTGCCTGACAGGAGGCCCTCAGGAGAAGTTTGCAAGGCTGCTCCAAGGAAAAAAATAAACACACACAACTCTGAGCTCCACAACAGAGGAGGGTGTTCTTCCTGTGCCTTAGTAGTGGGAATGAAATAAAAATCATGGCAAATCATTTTTCCATACCTTTCCAACCCATGCTCTGGGCTGGCTGTCCTCCCTTCTCCAGTGGGCACTGTGACAAGGCACAGATACAGAGCTGCTTCCCTTTCCTGCCCTTCCTCTTCTTCCCTCCCACCCCACTGCACATCCATCCTTGAACTGAGTATCCACATTAGCCAAGACAGGAGAAGTGAGGCAGAGAAGGAAATTGCCAACAGCCACTCAGAAAAACCACCCTGAAGCCTTTTGAAAGCACCAGTGTATTTCTTATCTGCTTCTTATGTTCACCATTTCACCCCAAATAAATACAGCTCTTTGCTCATGTTCCTATGTGAGCATCCCCAATCCTTTTTCCTGCAAGCACTCAGTTATTCTCAGAGCTTGGTGAAGAATTTATAAGCCATATATAAACTCTTTTTGCTGCTGCCAGAGTATTCCATGAATAGATTTTAATTTTCTGAAGCATCTTTGCTGTGCAAATCCATCAGGATCACGATCCAGGCTCCCATCCTAGCAGATGCTTGGGAATGTTCAGGAGCTGATCAATACCAGGCAGAATTGGTCACTTAAGCCATAAGGTCCTGTTGAACCTGTTTCCATATTAGATGATGGCTCACAAATTGCATTTAGGGGCTCATAAAAAGTGAATGCAAGTTTTCATGCAGCATTGCATTCAGCAAAACAGGACCATTCAGCCTCACACAGCCTGGAAGGGAACACATTGAGAGCTGGCTCCTTAGAAACTCCAGCTGAGGTTCCCAGGATCCTTGTGTTGAACACCTGGTCCACAATTGCCTCTCTGATCATGAATAAAAATATAAACCCCTTTGACTTTGGGATAAACACGGCATGAAGTGTGAAATCAAGCCATGTTGTACATCATTTGGAATGACCAGTCGCATGCAGAGTCTAAATAATTAGCAAATTAATTAATAACCTGACAAATAATTAGCAAACATAATTAGGTGTGGACAAAAATGGGTGCCTAGGTACGTGTGCTCCTGGAGTTTGGGTCGTGGTGAGAAAGCTCAGAATGCCAATGAAGTTTTCAGCCATCATTGCATAACCTGGCTGGTGACTTTGGGAAAACTGTAGGAATGATGCAATGTGGGTCTTGATATTATCCAGGGAAAATCACATCTCCCTCCCTTCTACCCTCCCCTGTTCATTAACACTGAGGCAGCCTCCCCTCAGTTCTTTCCAGGGCATCTCTGTCCCCAAAAACTTCCATGGAAGAGGCGGGATTCCCTTTTCCTTAAACCCAGCTCCAGTGACCAGTGGTGGGCAGCCAGGACCACGAGGACAGAGGATGTTCCCCACAGCTTTCATCACAATATTCCCTCTCACACCTCCAGAACCACATTTTGGGCCCAGCTTTCCCTCACTGAGTGTTTTTTCTCTAGATACATCAGCATTCAGGCTACTCCAGTGACTCTCTGCACCTCACAGCTCCTGGGAAAGACAGGGAGTTTTTGCAGGAAGGAGCTCACTCCTGAAGAACATTTTTCAGACCTAGAATCACAGAATGGTTTGGGTTGGAAGGACCTTAAAGCTCACCTCATTCCACTCCCTGCCATGGGGAGGGACACCTCCCACCATCCCAGGTGACTCCAAGCCCTGCCCAACCTGGCCTGGAACACTTCCAGGGATAGAAGTGTTCAATTTCTGACTTTATTCCACATCTGAGAGTGCTGCACAAGAAAACACTGGTTCACCAAAGCCAGAGGAAGCTCCTCATCCCCATGGCCAGGAGCAGCACCATTAGTTATGCAGCCTAATGCCATGAGAATCCAGAGGTCTTCTCCAAAAATCAATGCCCAGCCACCTGGTAGAAGGACATTCAGTACAGATGCCTCACCTCAAACATCACACTGGACAAACAGGAGCCTTGGAGCATCCCAAGGAGCCATCCATCACTGGAGGCAGGCAGCACACAGGCAGGCCAAGTGGCACGATAAGCAAATCCCCTCTCCTGGGAGAGCAGCGTTCCCTGCAGTTCCCAAATACAGCCAGGGCTCCCTCTGTGGCTGTGCTGAGCCAGGCCTCCCCTGGGAGGGGGTGGGGAGGGAGCCTTGGCTGCATTTCCCCCCCCCTGGGGCTGCTGTGATATATGAGGTGCAGGTGACACTTGGGTCAAGTGAGCACCTGTTCTGAGAGGCCTCGGGGGAGCCTTACTAACATGGGAAGAATTTACTTTAACAGGAGAGACTGGGGGAGATTAGCACAGCACATTCTCTCCCTGGGAGCTGTAAACTGCTGGAATTCACTTCTCCCCTTTGGGATGCTGCAAAGAAGGGAGGAAGGGTCTCTGCAAGGGCAGGAGGAAGGGATTTGGGATTGAAAGTTGGTGTCTCTGTTAGCTTGAAATTTGGAGTGCAATAGTCAAGAGAAATCCTTGGTCTGCAAACAATGACCACCCCATCTCTGGAAGGCTGAGCCCATTTATATTTTGTCCAGAGGATTTGGGATTTTTGTTAAGAGAAGGGATGGCTTCCATACAAACAATATTTGGAAAACAGGGACTAAAACCATAGTCATGTACATATACATTCAATATCTCATCTAAGTACCTGTGCCTGCTGCAAGGTTAAAAGAAAGGATTATTATTCTTGTCAGGTAACTGAAAAGGAGAAGCCCCTTTCCCTATTTCATCTAAGCCTACAAAGTCAGGCTCTGTACACCATTCCCTATCCAGTCAAAAAAAAAAAAAAAAAAAACAAAAAAACCCACATTTCATGGTGAAGGCTAGGAAAGGGTCTTACAGATCAAAAACAGGACAGCTGTCCTGGCTGTGATCCCTCCCAAAATCTTGCCCATCCCCAGCCTGCTGCTGAGGGGGAATTGCTGGAGAGACTGCCTTGGTGCTCAGCAGAACCAACACACCAGGGTGTTACCAGCACCTTCCCAGGGACCAGGACACAGCCCAGCACTGTGAGGGTTGCTAAGGGGAAAATGAACTCCCTCTCAGCCAAACCTCACTGGTTTCAGGTGGGATGCACTCCCTCTGCATGGCACAAACCCTGCTGGGTGCTGCTGTGTGTCAGGAAGTGATGTCTAAAGTCAGGATAACACACTGGCATGAGGAAAGAGGGTTGGCACTGAACTCCTGTGGGCAGGGGGGGATCAGTGCTGCCCCTGGACTGGCCATGATGAGGTAGGTGGCTGTAGGATACCTCAGGGTGTGCATTGCAGGCTGTGAGGACAGCACACTGTGATCCCCAAGGGCTGCAGGGCCAGGCCCTCTGCAGTCTCTGTGTGTGGTGGATGTTCCCTTCAGGCTGTTCCAGGGGAGATATCCCAGGATAAGGAGATCAGAGAGCCTGGTGTGGAGGTGCAGAGGAGCAAGAGCTGCAGCCAAGGGGCTCCATCCCAGAGCAGACACCCCTGAAGCAGCTGACTCCAGCCCAGCTCTGCACAGTGGTGTGTGGCTTTCCCAGCCTGTGTGAGCCTGGCAGGAGCAATGACTGATGAATCTCTGCACCACTTGTCTTTGCATGCTCTGCACGAGGCCTGGGCAAATCACCCCAGTCATCCACTTCTCCTTCTCACAGCTCTGGCCTCTGCACCTCCCTGGGCAGCTTTGCCCCTCTCTGCACCTCCCAGGGCAGCTCTGCCCCTCTCCTGTTCAATGAACAGTCCTGTCCTCCCTTTTTCACTCCTTTCTCTGGTGTTCTTTACTCTCTAGCCCAGGTATAATTAGGGACTTGCTCATCTGTTTAGTCCCTAGCTAAGGCCATTGCAGTTGTATCCTTGAGAGAGGAAGGTATTTTTCTCACTGCTTTTCCCCTTTCCCCAGGCCTCCCTCCAGAAGGATTTCCCTTTGACCTTAGCTAATGAAATGATCCAGATCAGTGACTGGGGAAAGCAGCCTCAGGACAAAGTTCAAGCCTTTTTCTTCTCAACAGGCTCTCTGTGACAGCTCCTATTCAGCATTTAGCAGGTATTTATTATTAATTTCCTGTCTCTATCAGAGTTAGATGTTCTTGGGGCTCAGAGATGTTTTCCACTGGGGAGCAAACTGGACACCTCAGAGGGTTAAACACAAAGATGAGGGGGAGGCTGGCAGGAGAGGACAATGTGACTCCCATGTGCAGCTCAGCAACCACAACTGGATTGTTCTTTTCTTGTTCTTCCCCATTCTCCCCTCCTGCCTCGGTTTGGTCATTGGGAGCAATTTGTGTCATGGCATCCTGGGCTCCCAGGTTCCACAAATCCATCCATTACCCCCCCAGAAACAAATCCCATCAAACCACCAGCTTATAAACTGCACTTCAGATACGTTACATGAGCACTGATTGCAAATCTGAAGACATTTCCATTTTGCCTGAGGCCAAGTTTTTTAATTTAAAAAAAAAAAAAAAAAAAAAGAGTCCCATCAGGGTCTGTGCAAAGGCTCTTTAGATATTCCAACCAGCAGAGTTTATTTAAAAATTCAATAAGGCAATTTTCATGGCAGCAAGGAAATAGAAACAGTGCTGGTGTCTGCACACCCAGTGAAGAGGAAGAGGCAGGCAGGATTTCATCTCCCAGATCCACTCAAGCCAGACTTTGCTGCTGCCTCATTCTAACAGCCAAAAACTGAGGTACCCTTCCTGCTTGACAATTAAATTTTCTCCAGCAGCAGAACAAGGGAGTGATGAGAGGAATGGCCTTTTGAGAACAATCTGCTGCCCAGGAGTCCCGTCAACTAACACAGGACAAGGGTCATCAGCCCTCATGTCAGCCCTGTTTCTGCACCTCAGGGGGCTGGAGAGAACACTTGAAGGAAGAGTCTTGGTGTCTGCCAAGGAAGGCAGGAGCCAGATGCCCTCTTCCCCTGAGCTCAGCCACTTCTTTTGTCCCTCTTAAGTCCCCATCGTTATTGTCTCCCGGCAACGCCTACGGGAGAAAATTCCCCTCGAGAAAGAAACAAAAGGAAGAATCCTAAACCGCAGCAGGAAGAGAGGGGTTAACTTTGCTCAGACAGAGCCCTGGGAGGAGGACAGAAGGTAAGTAGGATGCATATCAAAAGTGGTTGTTCTCTGCTTTCTGTGAACCATAAGGGCTCCCTGGGAAGCAGAGACAAAACTGAATTGCTGTTTATAGAGCAGAGGTGGAAAACCATCCCTGGCTGCTCTAGACCACAGAGCAGAGGTATTTCCTGCTGCCTTATGGCCTCTGCTGTCTTCCAATCTGTCCTCAGCCAGGCATGGATAACCATGCCATCCCCTTTCCTTGGCATGGCATCAGGACACAACCAAGTCCACACTTGGGAGGTTTGGAAGGTTCCCATCACATCGAGAAAAGAAGCAACCAGAAATTATCTGTGCTTAGAGGAGAACAGAGACCTCCCTCAGCCATCCATTCCCTGGAAACCTCAGCCCCAAAACTCACCCTGCCCCAGGAGCAGAGACACCTCTGTGCCTTCCCCCACGTTAAGCATTCAGGTCCCAGCTCCCTGGCAGAGGAGCTGAAGGACTTTCAGAGCCTGCTGCTAAGGAGATCATTAAGGCAAGCACATGAACCTTTCCAGTCAGAAGAATGAGGTGGGGTTTTAATTAAGGTAATTATACTCAGCTGGATGGGCTATTTGCAGAGGCATTTAGAGTCTCTAGGAGGGTTTAAAGGCAGCAGTACTGAGAGAGCACAGGAACCTCACTGCCTGTGTGGACCTCTGGACTGGGGCTGCCAGCACTGCAGGTGTCCTGCTTGAGAAACCTGAGGCTGCCTTGGAGATTCAGGTGATGCTTTGCCCATGGCAAAGTCAAGGATGTCCATTCTAGAGAGGACACGGCTCTCTCAGGTCAGGGGAGGGAGTTTTCAGAGCGTCAGCACCTTTTTCCTCTTGAAAGAGGACAAAAACGTGTAACTTCAGAGATGTGAGGGCAGTAATTTGTGGGGAGTGGCCAGTATCTTTGTCAGGTCAGTTGGCATTTTGTGTTTGAAATTGAGTGATTTGGGTTGGGTTTTCTTTCCCCCTTAAACTCTTATAGTGCAGTGATTTACAATTTCTGTATGAAAAGTCATTACAACTTGAAATTGGGAGCTTGGCACTTTGATAGTGTCACACTTCTGACAATTCAAAACATGTGAATTGTAGAAGAAGGCTCAGAGCTGACCCTGGCCTGCAAGAAGCTGGGATTTTGTCAAACCAATGTTTTCCTGTACAGCCTTCCATGTGAATTTTCTAAACAGCCCTGATTGCATCCAATTAATTTTCTTTTCCATTCTTTCTGACTAAAAGTCACACCTGTCACCCCTTGCTGGATGCCTGTGCTGCTCTTCCTTTGGGGAGCACTGGGGGACCCATTGTTTCCTCCTCCTTAGTGAGGCAGAGCAGATCAATGTGACTTCCACTTCACCCCTTCCCATTTGGTGCTGCCTCTCATTTTGTTCTCCTTTTAATACCATCTTTATTGCCAGGCTGTTCTAATGCTGCTGTTTATTTATGGCTATTACTGAGATGATGCTTTAATTGTCGGATCAGCGCCTCCAGTCCATCAGGCAAAGGAGCAGCTCTTTATAAACATCATTTTTCCTTTAGCTCTGCCACATGCACGCACCACACACACACACAATTAGGAACAACAATGGTGCTATTCCAAATGAACCCTTGTGCAGCTCTTTGTGATTTTTACCCCGTCTCAGAAAGGACAGCCTTTGAGTCTGTTTACTGTTCTTTCTGCACTGAGCATTTTGCTTTGTAGATCTGGAAAAAGGAAATTCAATTAGAGGAGTATTCAGGATGGTTTTTATATATATTTTCTACCAATTAGCATTTCATTAAGGCAGTTAAATTGCATTTGCCAGAGACAGACACAACCCATTGCAGAGCATTATTTTAAGCTCCCATTTCTTTTTTTTTTCTTTTTTTTTTTCATCTTGTGGGCTGAAAATGAAATCAGGGAATGATTGATTAATTATTAATTCATTACTGGTGATTGGGTTGAAGCTGGTCAGAAGGGGAAAGTGCTAATACACAATCTTGGTTTATGCCTTCAGACAACTTTGCAGGAGTTACCTGTGGTGGGCAGATGTCCTAAGGCCAAGTGGAGAGGCTGGGGTGCCTTGGATGCTTTGTACCATCTGTTTTTGAGGACTGTAAAGATCACCCAGCTCCACCCCCCTGCCCCTTTCACCAACAACCTGCTCCAGTGGGAGGTGTCCCTGCCCGTGCAGGGGGTTGGAGTTAGGTGATCTTTTAGGTCCCTTCCAACCCAGTCTGTTCCATGATTCTCTGATTTCCTCATCCTGACCTCCCTGCAGGATGGAGGAGGTTGATATGGAATAGTGATACCTCATCAGTATCACCCCAAAAGCCTTTTGGGCAAGAAAGAGAATAGTGATACCTCATCAGTATCACCCCAAAAGCCTTTTGGGCAAGAACCTTGGTCAGTCCCCCTCCTCACCACGATGAGCAGTCGCTGCTCCTCCCGGAGGGCTGATGACAGAGGGCACAAGCCCACGAGTGGCACAGGCTGCTGGCTCTCCCCCCATCCAGGCTGCCCCTCTGCCTGGCTCTTGGAGGTTGAGCTCAGCTTTCCTCGTCGTTCCTGCCTCCTGCAAGGCTCCTCTCCGTCACTCGCCCGTTTGCAGCGTGGCTTTGTCTCTTCATTGCTCTCAAGGTCACCATTGATCAGCTCGTGTGCACTCTGCATCTGCAGCCTTGGACGGGCGGAGAGAGGAATTGATTGCAGTCAATTCAGCTGCAGATTGAACTGTATTGACTTGTCCCCTATTCATGCAGACGAGGAGCTTTGCTACCTTTTAATTACCACGGCCGGCCCTGCCCTGCATCAANCACCCCAAAAGCCTTTTGGGCAAGAAAGAGAATAGTGATACCTCATCAGTATCACCCCAAAAGCCTTTTGGGCAAGAACCTTGGTCAGTCCCCCTCCTCACCACGATGAGCAGTCGCTGCTCCTCCCGGAGGGCTGATGACAGAGGGCACAAGCCCACGAGTGGCACAGGCTGCTGGCTCTCCCCCCATCCAGGCTGCCCCTCTGCCTGGCTCTTGGAGGTTGAGCTCAGCTTTCCTCGTCGTTCCTGCCTCCTGCAAGGCTCCTCTCCGTCACTCGCCCGTTTGCAGCGTGGCTTTGTCTCTTCATTGCTCTCAAGGTCACCATTGATCAGCTCGTGTGCACTCTGCATCTGCAGCCTTGGACGGGCGGAGAGAGGAATTGATTGCAGTCAATTCAGCTGCAGATTGAACTGTATTGACTTGTCCCCTATTCATGCAGACGAGGAGCTTTGCTACCTTTTAATTACCACGGCCGGCCCTGCCCTGCATCAATGGGATGGCTCGGGGTGTGAATGGGACTGTGGGGGGATTTTATGGCCTTGAGAAAGTCTTTGCGGGGTGGGGATGTGGGGATCTTTTCTGTAGAACCACGGGAGGACTCGTGCTGAGGGAATCCCAGGGACAGAAAGTCATCTTTCCTCTGTCCACAGTGGCTCTTCCTGGAGGAGTCTGTCACTGAAGTGATTTATTTTCCATAGTGGAAGCCAACCATTTCCAAGAGAGGGGCACTGCTGAAGGAACAGCAGCCACAGGTGAGGTGAGGGTGCTGCTCCTTGGAACGAGACACATTTGGCCAGGCAGGCAGAGGTCACAGAGGGGGAAACGTTTTGCTGTCCCTGAGCACAGGGAGGAGGGAGGTGCTGCTACAAATCCCATTAATCTCTGGAT
Organism: Notiomystis cincta; assembly: GCA_013398075.1. NCBI lineage: Eukaryota > Metazoa > Chordata > Aves > Passeriformes > Notiomystidae > Notiomystis > Notiomystis cincta. The sequence goes on from VZRX01005930.1 coordinate 10,701, forward strand.
GAGCCCCTCTCCTGCTTCTCAAAGCCCTTTGCCCAAATCCCAAGTCCTCTCGTGGAGGAAGAAGAGCTGCTTTTGTGTTCCTTGCTTACATCCAGGGATCAGGGGAGACTGGGGTGTGTTCAGCTGGCCCTTGTGGAAAATGAGCTGTCCATGTCCAACAGATCGATTTCCATGGAGCAGCCCAGGCTGCCCAGCCTGGATTGTGCTGCTGGCTCTGTCCGTGGGCTCCAGGCTCTGCCTGCACCAGCACAGCAGCTCCCTGCTATCACAGAAAGTGCAGTTGGCATTTCTGAAAGGTGTGGGATTGGCATCTTTAGAAGACTGAAATCCTCTGTTCATCTGCTGAATTGATGCCAGTAGTACCAGCACTGGGAGTGAAGGAAGAGAAGCGATTCCAGCAGGGCTGGTGAATAACAGCTTTCTTAGCAAATTGAAAAGTAAAAGAAAAAAAAATGCAACCAGAACAACAAAATTACTTCAATTTAGGGTCAGGGAAAGTATTGCATTTATTTTTTTACCATTGAAACTCTTTTGAGTAAGACAACAACATTAAAGGAAATGTCAAAAGAGAGTAATTTTCAAACAACAGCTAAAATCAACATTTTAAAGACTAGGGAGGGAAAAAGGGGTTTTGTTAATTTTTTTTTTTTTTACCTCTTGCTTCTCTTTTCCAACCCTTTCTAGAGAGATCAGAAATTCTCTGCACTATTTGGATGTGACCAAATACTTCATTTACCCTCCTCCCTGGGACTGATGTCCAACACACTCCTATCTCCAGGATTCAAGCCCAGACATGACTCTTCTTGTGAGGATGCTGACCCCAGGCTGGGTTTGTGCAATTCCTGCCCAATCTTGGGAATCTGAACTAAGACAAGCAATTAATTTTTACATGAACTATGAAAACACCATCAGCTGGTGACAAACACAGGCCATGGCTTCCCTCAGACCCAGACAGGACAGCTGACCCAAACTGACCAAACAGATATTCCACGTTATATGATGTCTGTTCAGCAATAAAAGCTCAGAGAAAGGAGAAGCAGGGGAGCATTTGCTATGATATTTGTGTTCCAGAGCATCCTCAACATGTACTGAACCCCTGCTTCCTGGTGATGGAAAGTAAAGAATAAACCTTTTCTTTCTCTTTGCTGCTGCTTGGATCATTTGCTTTTATTTAATTAAACTACCTTTATCTTGACATAATTTTTCAATCTGATTTCCCCCCTCCTGCACCCTGCTGAGGAGAGGAGTGGTAGAGAGGCTTGGTGGGCACCTGTTGCCCAGCCAGGGTCAGCTCCCCTCAGAGAAGCAGAAGCAAACCAGGCAGGTTAATGTGCCTTTTGGAGTTGCAGAGCCTACATGTCTGTCTCCAAAGGTTTGCAGCCTCAAGGCAAAATCATTTCTTCACAGCTGAGTTTTGCCTGAGGCTGATGCTGCAGTCGCTGAGCTGAAGCAGAAGGAGGAACAGGCTCGTGGGCAGGTTGTGCAATGCTGAGGAGGTCAAAAGGATAGAAGTGCTGGGATATGAGGGCTGAGCTGTGGGGCAGGGACAGGAATGTGCTGTAGGGTTGAGAAGCTGCTCCCTGCTCTGGGAAAGGGGCAGGTCCATGCAGAGCCAGGCTCCACAGTTTGGGACAGGCCTGGGAAACATCGGTGTTTGTCTCCGTCTCTCCCCCAAAATGGTAAATGATGCTTATCCATCATTATTATGTCACTCAGCATGGGGATGGCCCAAAGGCTCTGCAGAGGTCAGCAGGCTGAGCCACAAAAAGGTGCCCAAAGATGAGCTCACTTCTTTCACATGGAAAAGGAGTGGGTGAAATCTTTACATCTCTGGAGTCAGAAACAGTTTGGAGCCTTGGTAGCTTGAAACTCCAGTTTTCAATATCCATCATTCTTGTAAATGAACTGACTCCATCTCTCACTGCCAAGTGCTATTTCAGGGCTGTTCATTCTTCCCTAGGACATGTCCTTAGGAAATATCTTGTTTCTTGGTTGAATCCAGAAACAGGTTGTGTCTGAACAGCAGCCCAGTGGTAAAATCCTTTGTGCCTCATTTAAAGATACCATAAGTGGACAAATCCCTTTATTATTACAGAAATCGACATAAACTCTCCATGCCACCCACAACTGGACAAGATCCCCTGACCCTGTAATTACAGGGCCATCCTGAAGTTCAGCCCCAGGAGATGCTGAGTGTGAGACTCATCTCTGACTTCCATGAGAAGTGAGGGCACCCAGCACCAGCCTGGACAGGACTTTTTCTGGGGGAGAAGGAGAGCAAAGGTAAATAGGTGTAAGAGAGAGGGGGACAGAGGGAATGGAAGGGAGAACAACTATTGGAGAGCTTCATCATCTCCCTGTCTAGAAGATATTTCTCCATTGACTCTATTTAAAGTCAGCCTCAGGCTTGTGGGCTTGGAGAGCTTTTAGCAGATGAAAGAACTCACTCATCAGGCAGAGGTTTTTTGATTTTTTTTTTTTTTTTTCTCTCCCCAGCTCTCCCGGGTCTGTTTTAAAGCCATTTCAGCAATTGTTGAAAACTGTCAGATGCCTTTGACAGATCAGTACTTTACCGTGGAATCTGCATGGCCTGTTAGCCAATCAAAATGCAAATTTGGGATACGTTTTAAAAAACAAGCCCCCAATTTGTCTTCCAAATGCTGCTGGAAAGTCATGAAAGCAATTTAGCTGTCCCCGGGACTGCACCTTCTCCTCAGCCTGCATTCTGGCAGCGCTGCTGGGCTGCGCCGGGCGGGAATGTGCGTGTCAGTGTGGGAATGCTCCGGGCGGCGTTCCCGGGCTGCGAGCATAAATCTTCCCCGCCGACTGAGTGAGATTTATGGCTCAGCCACGGGGCTCCCGGCTCCTCCCAGCTCCTCCTGGCTCCTCTGGATCGGGATGAGGTTTGGGAAGAGGGATGGATGCCCTGCTTTCCTTCCCTTCCCTCTGCAGATGGCAGCGGGGTGGTGCCACAGCTCACCCTGGGCAATGATGTGGGGCACTGAATTTAGGCTGAGTCTACAGGAACAAACACACCCTGCTGTTGCCCCTCCCTGTGCTTCCCACCAGGAGCTTCCTGCTGAGGGCAGTGGGTGGATCAGCATCAGCCCAGAGGAGCATTTTGGGTTTACCTCCTGGTGAGGTACCACTGGCACCGTGGTGACACCAGCTCTTCCTGCCCCTCAGTCCTAACCCTGACCCCTGTTCCCAGTCACAGCATTATCCATCCAGTCCAGTCTGAGAACCCAGTCTGAGCCAGCTTAACTAGTTTTCTTTCTTTTTCTACCAGAAAACTGTATTTTACTGTTCTTTTTAAGCTATCTGAAACTAAAAGTCTACTTTGTCTGAAAATAATTTATTTCCCCTGAAAATACCCCTTCCCCCCATAACAATCCTCCAGTTCTGATTTAAAGTCACCTTGCAAAGGTGAGGGGGTTTGTTTTCAATGAGAACTAGAACTGCTGAAGACAAGACAAAAAGCCTGTCCAGCTCCCTCTTTAGCTGGAAATGTCATTGTTTCATACAGACTCATGCATAAAAATTAACCCATACACTTTTTGAATGGGTCTGGGGTAAAAAGGCTCTGTTGCCTGTTATCTACCTGTGGAGTTATCTGTTTTTGTCAGTTGTACTGAGCCCACTGCCATCCCATAATGAAGCATTTCAGAGGCCCAGACCTGGGAATCTGCAGATTCTGCCACACAGGACAATCACTGGCATTACTCAAAGCTGGAAACAATCTTCCAATGAACTCCAAAGAAAATTCTTCCCCACTTATCAGATTTGCTTAATAAAATGGGCAAACCTTTACTGCAAGATTATTTAGAGTGATTTTTAAATGTTCCTCCTCTGCAAATGGCTGGGTTTATGTTCCCCTCGTTCCATTAAGGTCTGGATTCTCCCTTTGCCTGCAGTCTGCCTCTTGTCTGGCTCACTGAAGCAGCCAGATGGTGTAATTTGCAGGTACCTCCACAGCACTTACTTGTCTGACATGCCTGAACTGATTGAAACATGCACAGAAACCTTTGAAAGCTCATTGAAGTGGTCTGGATAAAGCCCTGGAATGTGATAGATCCGGGAGACAGAGCAGGTACATTCCCTCCTGGAGAGTGCACAGCACAAAGCTGCAGGGGAAGGAAGGAGCTTGTGCCTGCACAGGTGGGCAGGGGATGAGACTGAGGCTCTCTGGGTGCTGGGCATCTTTACAGGACCACTTGGCAGTAAATTATTGTGGTCTGGCTGCTCATGTAGTGTCTCTCCCTGCATTTACATCTTGGTGTGTGTACTAGAGAGAACACAATTCTGTAATTCTGTGGTTCTGTACATGACTCTCCCATTCTTGTGTGTCTCCATGCTCTGTGTGTGTGGTTGATGTTCATGTATTTCATCAAATCATACAGAATGGTTTGGGACCTTAAAGACCATCCAGACTCACCCCTGCCATGGGCAGGGACACCTTCCACCAACCCAGGTGGCTCCAACCTGGACATGGACATTTCCAGGGATCCAGGGGCAGCCACAGCTTCTCTGGGCACCCTGAGCCAGGGCCTCAGCACCCTCACAGGGAATATACTTTAAAAAATATTTTCTCTCTTCTTGGGCTTCTCTTGCCTTTCTTTAGGAGTGTGTTACCAGATGCCAGACAGCTCTGGTGAAGGGGCCAGTGAGCTGGAACAGCACTGAGGAGCCTGGGACCAGTGGGTGATGAGACTCCTGGGAAGATCCGCAGCAGAATCTGGGAGTGGAACTTGCTGGGGACAGCTATGAAGAGCAGGGTCTGGAGAACTGGTCTGAAATGCCTCCCAACCCAAGGACAGTTGGCCCTCAATATCTGCACCAGTGTTCTCCAGGGGAAGACATCTGCTGCCACTGAATAAAACCTCCCCTGCAAATATATCCATGAGCAACAATATCTTTGCAGTCAGGGATTTGAGAGAATAAACAAACACCTGCCAGGAACAGAATTGAATCAAGCACTGATTTAAATGTGACAAGAAGGAAAAAAAAAAGACATTTTATTGATGGACTAAAAGAAAAGATCAAAACACAAATATTTCAGCTGGGGGCAGGAGGAGATGAGAAAGGGGACAAGAGGTGGGGAAAGAGAAGTGTCTGGCTCGTGCACTGAGCTCTGCTGTTGTACAGGCAACACCCTGTCAGCACTTTGCACGAAGGAGCTCCATCTTTCTTTCTTTCCTACGTGGCCTGACAGCTTTTCAGAAGAGATTTATGTAGGGACAGATCAGAATATCTGTCACAGCAAACCACTGTGGTCAGGAGAAATGAGGTGCTGTGAGCTGGGACCTCACACTTCTCGAGGCACAGGAGGTGCTGCTCCACACCCCACAGAGGGTCCCTGGGCTGCACCAGCACCAGGAATGTGCTCTGGGATTTCTCTGGCTCTCTACAGGTATGTGGAGCTCCCAGGCCTGTGTCCCTGCAGGCTGGAGAGCCTCCCCTTGTGATCAAAGCACAGAGCCTGTCACTTCTGGGGTTCAATTCATCTCTTTCTGAGGCACACGTCTAAAACAAGTCAGATGAATTGTGCTGTGGAGTTGGTTGCTTCTCTTTCCCAGCTCCAGTGGGAGTTTAGGCAGCTGGCTGGGCTGAGGAGAGCTGGGCTTGAGCTGCTGAAAATAAGAAGAGCCAAATCACAGAACCACAGAATCACAGAGTGGCTTGGGTTGGAGGGGACCTTGAAGATCATCTCATTCCAACCCCGCTACCAAGAGCAGGGACACTTCCACTGGAGCAGGCTGCTCAAATCCCACCCTTAGTGTGCCCTCATCCCCACCAGCCCATTCCTGGCTCCATCCCCAGAGAATCCCTCAGCCACTGCAGGCAGGGCAGGAGTGCCCCGGGAGCAGCAGGACACACATCTCCTGGGAAGGTCTGCAAGGGACTCAGCCAAGTATGAAGAGTTTTAGACAGGCTCAGAGCAGCCAAACTTCGATATTTGTTGCTGCCAAAAGGTTAAAATGGAAAAGCCAGGGAAGAGATGGCCGTTTGCACTGGGCAGTGACTGTGTTGGCTCGGCCAGGGGCTCTCTGCTGTGCCAAAGCCACGGGAGCATTTCACAGGGACAGAGGTCAGTGGCTGCTGAAAGCAGAGTATTAGCATGGAAATGACAGCAATCCGTGTAACTCCTGCCGAGGCTGTGGGAGCTCACGGGGCTGGCAGGGCTCGCTGGAGCACACCCACCCTACCCCGAGAGAAGGGAGGGAGGAAAGGCAGCCACGAGTTCTGGGCCCTCTCTCTCAGTGCAGCTCCTGCAGACCCCAGCTGCGGTGTAAATTGAGATTCCACATGGATGCTGCTGCCTGCTTTCGCTGCTCATTGGGTGCAATTTCCTTGTCTCATCCGATTTACGCCATGAGCTCAGGCCTGCAGCACGAATACCCCAGCCCGTGTAGCTGCAGAGCACCTCCTGTCTCGCCTCTCACACTGCCTCAGTTCATCACATTCTGGGGAAGTGATTTTAATTTCAGTGATCTTCACTTTCTCGCCCAAAGCCCACTGATTTGTCTGCTGAGGTCTCCAAATCATACAAGGCGAGTTTTCCACTGGATTTCAGATTATCTTCTGATTTGAAGGGTTTAAGTGTGAATTAAGTGATACCTTGGCTTTGAGCACGGCCCCCCCTTCCTAGGGGTGAGTTTCAGCCTAAATGAACAGTTTGTGCATTAGGAAGGCACTCCCCAAGCATGAATAAATGTTCTCAGGGAGATCCTTAACAACATACAATCTTCCAAGCAACAGGTTGCTTTACTAGGATTAACAACCTGGAGGAGAAGGATTAATATAATTGCTACTCCTAACCAGAGCTGTGGAAAATAATCACAATGAAGTTAAATAAAACGTTTGAAAACTGTTAGGGATTTGGGGTGGTATTTTAATTTTTTTTTTTTTTTTTAATCTTTGACATGTGTTTATTTTGCAAATCTCACAGGAAGTTCCCTGATGTCAAACAGGATGTGCAAGCATTCATCTTCTCCTCCCTCTTTTTCAGAAAGGTTCTTAAGCTCAAATCAAACAACAGGATAATTTTAGGGAGCAACACCCCAACTGGCCTTCCCCCAGCTCTGTTTCATGTTTCATTTCATAAGAATAAAAGAAGTTTTGTCAGATGTAAGGAAAAGTCCACCTAATCCAGAATTAGGAGCTCAGTAGTGGCCAAAAATTGCCACTGGGAAAGGCTGTGCAAACAGGGTGAGCACGTGGCACTATTTCTCTCCCTGCCAGTGCTCAGCAGCTCAGGGACTGCCAGAGTCAGAGGTGTTATCTTCCAGTTTAATGCCCTTGATGGATTTTTTTTCTTCCATGAAGTGTCTAACAGCTTCACAAAATGCATGGTTAAGCTGTAAAACTCTACTTTTTTTGTGAATGCCAGAAGTTTACATGGGTTCAAAAAGTAAAGTGTGAAACCACATTACATTTCTACCTTCTGGATGTGCTATCAAGCAAACACACCTTGACAGGGAAATCTCTTCCCAGGAGACATCATGGCTTTGATACATTCTTCTTTTTTTTATTTTTTTCTTCCCTTTTTAAAATCCATTTCTGGAATAAACGTGTTCCACAGCAAATCTTGCAAGGAAAGTGTTTTCCTGCAATCAGCAGCCCTGCTTGCAGCACTCCCCCAGCCCATCTGTGAGAGGGCTCCACCTGATCAGATCAGATGCACTCCAAGGTGTTGGTTCTGCTGCCCAGGAGTGGAACATCAGGAGCCACTGCACTGTGACCAGCTGAATAATTCTGAACAAATACATGGAAATAGACACAACCATCCTTATCACATTAATCACACTCTCACAGGAAACCTTCACTTGGATTTCAGTGAATCCAGAGCCTGTTTCTTCTTTATCTCTGATTCCCTGGTGATCCTGGGCAGCTGGAGCAGAATCCACCCTGGTGTAAGAGCCAGAGCAAAGTCAAAGCATCCCCTGAATGCCACTGGCATGAATCTGCAGCCTGGGCTCTTTGCATTTATCCCCTGCAGAGTGAGGTCGTGGTGAGGTCCTGTAGGATCTGAGGAGCCACACACCTCCCCAAATCCCCAAATCTCTGTTTCTTAACCTTTTCCACCCTACAGGTGGTTTTCTTCCCTGTCAGGCTGCCAAGACCCTCTGCATGCTCCACAGGCACTGAAGAATAACCCCTTCACTTTTGCAGGGAGGTTTTTAACTCCCACCAAACCTTCCCCCTCAGGGGAACTGGTTCTAACCTTGCTTTTCCCAGTACAGACACAGCCATGGGAAGCCAAACTCGCTGCCCACTTCAGCAGCGAGCACCACGGGCTCTTTAAAGCCTTCCCAGTGCCAGGCTGAGTATCTCTCTTCCCTCCCTCACTTTTGTGCATGTTTTCCAGGAATCTGAACTGCTTTGGAAGCTGAATCTGTTCCAAGTCTCCCCGGGTCAGGTGCCCATCAGCCCTATGGCTTTTTGGAGCTGACAGTGGGCACGGTCCCTCCAGCAGGGCTGCTGCCCTTCCCTCCCAGCCCCACCACGTACTTCAGATATCCTCAGACCCCATAAACAGCCCCTCTGCAGAAGGAGCTGGAACCATTTCAGCCTGGGCTGTGCTGAGAGGAGACAGAGATGCCCCCTCAGGCAGAGTGAAAAGGGCCCAACGAGCGCTGCGATGACAGCACAGTAAAATTCCCTGGGCTCTAAATATTTTATCATCATAAAATAAACATAGATCTTCTCATCATGAAATATACATTAAAAAATGTTTAAACATGTTAATTATTAAACCAATATTGATTCATATTGGATGAAGCATTAACGGGTGGAGTTTGGAGGAGGAAAATTGGCAAATGTATTTAATGTCGAAAGAGCGCTTGCCACATATCAATATTCATCAGGTCTAACCACTAATAATCATAACAGTGACAGGCCAGATTTATGGCTTGTCTGCATGAAGGCAAGTCTCTGCACAGGGACCAACTGAAATATTAAGATGGGAGGCACAAAAATTCAATTTTTTTTTTTTTTTTTTTACTCCAGCTCATCATTGTGATTTTATGGATAAACTGAGGATTTGTGTAAAAGAGTCTGAGCAAACAGAGGGAAGGCTTGTGAGTTTATTTGAGAGCAGGTTATCAGAAGGATTTAATCATCTGCACTGATATGGCCTGGGGTAAGGCATCCTCCTGTGCCAGTGCCACCAGGGTGTACAAGGAGTTAATGGCTGCTCCTATGGCCTCTCTTTGGACATTTATTCAAAGAATCTTAAATGGATTTTCTGAAAGTCAGAGAGTGGGAAATGCATCATGTGCCACCTTTAGCATTTGCAGGGTTGAAGGTGAAACTTGAGTTGGGGAGTTTTATGGTTCAAGTCAGTTATTTTGATTTGGGGTTGTAAATATTCTCCCCAGAGGAGAATGCCTTGCTCACTGTGTCTGCAGAAATTCTTTGGCAGATTTTTTCCCCACTGGAAGCTCTAGCTTTGATGATACACTGAGATCCCAGCACAGATAGAAGAGGAGGGGACTGGGAACTGAAATTCCTTTAATATGGGAGACCTGCCAAAGGTCCTTAATTTGGTTTCATTTAAATGTCCATCCCCAACCAGTCCAGGAGCAGGAATCCTGATGTGGATGCAGTGTGTCCAAGGACATTCTTGGCACTGTTTTTCATTTCCTTCCCCACCTAGAATTTCCCCCCTGTTTTATTTCAATTTGAACAGGTACACCAAGACCTGTACCTTCAACACTGAGTGACTACATGAATTTAACAGCATTTTTGCAATATTCTGCAACCTGAGAGAACTTCAGAATTGCAGAGAGTTCATTGTATTTTCTTGAGAAGAGTCTCTTTTCTTGGTCTTTAAACAAAAAAAGCACAATGAGGTTCAGTGACTGTGTTCAAAGACTCCAGTTGAAATTAGTTCAGTCTACAATTCAAAAAAGAGATTTGTTTTCTTAACAACCTCCTCTGCAAATGCAATGTGGTACCAGAGAGTTAACAGGTGCTGTGTCTTGCATGCCAAATTAATTTAATACTTTTTATTACTGCATCTCTTTGCAGGACTGGTGTGAGTTACAGGAGCAAACACAGAAACCTGCTCTTCTGAGGTGAGGGGGCAGTCACACAACTACTGATGGTCATGCCAAGAAAAGTTAAATAAATTGGGTTTTCCCCTTGCTGGAACTTGGTTTTCATGCCAGGGCTGGTACCTGAGCAAGCTGCTGGTGCATCCTGCAGATACAGAAGTGTGTAAGGTGCTGCACAGGAGACAAGGATAGGAGAAAAAAGATCAGATGAGCCATGGTGCTGACCAAAACCAGGCCTGGAAAGAGGATCTTTAGGTCTTTCAGCTCCTCTCCTGTACCCACCAGCCCTTCTTGCCTTCAGAATAGATTTGGGATTCCTTTTTCTCACTGCAGAATTCATGCCAGTTCAGTGGCAAATGTCAACCCTTTTCTTTGGGACAAGACACTGGAAGGCCCAAACCTTTAACATGTGGCAGCTGTAGGTTCCTGCTGAAGAACAGCTTTGCTGTCAGTGTTTATCTGCAGGAGAAATGCTTCCAAGCCTGTGCTTGGGGATGATACACTAAATTGTCCATTTAATTCCCACTTCCTGGGAGACTCAGCATACATTAAAGAACATTTGACTATTAAAAGCCTGTTTATGGACTCTGGTATTGCTGTCAGTGGAATGTGGCTGATACAGAGTCAAGTGCATTTTGTCATGATCTGTTGATTTCAGAGTAATCTGTCAGTGGCAAGTGTTAATCTGGAGCTCCAAAGGATGTGTCTGGAGGGATCCCTGCTCTGGTTGTGTCTTGCACAACATCCTGGCACAACTTCCTCACACAAAACTCATCCTGAGTGGAGTGAAAGCTGAATTAACCTTTCAAAGGTGCACTATTGGCCTGATTCCCTAACAAAACCCTCTGAATGTACAAAGGAATGAGAATTCCTTTATCCATCTACTCCACCACACAGCCATATGCATAAACTTTTGCACTGATTGACCACTTGGAATCAAATGTGATACAGAGATTGACAGCCTCAAAAATATTAAATTCTCACAAGTTTCAGGAAGAAGCTGATTCTGTTGGAGCTCCTGAGGAATTGCACACCCAGGGATTCAAACACAGCATACCTATGCATGGAAAGCAAGCTTCATTTCCATGGAGCACAGAAGTAGCTGGCATCTTGATGGGATGTTCTCCCACTGGAAAACATCCATTTCTTAAAATCAAAATGTGCTACGGTAACAAACACTGATTTAAGAAAAATTTCAACTGAAGGCAGCCACTTAGTGGTAATCAGATATTTGATTTCTTTCAGTCTTACAGAATTTTCTTCCCCTTAATGTATAATCCTCTTACACAAAAACCCAAACAACAAAAACCAAACAAGTGTGTGGTTGTAGGAAGACTGTTGGGGGTTCATAAAAAGCTATTTTCTTCAGGATTTTCACATCATAAGTCATGGGAAAACGTTGGAGTTTTGGGGAAAAAAAGTTCAAAACCTGGAATATGTGCTGAAAGACAAATTCTAAATCTTAACCAGAGCATTAACAACTCCTCCAGAGTGAAAGGCCCAGCTAATCAGCAGTTGTATCGAGAGAAATTTCCTGTCAAAAAGCTCTCCCTATGCAGCTCTACTGACCAGAACAAGGAGCAGCTAAATCCTGATCAATTACTGGCCTCCTGTACCCACAGGACACCCTAGGGATGCTCCTGCCAGGCCAGCAGTCACAACCCCTGGCTCTCAGGCAGAAAGCAGAGCCAGTGCTGTGGCTCTCCTTGCCTTTGGTTCCCCCCCAGGCTCTGTGCCTTGGCTCCCAACAGCAGCAGAGTCCCTTTGGGAGATGTGACAAGACCCCTCTTGCCTTGCAGGGCTCTCCAACCCCTCCTGATGTCCTTGCAGTTGCTTGAGCATTTCCCCTCTCCCAGAGCAGCACTGTATCTCATCCAGGAAACCCAAACTCGCTCTCTCCATGACCTGCACATCACCAAAAGTGCTCTGGGACCACAGGAATCTTTCAGAGAGGGAGTCCAGCACCGGGGAAGCCCAAGCCAACCACTTTGGGTTATTGTTTAGGGAATCTGGTGAAACCAGTTGATGTTGCATGACAAATTAAGGGCTGGACTTGTCCATACTGAGTTTTTCCAGAGGATTTGGATCCCTAGGACTAAGCTTCCACTGGCTGTCCAGTTTGGAGGTGACAGATCCTTTTAAGTGGTCTCAGACAGCACAGAGTGGCGCAGTGTGTGCCAGAGCCTGTGTGCTGATCCCGCAGCAAAAACGAGCCCCAACGGGCACCATTCACACTCCTGAGCTGGGCAATAATGACTTGGGACTCACTTTGGAAATGCAGCTGCCTCCTGGGCCTAACAGCCTCACGTTGTGTGGGGTGCAATTAGGAGGTCATAGAAAGGCTGTCACTGATGGCTTTCTGGCTGCCTCTGGAAAATGTTCTCAGCACATGGCTAATAAGTAGGTTTCTTTGATACCACTTTGATAGTTAGGGACAGCAGGAGGAAAACAAGCAGAAGACCTAGCTTGATGCTATTATCCTTTTTAACTTTGCTTAGCAAATGATTCTGAAGTGCTCAACACAATCACTCCCCCTTTTAAGCATAGGTTTTTCCACTCCTCTTCCTTTACTAGGGTCTAATTTTAAGGGAGCACTTTGGGATTTTAATAACAGAATTATACACTTTGCCCACAGGTCTTTAATCTCTCAATGTTTATCCCATCAGCTGCGTCTCTGGCGAGCCTTTATCCTGGGATGTTTGTCTATTAAATTAACAGTATTTCAGAAGAAGATAAGCCATTTGCAAGCAGTAAATCACAAGGCAGCAGCATCCACTTAGTTCTCTGGCTGTTGCATCCCTCAGTACATTATACACTGTTCTATATACTCAGTATATCACCGAGCTCTTCATCTTGCCTGCCACCCCCGCCCTCCGCCCCCACGCTGTCTGCAAAACGCACAAACCTCTCGGAGCAGGCGAATCCAGGGAGGAGGAGACAGATGAGATCCGTGAGTGCGAGCAGCAAACCGGGAAGCTTTGGAGGCTTTGGATGGCACTGCTGGATTTTGGCTGGGTTGCCTGCGGAGGAGAGGGTAGAGCAGAGCCCTCCACATCTCAGAGCGTGCCAAGAGCAGTGACTAACCCAGGCCAGCCAAGAGCAGAGTCCCGGCGAGCGCAGCAAACTGGGGCTGCCCGCCCACTGCTGGAGCGAAACACCGAGCAGCGCTGGGAGAAACTCCGTGGTGCTGCATGGCCAGGGGGAGGTGGATACACCACGGAGGGAAGGAGGAGATGGATACACCACAGAGGGAAGGAGAGGGATACACCACAGAGGGAAGGAGGAGAGGGATACACCAGAGAGGGAAGGAGAGGGATACACCACAGAGGGAAGGAGAGGGATACACCACAGAGGGAAGGAGAGGGATACACCACAGAGGGAAGGAGGAGAGGGATACACCACAGAGGGAAGGAGGAGAGGGATACACCACACAGTGAAGGAGGAGAGGGATACACCACAGAGGGAAGGAGGAGAGGGATACACCACAGAGGGAAGGAGGAGAGGGATACACCACAGAGGGAAGGAGGAGAGGGATACACCACACAGTGAAGGAGAAGATGGATACCCACACAGAGAAGGAGGAGAGGGAGCTGGAAGGTGGCCAAGGGAAGGGAAGCCGTAATTCTGTTTGTGCACGAAGTAGAAATGAGAGCGAGCGTCCTGAGTGGCTTTGTCTGCCTTAACTCTTGGCCTTAAGTGAAGGGTCCTCCCTCAAGAAAGCGACCTGCAGTGAATGTTTGGAGATCTTTTCAGAGCTGGGTGTGCTGTAACAGCATCATCAGCACTGAGAAATGTTCGGTTTTGCTCCTTGGACTGTGCCCATCCAGCAAATGGAGCGGGCTCAGTTTCATTTAAAGGCTGAGAAGTGCCAGGTCCCTGCAGAAAGCAGGCATGGTGCATCTGCAAGCAGATGGGAAACATCTCCATGTAAGCATTTATGAGATGCCTAACATAGTNCGCAGAGCGTGCCAAGAGCAGTGACTAACCCAGGCCAGCCAAGAGCAGAGTCCCGGCGAGCGCAGCAAACTGGGGCTGCCCGCCCACTGCTGGAGCGAAACACCGAGCAGCGCTGGGAGAAACTCCGTGGTGCTGCATGGCCAGGGGGAGGTGGATACACCACGGAGGGAAGGAGGAGATGGATACACCACAGAGGGAAGGAGAGGGATACACCACAGAGGGAAGGAGGAGAGGGATGCACCAGAGAGGGAAGGAGAGGGATACACCACAGAGGGAAGGAGAGGGATACACCACAGAGGGAAGGAGAGGGATACACCACAGAGGGAAGGAGGAGAGGGATACACCACAGAGGGAAGGAGGAGAGGGATACACCACACAGTGAAGGAGAAGATGGATACCCACACAGAGAAGGAGGAGAGGGAGCTGGAAGGTGGCCAAGGGAAGGGAAGCCGTAATTCTGTTTGTGCACGAAGTAGAAATGAGAGCGAGCGTCCTGAGTGGCTTTGTCTGCCTTAACTCTTGGCCTTAAGTGAAGGGTCCTCCCTCAAGAAAGCGACCTGCAGTGAATGTTTGGAGATCTTTTCAGAGCTGGGTGTGCTGTAACAGCATCATCAGCACTGAGAAATGTTCGGTTTTGCTCCTTGGACTGTGCCCATCCAGCAAATGGAGCGGGCTCAGTTTCATTTAAAGGCTGAGAAGTGCCAGGTCCCTGCAGAAAGCAGGCATGGTGCATCTGCAAGCAGATGGGAAACATCTCCATGTAAGCATTTATGAGATGCCTAACATAGTTTTCCTCTCAGAAAAAGAAGCAAACAGATGAAAATCTAAATGTTAAGGGCAGTGTGAACCAATAATTCGGGGGGAAAACTCAGAACAAGTTGTACAAAGCAATCTGTTGTAATGATTTCTCTTTTATCTCCACATTGATTTCTCGTTTCCTACCCTTCTCACTATCACCTTTTACAATATAACCATGCAGACACCCTATTTTTGATTTCAAAACTCTCTTTGAACCAAATTGGACTAAAACCAGCAAATTCCACCCATACTCCACAACACAACACTCTGGGAACTTTGTCTTCCTGCCCTCCTTGAATTAGTAAATTTTAAAAGAAAAGTCAAAATGAAAAATTCTTGGTGTTTTTCAGGTGCATGCTCTTTTTTCTGCATCCAGGTGCCACATCCTGGCTAGTCACTCTCTTGATTTGACAGATTTTAAATCCCAAAGCCTTCAGCAAGGCACTTGGTCCACATTTCCTCCTGGAGAGAGGAGAATTTTTGGGTTTCTCAGGTTATTTACATGTTGAGGGAGGTGCCTGAGGTCATGATAATCCCTTCCATTAGGGACAGCTGGGCTGTGACACCCTAGACACAGTGGATAACACAGACTGAGGTGCTGCCCTACCTGGAAAACAGGGTATGAGAAGTGCTAAGAGTAGAACCATAGAATTATTTAGGTTGGAAAAGACCTCTGAGATCATCAAATCCAATTAACAAACAGAGCAGACACCTCCTTTTTCCTGGCTGGGGAGGAAGTATGAAATGCAGAGTATATTTACATTTTTGATCCAGTCTGGAGCAAAGCTGACACCTCTCAGCACTGCCCAGAGTTATTTTGGGTGACAGACCCCCATTCCAGATTTCCTCTCTGGGTTCTGGAGGTTCAGCCCTGTTCTCCTCACCCCAGGTCTATTCCCCAACCACACTCTTTCTAAATCAGCCTCTGTCACTTCATTTGTTTGTTTGTTTGTCTCTCTTCCTCTCCTGCCTTTTGAAATTTGTCTTTGGATCACATAGATCTTCCCTATGGAAATATTTGTGCACTTGGCACACTTCCAAAGATTGTTTAGACTTTAATAAAGCAAATTTTGTGGTGTTTTTTTTTTCTATTTTTCTTTCCAGGGGGAGAAGTTTGTCATGATTTTTTTTTTTAAATGGCTTTCCTCCATGAATCTTGGCAGCTTAGGAGTACCCTCCAGTAGGATGTAATTGGAAGTAGCTGCTCCCTCTGATAGCCTGGCTTTCAGAGAGTGGCCTCCAGTTCAGCAGCTGCAAATATCTGCAGGCAATTCTGCCTGTGCTTAATTGCAGCAGGGTTGTTTCCTCCAATATTTAAGTCTTCCATTTTCAGGCACAACCAGAGCTGAATGCTCATGTGTCCTCCTCTAAAACCCCTTTATAATAAGTGTTAAGAAAATATTCTCTGCCACTGCTGACAATTTTTCCCTCAGAAGACTGGAGGAGATCCAGAAGCTGCTGGAAACATCAGGAGATGTGGTCAGCAGAAGAAAGGCTCTTGGTTTGGCTGAATGGTAAAGCTCTGCTCAGGAGGAAATGTAGAGCTCATTGCTTGTTCCCTCTTTCCCTTGGTAAATTTAGAAATCTTTTGAGCTGTGTTAATTTTAGTTTTAGGAATTGTAATGCCACAAAGGAGCACAAGGGGTATTTCAAGTCAATCCCACTTGCCCAAAGGAGGCTTGGCCCTGATGGTGCAGCACCCAAAGGGTGCTCTCCAGCCTGGCCTTTAAACTCTCACGATCCCACGACCTCCCTGGGCTGTTTTTTCCAGCACTTGACTCTCCTTAGTGTCAGAAGGGCAATGTAAATATCCTCTGTAACACGAGTTTATCTTTGAGCCACGCCAAAATTAAACTGTCTCAAGTTTAGAAGAGCACTGAGGAACCTCAGATCCTCGATCTTCTGGCAGCACCAGCTGTCAGCCCACAGAAACCTTTGCAGGGATAGGAATAGCCTTGGTGCTGTTCCGAAATTCTTAGAAAAAGCTTTTCCCAGGAAACCGAGCGAGCGCTTTTCCGTGCTCCGCCATCTGCGCCTGCTGGAGACCCGCTTGGCTCCTGGCATCCCACGAATACATCAACAGGAGACAAAGCCATCAAGAAACCAGCAGAGATCACTTCAAAATGCAAACAAAGCAGAGCACTGAGACACTTCAGGCCACGTTCTGAACTGCTGTAAATCAGCGAAACTCGGGGATTTCAACCCAGCTCTGTTGGTCTGCTCCAGCTGAGGGTTCTGTTCTCCACCATTAACTCCTCCAGCATTGCACAGCCAGCTTTTGGAGGCTCTGAATGACTTCCTGCTTGGAGTTTACAGCTGTTCCAGCAAGGCCTTTGGTTTATCCCTTTAATTTGTCATTAGCCTGTGTAAACAAAAAGAACAAAACAAAAAGAACGAAGCAAAAAGAGCACAAAATAAAAAGAATGAAACAAAAAACAACGAAACAAAAATAACACAAAACAAAAAGAAAAAAAACAAAAAGAACTGGGAAAAAAGAAACCCAAACAGATGCACACTCACTTTTCCTGCACTTCAGGCAGACTTTAGGTAAGAAGCATTGCTAAAGTGGGGATCTACTGGGACAGGTTTCCTGGTTAGGATAAAGATGTTGGTTGAGATCTAAGGCTGGAAGAATCTTGGTTCAGATTAATGAAAAAGTAAAATAAAATAAGACTCTAACTTCTACTCAAGAGTCTTCTTTTTCATTAAAATAACATTTCATTCTTCATTTCAATGTTTTCCAATCATTCTGAATCCTCCTGGAATCAGTTGCAGATGCTCTGAAATACCAGCAGTGAAGCTAATTCTGACAGCATTTCTGAAGGATAAGGGAAGAAAAAAATGGTGAACATTAGGAAGAAAACCTGTTCTGCTGATATTGTCCATCCATTTTGGCAAATTATTAGGGACTAGAAGTTCAAAAAAGCCTCAGGTACCCCCCAGGAGAAGCTGAGTCCTCACCTGATCACAGTCTTTGTGCCAGCCTGATCCCAGCTCACAAACTTCACATTGTAGTTGAGCCTGGACCACACTGTGCCTCTTTTGCCCTTCAGGCTGATTTTCCACATTAGGGAGATGAATTAAACTCACAGAGATGGTTGGATGGTTGGAAGAATTTTCAAAAGTGGAAGTTAAATAAACAGGGAAATAAGTGGTCCAAGTGTTTTTCGATTCTGCAAACCCTCCTGTGAACCACTAAAGACATTATTTTCCTTACCACATGAAATCTTTTGTAAAGCTGACTTGACCATGCCAAGGGTCACACAGCAGTTAAGAATTAAGCACCAAGACACTCAGACAGAAAAAAAAATTCATCCTAAAATGCTTTTTACTGATTTTGTTTCTGGTAATAGCACAGACACAATAAAAGCTTTTCACTGGGTGGAAGCCAACCAGGATCAATCTTCTGGCCAGTAGCAGCAGCCTCAGAACTCTACCCCCCAAAGCTAATGAAAAGGCAGCTTCCTTGTGTTTTTGGAAAGAATACCTTGTGCTCTGCCACAGTCTCAGCTGGTGGCCTGTAAACCCTGCACAGGAGTTGGTTCTGCCATTCCTGGTACTTACCCTGTTGTCTTCAATACACAGCTTGTCAGAGCAATGAAATATATAATTTTTTGCCCTGTGCAGCAGCTTTATACACTTTTTTTCCATAGGTAACCTTGGAATGTAGACTTTGAGGAGCGGACACATGACTGTGTACATTTATATATCAGCACCAACACAATGCCCATGTACCCCAGTGCAGGGCCAGCACACATTCCTCTGTGTTTTCCCAAATACAGCATCAGGGAACCTGTCCTGACTGCTCCTTGATGGACTCAGGGTGCTGATTACCCTGACAGAGCCCATGTGGAAACAGCTCTGGCTGTGCTGCCCCCCAGGACAAGGAGAGCAGCTGGACAGGGCTCAGCACCTCAGCAAATAAAATAAAGTGGCTCTTCCTCAGGCTGCTCCTGCTCAGGGCTCCCAGTCACAGAATGAGAGTGGGACCTGGCAACTGCTCCCACAACAGCACAAAAAATGGGGAAGAAGAAACTTGAGGAGAACAAATGCCCCCCAGGGCCAACATAAACTGTTCTGATCTGATGGAGAGGACGAGCCATCAGGTGTCCAAAAGTGGGTTTGGACCCCAAAATTACAGAACCCTTGGTGACATCAATATGGGATCTCTTTTACTCCAGACCTGCTGCTCACAGTGTCCATGAGTAATTTCAAATACTCCAAGATAAATTCTCTATTTTACTTTTGATCTTTTAAAACTCAGTTTGACATTTTAACTCATGCCTAGGTTTTGTTGGGGTTGAACACTGTTCTTTTATCTTGTGTACCCAAGGAAAACACTCAGTTATCTTCTAGTACCTGTTCCTGAATTGAAAAATTCCAGGCCACAAAGCAGCACCACTCCTCATGCCCCAGATGGTGTCTGCTATTATTGTGTGGGATTAACACAATGACAAAAACATCTTCCACTTCTGGACTTGTGCACTGATCCCACATCAGTGACACAGCAGAGAGAGACCACTTGGTATCTTAGACAAGAACAAAACTCAAGATGTTCTTGTTGGAGGAACAGCCGAAATCTGAGCTGAGTTTTCAGCACTGCATCCAGATTAGGGAAAAATTACCCTGGAAATTTCACTATATCCAGACAGGCTTCCTTTATGAGCTTTCCATATTTCTAGCTGTCAAATACATTTAAAACATGACATCAGACAGCCTCATCTCATAACAGTCTGCTGCTTCTTTCTTTCAGCACCGAAAGAATGAAGCAAGCAAAGAACAAGCATGAAACTGTAAAACAAGAACTACTACCAGAGTAATAATATTCTTGATAATTATTGTAATACAACTCCATTTAGGAACCCTGCCATGACTTTGTTTTAGGCCATGTTCAAGGTGAGAAAGCAGGTGGCAAAATCATTTTCCATCTTAACAAATTTGCCCATTCCCTGTTCTCAGCACACATCAACCTGGCCCTTTGATCTGGTACATGATACTCTGCTTCCCTGGAGAATTTGGGGCCAGATGCTTTAACACAGAGTAGCTCCATTAAATCTCTATTGCCTTCCACAGGGTATCACAAATTTAAATTGGCTGAAGACTTTGCTCCTGAGAGCTGTTGGAGTGGACCAGGGGAAAATTATACCTTTTATCAGGTTTTGCAGCAAAATGCCAAAAAAGAAGTAGAAATGGTTTTTCCCCAGGAATGATGACAGCCCTTCAGACAGCAGGAAGGAAAAAACCAGCTGAAGTGTTAAAGCCCACAGAAGTTCATACTCTTGGGAAGAGTAGGAAGACCTAATGGGTTAATTTTGATGTCCACTCTTGCCCAAAAGTTCATTTTAATCTGAAAGTTGAGGAGCAAGGTGTTCTACCTCGTGCTTGAGACTGCTGGACTCACTCTCTGTGCAATATATCCATGAGCATCACTGGCCTTCCCAGGAAATGAAGCCATGTGGAGACAGAGGCTCCTCAGGAGCAAGGACAGAGTGATTTCCCCTCTCAAGGTGTGAGGGACACACTTCACCACATTCCCCAGCTCCAGAGCTGGGAGAGACACCCATGTCCACTTGCTTTGAGCATCCTGGGGGGACGTGGCTGTCAGACCATGTGAAGGTTTCTTTACCATGATCCCTCATCCTCTCCTCTCCAGCTGTGTTCTCTCTCTCCTGTTTGCTCCTTGCTTCTTCAGACTCAAAGTCTCAGGCTGGGATTTGTAAAGGTACATTTGACTGGCTTTGCCTGTTCCTTTCCTGAGGGTTGTTCCCACCTGGACCTCAATTGTGTGGAGGGAGAGAGGATGTGCACAGCCTGTGCTTCCCTACAGCACATCCACAAAGGACCCAGGGTTTCTGTGTATATTTACAATTCAGCATTCCCAGTTTTATCCAGGTGGTTTATATCCACAGGTTTGTGCAGCTCACTTAAATCTGCATCTCACAGAGGCATTTGCCTCACCTGTGTGATCACAGACACATCTTTTCTTACATCTGCATTAACACGTAGAAGCTTTGTTTTAAAAGCCTCAGGAGAAGGTCTGTGAGCCTCTCTGGCTGAACAAACAGCCAGCCCAGCTGGTTTGGTCACACATCCATCATTCCATGCAGCCTGGGTTGGATTGCTCAGATCCCCACACTGTCACTGCCTGCCATGCACAGAGCCCAGCCCATCTGGATCACATCTGGGCACTGAGTAGTTTTCCAAGTGCAGGCAGTGCTGAAATGGCTCAGGGCCTGATCCTCAGTGCACCTCTACCAGTTCAAGCACAGCTTTCCAGATGTCCTTTGAGGCAGCAAGCAGCTCAACCCTTCGTTCCCTGCAGAGCTCGGGTTTGGCCCATGTTTCCATCCACTGCAGGGACACAGCATCATCAAACCACTTCAGATCTTTGAGTCCAGCCATTCAGCCAGCACTGCCAGGGCAATGACTAAACCACAGACTCACAGGATCATTAATGTTGGAAAAGACCTCCAAGGCCCTCAAGTTTCATCTTCAACCAAATACTGCCATGCCCACTAAACCTTACCATGAAGTGCCACGTCTACTCATCTTCTGAACACCTCCAGGGATGGTGATTCCACCCCTTCCCTGGGCAGTTCCTTCCAATGCTTAACCACTCTTTCAGTGAAGAAATTTTTGCCAAGATCCAACTTGAACCTCTCATAGTGTAACTTTAAGCCATTTCCCTTGAGTTGCTTTGAAGAACCATGTCCCCAACACATCCCCAGATCCTTTAAATCCCTCAGGAATGGTGACTTCAGCACTGGCCTGGGCAGCTGTGCCAGGACTGGACAAACATCTGCCAACAGCAGGGCTGGTGTGGCAGTCACAGGAAAGGACTGGGATGTGGATACAGGCGCTCAGGAATTCCTGTTCCCTTCAGCTGCCGCGGGCGCTGAGATGCTGGGATGGGCAGCCGGGGACAGGGCGCACAGAGCCGTGGCATGTGCTGCACTGGCCGCTCACCCCTGAGCGTGGGAATGCACTTCCCTCTAGTGGGGAAAAGCTCTGCCGAGCCCGCGATCCTCCGGCAGCTGCAGAACGTTCTCACTGAGCTCCGGCAGCCGCGCTGAGCGTTCCGCGCCGCGGGTCACAGGGAGCTCCCGGCTGAGGACGGCCGAGCCCTGGCCGTGCCGGGCGGAGGCCGGCTCGCTCTCAGCGGGGCTCCCCACACGCGTCCCGTGTCACATCCCCAGGGCTCCCCACACGCGTCCCGTGTCGCATCCCCAGGGCTCCCCACACGCGTCCCGTGTCGCATCCCCAGGGCTCCCCACACGCGTCCCGTGTCACATCCCCAGGGCTCCCCACACGCGTCCCGTGTCACATCCCCAGGGCTCCCCACACGCGTCCCGTGTCGCATCCCCAGGGCTCCCCACACGCGTCCCGTGTCGCATCCCCAGGGCTCCCCACACGCGTCCCGTGTCACATCCCCAGGGCTCCCCACACGCGTCCCGTGTCACATCCCCAGGGCTCCCCACACGCGTCCCGTGTCGCATCCCCAGGGCTCCCCACACGCGTCCCGTGTCGCATCCCCAGGGCTCCCCACACGCGTCCCGTGTCACATCCCCAGGGCTCCCCACACGCGTCCCGTGTCACATCCCCAGGNCCCGGCTGTGCCTCCCTGTGACATCCCCAGGTGTCCCCACTCCTGTCCCGGCTGTGCCTCCCTGTGACATCCCCAGGGCTCCCCACACTGTCTCGGGGGTGTCTCCCTGTGACATCCCCAGGACTCCCCACACTCTCCTGGCTGTGCCTCCCTGTGACATCCCCAGGGCTCCCCACTCCTGTCCCGGCTGTGTCTCCCTGTGACATCCCCAGGTGTCCCCACACTGTCCCGGCTGTGTCTCCCTGTGACATCCCCAGGTGTCCCCACACTGTCCCGGCTGTGCCCCTGTGTGACATCCCCAGGTGTCCCCACACTGTCCCGGCTGTGCCTCCCTGTGACATCCCCGGGCTCGGCGATGCTTTGTGCCTCTGCATCCTGGCAGCCTCGGCAGAGCACAGCTCTCATTCCCTCAAACCAGCCCGAGAAGCGAGTTCTCGAAATGCTGTTTTGTTAGAGGATTCCGGGATATTTTTGATCTAGAAAGATCAAAACAAGCTTATTGAAAAATTCCATTTCATAATGTCAAAAATGTTTCATTTTGAGAATGTCAGAACGCTGCAATCTAAATGTTTAATCAAGTGACATATATGTGTGGAATATTGCTATTATTTTAATTCAATTTTAGGGTTTCTTTCCCCCTAATATTTTCCTGAATGTGTAATAAAATCAAATAAGAGGGCAAAAATGTCAAATCAAAAGATTTTCTTTTGATTGCTAATTGTTTCAACACTCTAAGTGCCTGTAGGTTCGAAAATATTTTTAAACACTTTTTAATCAAACTGTTCCTTGGAAAGAAAATTTTAAGGCACCATGAGCTTGATACAATTCCATTGCTGTGTTCTTCTCAGCTGGTTCCACGGGGTCATGCCTTTTTATCTGCGTTGAATTAAAATCTCGTGTTTCCTGGCTCTGAAATTACTGAGCTTGATAGGCCATCATGTTTGGAAGATTTAATCAGGAGTCCTCCTTCCCCCAGTTCCTCTGCTGCTCTCAGATAGAGGGAGGTGGGAGTAATGAATGCTGATTGAACCTCGGCTGGGAATGAGTCAAGGGAAGGGGAAAAAAATAAAAAAAGCAAGCCCCATCACTCTTGTGTGATTCAATTACCTCCAAGAACTTTTATTCTCGTGGGGATTTATTCATATGTTGGTGATGAATTCAATTTGTGAGGAAATGGAAGGGACAGGGATGGCAGTGATGTGGGGAGGCAGGGGGTGAAGGTCCTTCTTGAGGAGAGCAGAAGGGCTCAGGCAAAGGGAGGGGACCAGGGACACTCAGTCGACCTGGCCAGAAAGCAGTGACAAGCACAGAGGTGTCAGGGATGCAGGAGGCAGAGGGGACCAGCCAGAGAAACAGGGGGAAGGAGACGAGGCCAGGGATGTCACTGCCATTTTCAGCTGCTCATTTTAATCTCCTGAATACAAACCCCGGTCAAAATAATGTCAGATTTGTGTCAAATTTTATTACAAATCAAAACTTAATCCTGGCCTGGAGAAGAAGAGATGAGCAGTGAGACAGGTTCTAATACCTTAATTTAAGAAACAAGACAGAGTTGTTTTCTTAAGTCAGTGTTTCTAGAAATGTTGAGTGATGAACATGGGGCTCTTCCCCTGTTATTAATTCCAAATTAAACAGAGAGAGAACTGGTTGGAAGAAAAATCTGATTTTCATCCCTGTTAGACCTCTTCTTTTTGCTAAATAAAATTTTATTGGATTTCTAAAGTGGTTTTATTTGTGTTAATCTCTAGCTCTTTATCATCACAAATTTCAACTGCCAACCCTCTTTAATTAAAGAAAAGAAGTTCTCTTTTACTTGATCAGTTGAAGAAGGGTTTCTCCTCACAGTCACTGTCCAAACATCATCACTGGGAAATACTCCATCCCCTTGGTCAGAGCAGACAGAGCTGATTTCCTGAAATTTTAACACTTGTTTTTGTTATACATCAAAATTCAAATGCAAAATTACCCCCAGATCAAAATTGTCAAAATATTACTGGGAAGCACCATGAGGCTTGATTTTTCTGAACATCTTCAGCTCCAACACTGCCGAGCCATTCTAATGAAAAGCGAAGATAGCAGAAAACATCAAATAATATTTGTTCATTGTTTAACATAAGCCATGTGTTTAAAGAGTGTGACTTCAACAACATCATCAAAATGAACATTTCTACCACAGCCAAAGGAAAAAAATCCCACTTTAACAAAATGAAAAGCAAAACTCCTTGTTTGTATTTTCTCCTGCTGGAAATGGGATGGAAATTGAAGCATTACTCAGGCATGCGTTGGTTTTGATAGAATTATCTTTTTGCTTTAATGGAACAATGGGGGATAAACAGGGTTTGTTCTAATTTTAGACTAAACCTGTTCCCTTAAACCTCCAAAAATCCTGGTGGAGGTGATGCACAGGAGATCAGGTTTGGCTCTGCCTCTGCTGAGTGCTCACCCCTGTCCCCTCTCTGTTCCAGGCACAGAGTTTGCTTGCTCTAACTCATTGAATTCAACCACAGCAAAGACTGACTCACAAAAATGCACAATAAAATATTTGTAAGCTCCTTCCCTGGAAAATAGGTTGGCCTAGGGAGGAGGGATCAAGGTGATGAGCTGAGTAAAGAGGGAGTGAAGAGAGTGAGGGCCAGTGAGTCTGGTTTGATTCACACAGGAAAAATGCAACAGAACAAACCTGACCTCAAAACAACTCCTTTAAGAACGTGATGTTTCAGCTGTGGAAAAGTAAACCTTTCTGGATATAATCAAGAAAATGGTGTTGAGCTGAAGGAATATTATTTGGGGGAGCAGAGATTTTGTCCTCTCAGGGTGGCAAGAAAATGTTTCAGGTCACTGAAGGTGGATTGGGACAGCTCAGCTTTGCCAAGAACATCTACATTTTTAAGTTCAACACAGTGCCAAATTGCATGAAAATAACAAGTGTTTGAAAATTCTCTGTGGAGTTAAGGCATAAAAAAAAAAACAAGGAAAAACTCCCACAAACATAAATAACATATCTGGGGTTGGATGGATGGATTATTTTCACAAAAAAGTTTCATTTCTATTCTTCAATCAGCAAAATTGTAGAAGAAGAAGACAAAGAAGGAGGAGGAGGAAGAAGAAGAACAACAACAACAACAACAAGTATGCACAGTATATACTATTAATAATATAATAATAATGCAATTCAAATTGGCAAGGTTTTCAAAAACTCTAACAGAAATGTGACACAGTGAAAACGCTGAAAGAGCTGCTTTAACATGGTTAAATCCTCCCAGTTTTCCCATAGCAGGTTCTGTTTCCAAAACAACACTTTAGCAAAGAAACTTAACTTCAGAGAAGGTTTCACTTTAAACCAAGAGTCAGCAAAATTTGTCCTGCTCAGGCTGGATGAGAAATAAGGAGAAATAAGGAGAAATAAGGAGAAATAAGGAGAAATAAGGAGAAATAAGGAGAAATAAGGACTAAGGTCTCCTGATGCTTCAGGATTCTATCCCAAGGAGCTTGGGAGCATCAGGCTCAGCCCTCCATGGGCTGCCTGGGAGAAGAAGTGCACAGTGGGGAAGCACATTTCAGTTTTAAGTGACCAGCTCAAGGCCAAAATCAAAGAGTTTTGACCAGCAGGTGGAAGCTGGATGAGGTGACAAAGGAACCAGCATGAAAGGTGGGAAGAGGATCTTAGAAAGTGAAAGGGAAAAATAATAATAATAAAAATAATAAAAATAAGAATAAGAAGAATAGTAATAAAAAAAATTTGAAAGGCAGGTTGAAATTAGAAAGAAAGAAAAAAACCCAGCCTGCCCTGGCTGGCCCACAGATGTTGTGAGTGCTGGGAGACTGATCCCTGCATCCCTCGATCTGAAAAGGCAAATCCTGCCCCTCACTAAAGTGCCAAGTGCCCAAATAAGAATTGGATGCCACCAAAGTCTTCACAAGGTGCTTTTTTATTATTTCAAATGAAGGAATCATCTATAAAGGCCAAGCTTTATTTTATTACTGCTCTTACTATTATTATCTTTTTTTGGTTAGGGTTGTTGTTCTCCTGAGGGTTTTTATTAGCATTGTTATTATGCACAAACAGAACTGCCAAGGGAGAGAGTGAGCAATTCTCTCAGAACTGCAGATGAAAGTAATGGGCTTCTTAAAGTCTTTATTTACATTATTGAACACAGGGAGAACAGACAGTGCCAGGCAGACACGTTTGCATTTTAAAAGGACAGCTTGCCTATCCCTTCAATATTAACCAGAGGACTCTCAGATCACTTATGGCTGAGATGTCTTCCCCAGCACCTTCAGGGATGGACAAAGGGCCATTCCCACCTGGATCCCAAGGCAGAAGCAGCTCTTCATCTCTTTCACCTGGGCAGGCCTTGCCACTGAAATTTTTGGGGTCTCAGTTTCAGTATCAGCAGCTTTCCTGGAGACCAGGACAGGGAAGGAGGTTGGATATGACTCGCTTCCTTTTTTTCTCCAGTTTTCCACCTCTTCCTCCATCCTTTCTCAGCTTTGCAACGTGGAGCTGAAATTTTAAATTCCAAAAGCGCTGTGGAATTTTCAATCTCAGAGCGATTGTCAAAGAAATTGCTTTTTTATATCTCCTAAGACTCCTGCAGCCCCCACAAACACAGAAAAATTCATAAACTTGTCATCAGAACTTTCCTGGGTGTGATTTATCCTAATCTGGAATTATGGCATTTTAATTTCATTTTAAGTGGTTTCAGCTAGCTCTGTGAACTCTGTTTTGAATACCTGTGTAGTGCCTGAAACAGGAGACTTAAAAGCACTTCAGGAAAGTTAATGAATTGTACTTGCTGAGAACTGTGTCAGGAAGCACAGTGTTATAATTTATATTCTTCAGATAAGGAAACCAAGTCCTGCTTTGGTTAAAATTCTTCTTCAAGGCTGTGCTTTGAACCTGCAGCAGAAGAAGGAACAGACTTTGATGTCCAAAGAGTGACCTGGTCTAGGCAAAGGGGGGACTTGGACTGGATGATCTTTAAGGTCTCATCCAACCAAAACTTCCATGATTTCCATGTCCTGCCCACGGTCAACTTTTTCTTGTTAACTTTGAAGCAAAAGTGCTACAAATGCAGCAGATATTTTATGTTTTAGCATTGTCTGCCCTTGAGTTCTTTGGGATTATCCTCCTGATTTTCACTTGCCACAAGCTGCTCTTCCTGCAGGGAAGGGAAGGGAAGGG
>VZRX01005930.1:41897-85218 GCA_013398075.1 Notiomystis cincta
CCGCGGCGCGGTGGCCGCTCGCACACCAAGGGCTCGCCCAGGGGAGGAAGAAGCACAAAGGGCTGGACTCCACGGCAGCAGCGAATTCTCCCCACGGCAGCAACAGCCCTGTCGCTCCTCCGCTCCGAGAGCGAGAGGAGCCCAGCCCAGCCCTCACCCGCAGCCAAAATCTCACAGAATCTCTGCTCTTCCCAACAGAAAGCCCCCAGCTAAGAGAGCGCACTCAGCTGCATCCCTTCCTCCCACCTTGGCCGCTTCTTTTGTCTCTTAAGTATCGTCATTCCCATCTCTTACACAACAAATGGGAGAAAATTCCCTGAGAGGAAGAACAGGCAAAAAAAAAAGGGAAAATCCTAACCTCCAACATCCCCTTACTCACAGGATTTAATACAGGAAAAGGATATTCCAGGGCAGGCCTGGTGTTTCCCTGCTCACTGACCACTTTATGGAGTCCATTATTCAGAATAGTCATTATCAGCTCCTCCCAAAACTTGGAATGCGCAAGCACAGTGCCTAAGATTTTATTTTAGGCTACAACTCAGACCCACAGCAGACTCGAAGGACTAAGTAAATATTAATATTCTAAGGAGAGTCTTCAAGGGTGGATGGACGTCTGAGCAACCTGGTCTAGTGGAAATTGTCCCTGCCCATGGTAGGGTTTGGAACAGGATGAGCTTTAGGATTCCTTCCAGCCCAAACCATCCTGTGATTCCCTGGCTCCTCAGAGGAGCAGTGGCCCTGAGAAGTTCACCTCAGCTGCAGAGCAGCCTCACAACAGCTGCATTCCAAATTTCACATGGATGGGCTTCACTGTGTAATCCCAGCTGGAAGCATCAAGATGAGTCCCAGCTCTGGGTCTGAAGGCCATGATTTTCATTAATACTCTGCAGCAGGTGCTTGGTGTGGCACCAGGAGAGCAGGAAGCATCAGAGAGCAGCCCTGCAGCCCTACCTCCCTGCACAGACACAGCCCTGCCTCCCTGCAGGGCCACAGCCCATCAGCAACCTCACCTCCTCATCCCAGGTGGAATTCAGGCCAAAACATCCCCCTTAACATGACAAGCGAGACCTACACACAGCTTAAATGAGGAGAATTAGCAGGAGGGGGATTTGCATGCCTGGCTTGATCCCAGAGGGGTTTGGTCAGGCTTGTTAGTTCATATGGAAAAGGTAAAAAATGCCCTTTTTTGCTGCAGGTGTTCCAGCAGGAGAATCAGAGGGATGGGATGGGAATGCTCTGCACTGTGGCAGTGCATGGGCAGGGCAGGGGAATGCTGCGGGCACCAGGGTCACTGGTGGCCAGTCCCTGAATATACTGGGAATTTGTATTCCCCATAATTCCCATTTGTTTCATGTGGTTTTCAGAGAAAGGGAAAAATACACGGTGGAGTTGAGAGACTATTTGGCAAGTGCTGATCATTTCTCTCTCTCTCTCTCACTCCTGCTCTCCTGGGATGTTTGGCCTCTGTCTGAATTGGCTAATTTTGTATTCACCAACCACTCTGTTGGCTGTAGGGAAAAGGAGAGAGAAAAAAAAGAGAAGATTAAAAAAGAAAAGGAAAGAAAACCCTGATAGCAAAACCTGAATGCAGCAAGCAAAGAAAGGGAGAGAAAAACCTCTGCTTCTATATCATCTTCAAGACAAAAAACAACAAAACCTGGAGAGAAAAAAGGGTGCTGGGATTTACCAGCAATGAGGACTTGGATCTGCTGGAATTCAAAGCCAATATTTTTCCCCTGGACATCTCAATCTGACCCTGGCTAAGTGGGACAAAGCAAGGTGCAGCTGTAGGTGTGATGTGTGATGCACATTTAGATATATTGGCCCCTGCATTTGGAGCCAGACGTGGATAACCCTAAGGATAAAAATACATATGTGTCCATTCCTCAGGGTTTGTAGCATTAAGACTCCTGCTAATTGCTATTTTGGTCTCATTAGCAAAAGAAACATTCACTAAGCATATTCACACTGCAAATGGGATTCATAACAATTTGCTTGAGTCTGAAACCACTTGTACCTCCTCCTGGAGCAGAGCCAATGCCTATATTTAAGCCCAGAGGCTGAG
Source organism: Notiomystis cincta (assembly GCA_013398075.1). NCBI lineage: Eukaryota > Metazoa > Chordata > Aves > Passeriformes > Notiomystidae > Notiomystis > Notiomystis cincta. The sequence goes on from VZRX01005930.1 coordinate 43,963, forward strand.
GGGAGCTGACATTGAGGTTGCTGTGTTTATTTATAGGCAGCTGTGTGCTCAGGGAGCCTTGGCACAGCCAGGGAGCTCACAGGGGCTCTGGGGGCTCAGTGCCACCCCCTGCCCGTGGGACACTGGGGACACACCTGTGTCCATTGAAGGGGCAGTCTGGGTGTCTGCAAGGTGTGAGGGGCTGTTCTGGGTACTGAGGGTGCCTGGGTGGCAGATCCAGAGCCAAGCAGCTGCATTTTCTGCATGTTATGCACAGGAGTGCACTCGCTGAATCCCCCGGGCTCTGCACCCGGCCAGGCAGCTCGACAGGGAAGGTGCCAACACCTGCCCAGACACCGAGCAGGAGCACTGACACAGCACCCAGGGCTGGGGAGAGCTGCCAGGGCAGGAGGAGCCAGCTCCAGAGTTCCCTGAGAGCAGCAGAACACCTGTGAGAGCAAAATCCTGCACTCGCCCCTCTCAGCCAAACCACTTCTCCAGGGGATGCTCTGTTTTATATCTTTCTCCCTCTTCTTTTCTCTCTCTCTCTCTCTCTGTTTTTGTTTTGGTTTTTTTTTAATTAAATTTTCCTTTTTTCCAAAGCCATGCCTGGGAGTCAGGAGAGGGAGCCTGCAGGACACCAGGGCAGGCAGGAAGCTGAAGCTTCCTCGTTGCTTCCTCAGCCACTTCATCGGAAACACGGAAAGCTCCGAGGCTTCTCCACTGCTGCTGCACTCTGATCACTCTTACACAGGGATTTTTTTCCCTCCAGCCCTTCTGGGGGTGGGAGATCTCCAGTGGGGAGCTCAGATGAAGGATCACAAGGAGAAAGCTGCTGGAGGGAGTGGTGAGGAGAAGAAGTGACATCAATCTGATAAAGCCTCAGGTGACCCAGGGTGACTTCCCGGGGATTGTGGCTCGCAGGATCCCTCACCCAGAGCTGCCACAGCTGAGGGAGGGAGGGCACAGACAGATGGATTTGATCAAACTGGTTTGGTCTCCTTTAATACACTGCTTTTCCCCGAGCTGAGGGTGACACACCAGAAGTGGCCGCAGTAGGAGGAGCAGGCATTCTGAAATAATTGGGGTGTTGGAAACACGCTGCTGCTGGAAGGGTCCCTCCCGCAGCCTGAGCTTGGGAGCTGCCATCTGAAGGACTTTGAAAGACAAGAAGGCTTTTCAGCTAAAGAGATTGGCCCTGTTTTTCAGAGTGTTTTGTTCACTTAATGTTTTTAATTATTTCTTTTCCTCGGGCAAGCAAAAAGCCTGAGGATCAACAAGTCTCTGTTCTCAGCAGTGCTCAGGCAAGCTCTGGGAGAGTTTCCATTCGTCTTTTTTTTTTTATTATTTTATTTTGTTCCTGGAGCCTCTGAACAGATGTATCTCTATCAAATTTGGTCAGGTTTTCCTGACAAAAAATAAAAAGTTGGGGTTTTTTTGTTGTCTTCCCTGTGGAAAGTGCTGAAGATTATTTTTCAATGTTGTTGAAATACACCAGAAGAAAAAGAGAAAAGGAGGTGGGGAGGAGAAAAGCACAGTGTTTTCTTGACGTGTCAGTTAGTTAAAATCTAAACTGAAATCTGTCCTAAGCAGAGCCTGGAGACTACTAAATCTATAGCTCTGCCTGCCTCAATCAACTCTGCACTGTAGGCGGGATAGAATCAATTTTATAAAGAAAGAGGTAGAAATGCTCAAAAAACTGAAATTTTAAAGAGATTTCCATTAAAAATTCAAATTTGGATGAATAAATCCACTCACATAAAAGCCATGAAGTTTCTGCCTCCTCGTTTTCTATGGCTCTGCTGCTGCTGGCAGAGATTTAACTCCAGCCCTCCTCAGCTGGGATATGGGGGCTGCTCCCCAGGGTGGGACCTACACCAGCATCTCTGCCAGCAGTGGAGTTAATTCAGCAGCAAGGAGGGACTCTGAAAATCCTGGGGGGGCTTCTGGTGCCTCAACAGAGCCCCTGGCAGAGGGGACAGCTGGTGGCACAAGGAGGGGTCTCTGTCCTGGTATCATCTCTTGAGTGGGATAAAAATACTTCTGGAGGCAAGGAGAGAGATTGTAAAGGAAGGCTGAGCTTGAAGATTCATAACAGGGCTTGGGATTTCGGGAGAGATGTCATAGCCACTGTCCTTCCAGACTCTAAAGGGGCTCCAAGGCAGCTGGAGAGGGACTTTTGATAAGGGCCTGGAGTGACAGGACACATCACATCACACAGGGAATGGCATCACACTGACAGAGAGTGGCCTTAGATTGGATATCAGGAAGAAATTCTTCCTTGAGGATGGGGAGGCCCTGGTACAGGGCGCCCAGAGCAGCTGTGGCTGCCCCTGGATCCCTGGCAGTGTCCAAGGCCAGGTTGGACAGGGCTGGGATCAGCCTGGGACAGTGGGAGGTGTCCCTGCCCATGGCAGGGGGTTGGAACAAGATGAGCTTTAAGATCCCTTCCAACAAAGGGATATTCTGTGATGCTACACAATTGTGAGGCATTTAGTGAGGCCTTATTCACACAGGAATAAACGAGAATTTCTGTGGAAGGAACCTGAACAATGCAACCCTTCTGTGTAATTTCTACCAGAAAACCATTTTGATTGCAGAAAGTTTGGAGTAAGTCACTCTTGAGTAAGTCACACTTGTGTCAGAGGAGGTTCAGGCAGGAGCTCAGGGAAAGGTTCTTCCCCCAGAGGGTGCTGGCACTGCCCAGGCTCCCCAGGGAATGGGCACGGCCCCGAGGCTGCCAGAGCTCCAGGAGAGCTTGGACAGCGCTGCCAGGGATGGACAGGGTGGGGTTGTTGGGGGGTCTGGGCAGGGACAGGCGCTGGGCTGGGTGGTCCCTGTGGTCCCTTCCCACTCAGGATATTCCCTGAATCTGTGATTCTCTCTGTCCTGGACGTGCATTTAACGCTCCCAAAGATCTCAGTCTCACGGAGTGGGAACTGAGTTTGCCCATAAAGAACTATGAAAGGAGAAATAAAGCTTTCAACCACAGCCAACCCTGGGGTGAGGAATAAATTCCAGTCCTACAGGAACAGCCTGGCACAGGAATGATCATTATCATTGCAGATACACAGACATGTCATCCCTTTAAACCAGTTTTTTTTACATGCATCCAGCCTGTGGAAATCAACTGCACTCACTAAAGGAAGGCAACACTTCCAAAGGGGGTAATTCAACACTTGTGGAGTTATAATTGTTTCCAAATGCAACATCTTTTTCCTATAACACAAATAAACACTTGCTGGTAATGGTGTGCTTTGTTAATTACAATGATTCTTAAAATCTTCCCTAAATATGCATTATATTACAGCAACAATATTATAAATGAGCATCAAGTGACATTCATATCACCTATTAATAGCTGGAGGGTTTGGACAGGTGGGATTATGGGATTTATGCAAATGAGGAAAGTGTTCTATTATAATTTCAGTGGATCTTCTCTGTAAACTTCTGCTGTGCTGAATTAATGTCTACAGTGCCTTTCCCTTTTTTTTTATTTAAAAAAGAAGAGGAAGCCACTTACATATATTAGAGGGGGATAATGAATTATTATTCAAAATGTAGGTTTGTTGCACTCATTTGCATATAATGCTTAATTTTTACCGAATATTTCATTCTAATGCATGCAAAAATGATCAAAAAACTCTCCAAATATGCTAATGTAAATTCTATTGCAACTCCATTGCAGCCTTTATTTCTGGGACTTTATTATAAAACATTAAAAAAAGAGAAAGCTCAACATTAGAATAATCTTTTTAAAATATGGCAATTGTTCTGATTTAAGTGGTGGGTGAAATTCCCCACACATCTCCAATTATTGAAAAGCCTTGGATGAAAATACCTTTGTTGAGTGGGATAAGAAATCCTGATGAAATCAAGAAAAAGTCATCCAGGGTTTTAATTGGCCCTTTTGCTTTCTTTTTTTTTCCCCAAATATTTTTTTTCCCAAGTATTTCAGTGGTTGGTGTGTGGAGAGCTGCAGAGGAGCAGCTGAGCTGGGTTCTCCCTCAGCTGTGGGTGGGAGCTGGGGAAGCCCTGGATCCAACTCAACTGAAGGCCATCAAACTCTGTGAGGATCAGTCTTTTAGGAGGAATTTCACCACAAACCTTGAGACAGACAATTAGGACACACTCATTCCCTAAAGATACTTTTGGGTGTTCTAACCCCACCACCAGAAAATCCCCACTGGTTCCTGCTCCTCGTCCCTGAGCATCTTCTGGCCAGGGACCTGCAAGAGCCGGTGCCTGCAAGGTCCTACAGCAGCACCATGATGGGAAAACGGGATTAAATTAAACCAGAACCCAGGACAAAGTGGTGGGACAGCCCTTACCTGCCCTGCCAGGGCTGGACAGGTGGTGAGCACCTGGCATGGGTCTCCTCTGGACTCCCACGTCCCCTTGTCGCTGAGCAGAGCTCAGGATTGCCAGTGTGCATCATTCACGGGCTGTTCCTCCTGCTCATTCTTCTTAATCTCCTTTATAAATCCTTCCATCAGTTATAATGGTTGTAATTAAGTGTCCCATCCTGGATTTACACATGTCCATCTGAGCAAAGCTGACATGACCCCTGTCATTCCATCCCTAAATGTCCTCTCCATTTCCTTTCCCACAGAGTTCTCCAACAGTCCTGCGCTTTGAGAGCCTCTCCTCAGACATGTGCTGCTGAAAACTTTCCTTCCCTGACTATAATTAAAGACATTATTTTACAGCATTCACATTTTTACAGGCTGGCATCATTTCTGTACATAAAAGCTGGGCTACTTCCATCTCTCCCTTATTGCATTCCACTTGTTTAAGTTCAGTGGTTCCTATTCTGGGAATAATACCGGCGGCTGTTCTGCAGCCACAATTATTAAGCCAGGGCCTATAAAAGGAGATGAGTTTTGGATTGCACCTATAAATGATGAAATGTGGGTTTCTGATGCTTTTCAGTGCCCTGTGTTAGAGGAACTCCACAGGAAACCACCTGCACCCGTGCTCTGGGTTGGTGGTGAAGGCCAGCGAAGCTTTTTTTTGGGGGGGAATGGGGAAATGGGAGACAACAGCCTCCACTTGGAAAACATTCCTGCCTGTTCCAGGCATTAGAGGAGGCCTGGGGAACAATGCAGGGGAAATTAGCCATGCTGAGGAGGTCTAGGCAGCCTCACACTAGACTTGTAAACAAGTGTGTGGGAGAAGGAATACAGGCTGCCACGCATGGCAATGTCTGAGAGGAGAGTGATCATAAATGTTAAACAAACAAGGAATTATACTGGCATTTGTTTGAGTTCAGAGTATGGATTCCATTCATGTCGCAGCTGCCATGAACTTATATCTTCATTTATTTGGAAAGGGTCTATGCCTAAAGCATGCTAAGTATACCTGAGAGTGGCAAAACACAGAGGGTAGATGTGAAAAGGGTTGTGGTGTTTCTAACTGATAAAAAAGGGAATTTTTTTGGTACTTAGCTGAGCAGAATAATTGCATGTAGATTTTTCTTTTCTGGAGTTGAATATGAAAGAGATTCATGCTGAAAGACACTAAAAAAATTAGAACTGGAAGTGAATGTATTTCCAACTTTCTTCCTAAGTGAGACTTTCTCCTCCAGATGCCTGAGCTCAGATCTGTCTACTGGGCACTGGCAGAGCCCTCACCTTGCAGGGAGGAGAAACACCTGGAGAGGGGCAGTGCTTGCCTGGTGCAGGATCCCCCCCNGATCCCTTCATCAGCCATTGATGAATCAGGAGCTGCCAATGCAGTTCTCCCCAGCTGGACAGAGTGGGATGGGGGATTCCTGCCCCATCCTTTGCTCTGGGACCACCAGCATTCCCAAGCACTCAGAGCAGAAAATCCTGTTTGCTTTAACCTTGTTGGAAGCACTCTGAAGCTGCCTTGTTTTTCTCCCTGCTGACAGCTCCTGGCCTGGCATTGCAGCCCTGTTATTACAGCCCTGAACTCTCAGTCCAGGGGCAAACACCCTTGGAAGCAGGGGGAGAACTGGGGGTGCCTTGCTGACAGGTGGGGGATGACTCCCAGCCTTGCCATGCCAGGGTGCACCAGTGTTAAAGAGATTAATTTCTCTTCTCCATTACTCTAAATTAGCTAAACAAATCCCTCTCTATAGCTGTCATAGTGATGTTCAGCATGCAAATTGTTCCTAATGAGAGAGCTCCCTGCTGGGCCCAGGATCCTGCATCCACTGAGATCCTTCAGCCATCTCTGATGGACAGAGGGACATGGGACGCACTGGGCAGGAGGAAAATCCCCTGCCCTGCTCCAAAAACCTCCACCTGCAAAAGGAAGAAAATTCCTCATGGCCCAGGAGATGTTGGGAGCTGTATGGAGGGAAGGATTGGTTTTATGGAGCGTTTTCTCCCAATGGGAATCACTCAGCTGGGCTTTGCTGGTGAACCTTCATTTGATTCACCTCCCAGAGTGCAAAATCTTAACACCAAAATCCCTCCAACCTTGTCCAGAAGGTTCAGTGAAAAGGGGTTTTCAGGAAATTAAATTAATGTATTTCTGTGTTTTCCACAGAAAACAGTGATTTCTATATTAATTGTTACGTTGCTCAAACCAAAACCTTTTCAGCTCCAAAGTGAGAACATCTCAGCGTTCACTTTCTTTTATAAATACAAAATATTATTACTTTCCACTAGAAAACAAAGAAGCAAACCCTTTTCCCAGCTGGATCTGTTCTTCCACTGACACCTTGAAGGAGTCACATCACCTGCAGATCACTGAGCAGGATCTCAGCAGCTTTCCTGCCTCCCTTTGCTTTTTTCTCCCTTCTGTGGACTCACATAGAAATTCCTGGTGCAGCTCCAGCCTTCAGCAAGCTCCAGACGTGTGTTTCAGGTGAAATGTGTGAGCAGCTCCTTCTCCATAAATAATGATTCCAGGAGATGCTTTCGTGGCCTCGTGCTGACATTGCTGGGTGGGGATGAGCAGAAGTTTTCCAGAAGATGCAGCTGAGCACGGAGAGGGAATTTCAGATGCCTGAGAGCCTCTGATTTTAGTGCTCCCTGGGATCACTGCTGGTTTAAACACCTTTGAAAGGCTTTGTGGGTGTCCACTGGTGGCTTTTGGCACTTACTGCCTTTGAATATCTGCCCTGAGTGTATTAAAATGCCCTGTTGGGTTAACAATGATTCTTACAGTTGTATTATTTCTTTTCCTGAGCATCCAGGCAGCAGAGAATTTATGAAAAAGCTTTCAAATTTTCAACATTTCACTCACTTCACCATGAAGATTCAGACCAGGAAGTTTGTTATTCATTATTCACTTATTTTTCCCTTTTATTCCTTGTATTGGGGTGATTTTATGATGATTCTTTATTCCCTAATCATCTGTTTTGTGCCCGGAAATGTCTGTGGTATCTTTAAAATGAACCAGGGGGCCGGGCTGGATCCTGGGAGCCCCGGGTGTGGTCAGCAACTAAATGGATTTTTACTTTGTTGCCTTTATTGAATTAACTGTCACCAATGTAGGCAAAAAAGGGTGGGGTTTTTTGGGGTTTTTGTGGGTTTGTTTGTTTGTTTTGGGGGTTTGGGGGGGTTGATTTTTGTTTTGTTTTTGTTTGTTTGGGGGTTTTGTGGTTTATTTTTTGGTTTTGGGGTTTTTTTTTTGGGAGGGGGTGTAGGGTTTTTTGTTTGTTTGTTTGTTTGTTTCTTATTCCTTCCCCTGCTCTGGAGGCTTTTCACCATCCTTTCGGCAGCTTTAGGGAGTTTTTTGGTTTTCTTGTTTTTTTTTTTTTCCTTGAGCTGTCTCTGTTCGTTTTTTTCCAGTCCAAACCCAGGACGAGGGAGCTGGCAAAGAAGGGACATGAAACTCCAGCAGCTCTGCCAGCTGCAGCAGCAGAGCCACACCAGAAACCCAAAGGTTCCCAGCACTTGGAGAACTCTGCTCTCCTCCCTGCCAGAGACAAAGAAGGGCAGCCCCATCTCTGCCTCACAGCCACACAAGAGGTGGGAGTGGAAGGTTCGATTTTCTTCTTTTCTTCTTTTCCTGTGCTTTGTGTGAGTCTTGGTTTTTAAAAAAGAGTTTTATTTTATTCCACTTTCGCCCTCTGGTATCCATTTCTCTCATTGGCAGAAGGAAAGGGAGTTACTGGAGCCCTTTCCCTGTTGAGGAACTGCCCATTCCAGGCGTTTCCTCCTGAAATTTGTCTCCGAAACTGAGAAATTCCCCCACATTCCCATTCAGAAGCATCATGTGTTGCATTTGACCAGCCCTAATGAATGATGAATTCCCAGCAAATGGTCTAAAACAAACAGGAAAAGCAGATGGGTTGAAAAAATTATTTGTCTGACCTATTTGGTGAACAGTTACAAAGAATAAACCCATTTGTGCAAATCAGGATCAGCTCATGACGAGCTTCCTAACTGGACTAAGGGGCATTAGGCACAAGACTTTCATCTGTACATATAATTAATGTTTAAAAAATTAAATATCCTGTTGTTTCAGGTGCCTTAATAAAATTGCTTGTAGTAAACAGTCTCACACTTTGTATTAAGGCCAATCCCCAATGTTTAATCTTTAGAGTAAGAGGAAAAAAACCAAAAAACAAAAAGCAGAAAAAAAGTAGTATTTCTTCTTTTTTCCCCACATAATTTAAAGTTTGCCCTCTCCAGTGCAGCACTCAGATGCTGTGTTGACAAGTGGGGCAGCCCAGATCGTGCTTCCTACTCAGCACATTTGTGATGCCGGTTGAAACTCCTGAAATGTCTCTTTGGACTGGTAAAACACGGATTTGAGCTTGTTTAGCCCTGGGGCACTGGAGCTGGGTTCTGGTAACAGCAATTCCAGGCTCCTCAGTTCCTCAGGCAGCCTGGCCTGGAAGGAGAGGCTGGAAAGCTCCGTGATGAGGAGCCAGCACACGAATCCAGCAGCCCTGGGGGAGTTGATGGTTCAGGGGAAACACTCTGGGGGCTTTGTGTTTGATGTGAGACCCTCAGAGTTCTCTGCTTCTTCAGGTTCTGTTTGAGCCCACGGAGTGCCGGAGCCTTGCAAAGAACTTCCACTTCCCAGTTACCTGAGAGATTTTTTCTTGTTTTGAACTCATTGATGTGATTTTAAATATAGGAAATAAAAGAAGGCAACAAGCCTAATTTTGGTTGAGTTACATCAAACAGGCAGGTACTGGGTTTTTTCAAGCAATCATTCCCAAATAATTGCTTTCTAAAAAGGTTGGATATTAATTTCTCGCTCTCTTTTTATTAAGAGAGAAGTTATAACTAGCATTATTTATTAACTGATGTACCTGTTCCCCTGTGATCCTGTTGCCATGTGCTGGTGTCATATGTATTAATCAATCTGTCAGAACTGGTTATGTCAGCACAGACAATGCAGATTCCCCTGGATGAGACCCATCTCCAAAAGTTTTGAACTTCACTATTCAAAGTTTAGAACCATTCACTGTTCCTTTGTTAGAAGAACTCCATGGAAATATCTCACTGACTTCTATGGATGTCAGAGACACAAATATAAATTTGCTAGAAACTTCTGATGTAACTCCAGGTATTCTTTTGCACCCAAACAGCCTTCCCTGAGCAACAGTTCAGAAGAAAATTTGTCTTTTATTAACTCTTTTCTCCAATAAGAAATTTCCATTACAAAAGCATTATGGTAAAACTTCGGGGGATATATGTGTATATTGCCCAGACATATGAGTGTACATGTGTGCAGAAATGTCTCTTCTGAGCACCTGCAGGCCTTTCAACAAAATAGCAAGAACAGCCAAATCTGGACAAAACAAGAGAGTCCATTGGGAACAGCCTGAGATCTGTTCCTGAGCCAGGATCAGCCACAGCAGCTCAGGGAGGAATCCAAAGAGAAATTCATGCCTTTGTGAAGCTGTGATTAAATATTCAGCATGTCCAATGGGAAACCCAAAACAAAGCAGCAAAACTTCATTTCTTTTCTGCTTCTGTTCAAATACAGGAACCTTTGGTGGCAAGGTAGAATTCCTTGTGAAATCTTTGGAAAAGGAATATGTTCTTCTGACATGAGATGCAGGAAGGAGGAGGACTCTGCCCACTATAAAATAAAAGCTTCACATTTGACAGTGGCACAGCAGCTTCCTGAGGATCCCAAAAATGCTGAAGGGGCTGCTCACCTTCCATCTCTCACGGATGAGAAGTCACATTTCCCATGGGGAAGGCTGTGTTTCTCCAGGAGATGTGGCTCTGGAACACAACAGATGGCAGCTCTGGGGCTCCAGGGCCAAGGTGGCACTGCCAGTGTCACAGCCTGTGCCAGCTGGTGGCCAGGCTTTAGAGGCAGATGTAGCCAATTAGCAGAGGTTCCCAGTCCTCACCACTGCCATGTGTGACACCAGGGCATGAAACAAGGAGGACTTGTCCAGAGTCCTTCACGGGCCACCGGCACCGCAAACCACGGGCTGCTTGGAGAGGCCAGTGCAGCTGGACCAGGCCTCTTTCCACTCAAAACAGACATTTTCATCCCAGTCTTTTCATCTAAATGTGTCATTTAACTAAAGGGCTTTGTGCAAGGTGAAATTTCTGGTCAGAAGCAGATTTTGATTGCCAGAAATTATTAAGGTAGAGAGGTGGGAGATGCTGTTTCAAATTCATGATTCAAACCTGGACTTCTGTTTAGGGGTTCATCCCAATGGTCTCAACAGCCCATTAGAGGCTATTTCTATAGACTTTCTGTAGATTTTTATAGACTTTTCACCAGAAAGAAATGTTTTCACAGTGGAACAAAATATAAATGTTCACAGCTTTTGAGGGCATATCCCAATATCTGCACTGCAACTGCTTTGGACACTTCAGACCTCTTTCTATGGCAACAACACACAACAGAAGTTCTCAAAATTGGCTCTCCTGAAAGTCCTCTCTGCTGGCAGTAGCCTGAGGCAGAGCCTTTGGAAAGCCATGGGCATGGCCTTGCCCACTCAGCAGCCATGATTTCACAGCACCTCTAACATTTGGGCAGAAAAAGACCAGGGGACACCAATTATGGACTGTCAGTAAAAAGAAAGAGAAATTTGCCACATGGTGTGATCTGGAGAATCGTGGCAGGGAATGGTGAGCTCCATCACAGAGCATAGATTGGAGCATTCAGTAAAACACCAGCCAGACAAGGAACTCAGCACAGAGCTGATCAAAAAAGTGAGAAAAAAGCACCTGGAGACACTGCAGGAGAGGAGGATTGGCCGTGGCTCCCCACAGGTGTCACCTCTTGGAGCAGCAGCCACAGGGTGACCCTGGAAGGGGGGACTTGCCCCGGTTGTCACTGCCCTGAGCTCTGGAGGAGGAAGCTGAAGGATTGCTCCCATGAGAAAATGCACATCCACACCATTCCCAAGCACATTCCAAGCTCCAAAAGAAACCAGAGCCCCAGAGAGGTTTGTGATGGCAAATAACCGTGGGGAAATTTCTGGCGGTGAGCGCAGGAACTTCCCAAAATTTCGTGGCAGACAAAGCGTTAATGGAGTCCAGGAAAGGCCTGAGAAACGCAGATTTGGGCTAATTCGGGTGATCAGGGAGGTGAGAGCAGGGCTGGGTGCCTGGCTGGGCTCTGCTGGGGCAGCACTTTTTCTCAGGGTGTTTATCAGACTGTGGATCAGGAGCAGCCCAAGAGGGCAATTACCCAGAGAAAGAGAGGATTTCTAACACTGCCCATCAATGAGCCAAGAGATCCTCAGGAAGGATTAGCAAAAATGAGGGATTATCCATGAAAGCAACTGAGCTTTCGAAGTCTGTGTTTTCAGGGTGTAAAACAGCTCTCTCACTCATTTAGGAGGAAAGCTGTTCCCTCTTTGGGGTGTTCTGCCTGTGAATTGGGGAGGTTTTGTTCTGTCAGGCTCAGACAGCACCTGGCACAATGGGCTTTCTGCTGTGTTCGAGAGGGGGTGGAGTAATTAAAATTTATTTCCCATTAAGTCCTGTTTTAGAAGTTCTTTTAAACAGAAAAATCAATTAAATTCGATGTAAGTGGAAGAGATCTACATCTGACCTCTCTCTCCTGCCATGTAGAACTGGTTAATCCATTGGAGTCAAAGGGAATAACCTTGTGAAGTAAATGGGCTCAGAATATGGCCTGACATGAGTGTGCTGGGGGTTGGGGTTGTTCTGGAATGACATCAATGTTCTGAGGAAAACAGTGCCAGTTAAGTGCTCTCATTCAATTTACATACCCGTGGTGCTACCTTTGACATCTGCTTTCAACAGTACCCTTGAAATGACTGTTTTCCCTTGTGAGAGACAATTTCCAAGCATATTTATTTAGATATGATGAACTTGAATATCATGAGGAGGTGGAGCTGTTGCACACTGTAGGAAATGCTTTCCAGCCATCAAGTTTAATTCTTTCTCTCCATGTCCCTTCCTCCCAGTCACAGCAAATGCAATTCCTTGTATGACCATTGCAGTGGAATTTTAAGTCACAAGCCATTTGATGTGATAACAGTGTGACTTCACTGAAAAACAGGAGAGATGAGAATTCCCCAGCAACTTGTCTGAACTTAGGCCTGAGCACTGAGCCATCAGTGACACAATATTCCAGCTGCACCACATAATTTCAGCAGGAATTACTGCATCCAGCACTGGGATCCCAGCACAGGAAAGACATGGAGCAAGTCCAGAGGAGGCACCAGGATGAGCAGAGGGATGGAGCAGCTCTGCTGGGAGGAAAGGCTGGGAGAGCTGGGAATGTTCAGGCTCTGGGGTGACTTAATTGTGGCCTTCCAGTAACTGAGGGAGCCTGAAGAAAGATGGAGAGAGCTATTTCCAAGGGCTTGGAGGGACAGGACAAGGGGGAATGGCTTCAAACTGAGACAGAGCAGGTTTAGATTGGGTATTAGGAAGAAATTCTTCCCTGTGAGGACAGGGGGGCCCTGGCACAGGGTGCCCAGAGAAGCTGTGGCTGCCCCTGGATCCCTGGAAGTGTTGGACAGGGCTTGGAGCACCCTGGGACAGTGGAAGGTGTCCCATGGTAGGGGTGGAACTGGATGAATTTTAAGGTCCCTTCCAACCCAACCCCTTCTATGATTCAGTGAATGGAGCCTGTTCAGATACCTACAGAGTTCTTAATAATTCTGCTTTTTGAGGGCAAATGTTCCACTGGGGATACAAAACTCAGCTTTAGGGCAGACCCGGAATCAACCAGGCTGCTGCAGAAGGAGCTACACAAGTGCTTTATATTGTTTACATAGCAAATATATTTATATTTTCTGCCCTTTCTCTGTGTGCTAACATAGGCCCCCTGCCTCTCTAAAGGAGGGAAAATTGCAAATACATGGAAATCAAGGAAGTAGAGTGTGAAAGGGAGTTTGAGAAGCAGCACAGGAGGGCAAGGAAAACCAAAGACTCTGAATTCACTCCCAGCTGATGCTGAAGCGTTTTCACCTCCATCCCATTTCTGTGCCCAGGACTCACTGGGTGGTCAGAGCTGGCGTGGGTGAATTGCCACAGATAATTGGGGAAGGGAAATTGGGAAGGCATCACAACCACGTCTGCACTCTGATGGGAAAAGCTTCAGTGCTGGTTGGGAAGAGTGGGGAAAAGAAGATGTCCCAGGTGACACGCAAAGCTGTGAGTCTCCCTCTCACCACCCCTATTCAGGGCCCCTCAGGAGAGTCATTACCTCCAATTTATTCTCCTGCATGTCAGCAGAGAGGCTGCAATCATGTGCTGGGCAGAGGCAGGGCAGGCTGGGCGGGCGGTGGGACCTGTCAGGGTGTCACTTCGTGTCTGGCACACTCCCTTAGAGGCTGACAGCAGTTTGCCATTACCACTGCAGGGCCAATTATCCCTGCATGCCAGGGACCTGCCCCAGCCAGCTCCCCCCTCTCCTCACCCATTTACCCTTCTGATAGGGATCATTAAAATGATTTTGCACACACACACACACAGAGCTGCTCAGCTCGGTGCGTTACCAGTCCCAGCTGTGGCTTCCTCAAGCCTGTCACCACAGGCAGTGCTGCAGCAGAGCAGGGGAAGATGGACTTTTTTCCTGTTTTAGAAAACATGAGATATTAAAGGCTTGTGTTTCCCCCTGGGTTTAATTACACTGAATGCATTTAAACTCCTCTAATAGGTAGTAAATCTCTGAAAATCTGCAGAAATCACCTTCACGCAAAGGTAGGGGGAATGCAGCTCTCCAGCCCAGAGGGATTTCTCCAGCATTTACTGAGGAGGTTTCTACCAACAACTGTATTTTAGTCTTGTCTTCTCCATTCTACAGCAGGATTTTGGAGGAGGTTTGAAGTTCCCTGTCACTGATTATGCACTCCTTTGCCTCCTTGGCTCCCTGCCTCCCTGGGTTAGACAGTCTGCTCCCAATCCTGAGGAATCTGGGCAGCCAGGGCTCTGTTCTTGGCCAAACCAGAGTCCTTTGGGCAGCAGTGTCTGGGGTCTGTCACCCACCCACACTTCACACCTGCCTGTCAGCTGGAGGGATCAGCTGTGCTCCCATGCCCAGGGTTGCTTTTCCACCTCCAGCCCGTGCCCATTGTGTCCCTGAGGAGCTGTTGTCACCCTGCTGGGGGATGAGATTATTATTCAGAGTAAACCTTTTCTTTCCTGTTTGTAAACTCCCTGGCCTCTGAGAGTATTAGCCAAGCTATCCACTCCTTTCTGTCCTGCTCCTTCTCACCTTTCCAACCATACCCTCTTTCTCTCTGGTTTCCCCCTCTTTCATTTTTTTTGCTTGCCACTTTTGTAGAACAACTTAAATGTCATCTTTCTGCAATTACCCACAGAAGAGAGAACTGAAAAGGAACATTCCCACAGGGGTCCCTGTCTTAAATGAGGCTTTTGTTGTTATAAATTGTTACTCAAAGCAGTACAAGCCTTTGGAATCACTCACATGTTCCTGGTAAATGGGGCTTTGAATTCAGAGAGCTTCTTTGGAGTCTGCCAGCTTTTCTGGAGGTATAAAATCTGAAAGCATAATTCCCAGCAGCAGCAGCCCCTTTCACTTAGTGCTATCTGTCACCTCACCAGGCACAGGTGGCTTTGAGGTGTGCCCACCACACCCTCTGGTCAGTGGTGCCTCGAGTGACCAGATCAGGGAGAAAGCATAGAGGTGGGGCTTGGGAATTGTCCTGCCTGCCTTTGAATCCCAGCCATCCTGGTTTAGAGTAGATGTTCTCCATCCCAAATGGAGCACAGTTAGGGATTAAAGCAAAGGACTTGGCTTGAGGAAGGTCCAGGTGTCCCTTTGCAGCTCTGCTGATGTTTCAAATCTGCACCACCACTCCCCATGTCTCACTTTGCCCATCAGAAGTGCAAGGAGTGGACAGTATTTCCAATGGAAGGGGGTAAATATCAGGAGGATTAACATGAAATTATTTAAATCCCCCTCTGGAGGGCTGAGAGAAACCTGAACTCCCTGGTGAGCTGCAGTCCTTGCTTGAGGATGAGCTGCAAGCCTTGCAGCACCTGGACAGAAAGTGTCATGGGAGGGCTGAGTTTTACAGTTGAATGGCTGGGAAAAACACCTTATTACTTTCTTTTTTCCCCCTTCTTGCCAGATTACCCAGTGGGAGGGTAAGCACTGAGCTCTGGCAGAGTTATGGAGAGAAAGCTCAGCAGCTGCACAGAGCTGAGCTGTCTCACTCCTGTGTGAGCCCCCGGTCACTGCTCTGGAGCTCTGGATGTTCAGAGCACAAAGCCAAGACCCACAGCCCATGTAAACCCCAGCAGGGACCCCAGGGTCCCCTGGGAATGTGGCTGGCATCCCCTGCCTGCTGCTGGGTTCTATATCCTGTTCCTGCTCCTGGAAGGAACAGATGGGGCAGGGGGGCAAAGCTCTGATAGAGCCAGAGCCACAAGGCCAGGCAGAGCTGCCAGCCTGAATTAAACTGAATAATGAGGGTGTCAGTCACTTGTGCACAGCCCAGGGAGGTGAGAAGGTGGGGAGGCAGCCTGCCTCTGCCCTGCCTCATGTACAGGCACACACCCTTTTCTCCTTCCTCTCTTTGTGCCTCACCCCTCTCCAGAAAGGAAGACACAAAACCTACTGCATCCTCCCAAACAGATCACAAAATCAGTGTCCTTTGAAAAGGGGCTAAAAAAAGATATTAAACTTTAAATACCATTTCTTTCCATGCTGCTAAGCAGCTTATTTATCACAGCATGAGCCTACCTTAAGAGCTGTGACGACAGAAAGCTCTGCTGGTAATTACTGCAGGGAGCCAGCAGGCATGAGTGAGTCACCACAAGGCAGTGTGCAGGAGACACGGTAAGGGGACAGACAGACAGACAGACAGACAGACAGGAAGCAAGGGTCAGCCAAGCCTTGAAACCCTCTTGGGAAGATGTGCTGGGACATCTTGTGTGTCCCTTGCCAGGAAGCAGCCTGATGGAGCTGGAGCTCTCTCAAAGACACATCCTTAAGGTCACCTCCCTGGGATGTGGGCCTGACTTCCAGAGGGAAATGAAGCCTTCCTGGGAGAATGGTCCTCAGCTGCCTTGGCCTGTGCTTCCATCCAAGCAGGGACCTTCAGGAGTGGTGCTGAGCACAGCCAGCCTGGCTTTGCTGCTGGCTGCCCTTCCCTGCCAGCAGACCTGGCTTCATCCCCAGGCTCTGTGTTCCCAGCCCTGGGCACTGGACTGGAGCCACTTCCGTGGAATGAGTGACTTGGGAGTGAATCTGAGCTGGCAAGGCAGGTCTGCTGGGAAGGGAAGGCACCTCTGCACCAAGAAACCTTCACAGCTCCTGCCCAGACACTGGAATATGTCCCCTCCTCCTGTGCAGGGCTGGGGCTGACAGCAGGGTCAGCCCATGCCTTGCAAGAGGAAGGGAGATCTCCTCCCCTGGTGTCCTGGGAGATGACAGTGCCATCCTTCCACCACCCTCCCCTTGGGAATCAATTGTAGGTGTCATCCCCCTTTTCTCCTCTACGTGGATGCTGTTCCCAAAGCAACTTCCCAGATGTTTTCAGGAGGATTTTACAGTTGGAAAAAAAAAAAAAAAAGGCAAAACAATAGCACAATTAAAACATTACAGGGCTTGGTGATGGATGCTGCACAGACAGGCACAATGCTGAAATTTCCTGGGCCAAACTGCTGATATAAATAGCCAAGATGTTGCAGAGGGAAGAGTCACACCATGGGGAACTGAGTTGCCCACATTCACTTCCTACTTCAGTGGCTGAGGTGGGAGCAGGTCACGGATTTCCTGCATCCTGTCCACCAGGTTTCCTGGATCTGGGCCCAGCCTGCTTCACAAGATGGTGATTAAATGGGACACAGGCCTTGAGCAGTGTCTGATTTAGCTTCACACCTGATGGGCTTAGTCACAGCACACACTCATCTCCATAAGAACACTGCCTGTTACCTGTGCTCTGACACATCCAATGTGGTCTTAAAATATCCCTGGGATTCTGACTGAGCTCCTCTGGGATTTCTCCAGCTCTGTCTCTCCTGTCAAGTGCACCTAGATGATTGTGTTCTCTGATGGCTGAGAGCTCTGTGGTCTGTCATCCTCCTTGGCAGAGAGCTCTGGGCTCCTGCTGTCCCCAGGCCCCTTCCTGCAAGCCTTGGCACCATCCTTGTGCTGTGGCTACTCCCAGGAGCAGGTCTGGAGGCTGCAAAGGCACGCAGGCAGCCCTTGGCAGCCAGTCCAGCAGGAGCAGATGGAAGTGCAAAGTGCTGGAGAAAAGTTACAAATGGCCCAACAGGAACACCCTGACACCTTCTGGGCTTCATCATGAGCTCCTTCAAGCTGTGAGGTAGCACTGACTTCTGGAAAGGGCTATTTTAGGTAACACCTCCTGGTCTTTGGCCCTTTCCATGCCTTGCCCTGTCTGTGGAGATCACAGCTCACACAACAGGGGCTTCATCATGCTCATGTGCTCTCCTCCCATGAGGAGATGAGACAGAGCATCACCTGGGGCCTCTCCTGAGCAGCAGGGAGAGCCTGGCCACCACCTGTGTGCAGCCCTGCCCAGGAATGCTCCAAAGAGCTTTCGTAGAGCATGGAAAGGTCTGGGGTTTCTCGCTGTCCTTTTGCAGAGCCGTGACCTTGAGGGGGTTCAGAGCCATGTGGCTGCTCAGCTGGGCTGCTTAATGGCCATCCTGCTTCCAGCAGAGAGCCCTGAGGGGAAGATGGCTTTGGCTCCAGAAGGAGAAAGGCTCTTTCCAGGGATGGTTATCAGGATGGTGGCTCAGTGCCATGACTTCAACCTGAGGTCCTGGCTGGAAACTTCAGCAGCCCCAGCAGGCAGAACTGGGGTCTGGCAGTGCCAGTAATGAGGCCCAGCTGGCTCCTTGGCCAGCAGCTCCAACAGAAACACTGGCAAGGGACAGTCAGGGCTGGATGAGAGAGGAGGACAGGAGGTGGAGAGGCACGAGCACAGCACCCACCACCCTCACACTGCTGTCCCTGCAGTGAAATGTTCCTGTGCCATGGGCATGTGAGGATCTGCACCCAGCAGGCCTGGAGGGTGAACACAATTCCCCCCTCAGCCTTGAGAGCTGGAGATTTGGAGATTTGGATTTGGAGATGATGTCTGTGGTCACAGTTTAGCCTCTGCAGAAGCCACCAAGTCCCTCTCACGAGGGCCACCCCTCTAATTTCTCCTGCATTTCAGGTCTTGTCAGAGCATCTCACCTTGTCCACCTCCTTGTCCACTCCTGGCTGTGGTGGGGCAGAGTGGGAGAGCAGGAGACTGTTCTGTGCATCCCAGATCCTCCTGCTGAGCAGCACATGGGGGTGGCAGGGACAGCTGTGGGGCAGAGCAACATCTCCATTTCAGGGGGAAAAGACTCCTCGGAGGCTGCACGGGCGGAGGGAAGGGGAATGGTGCCCTGAGGTGCCCTGATGTCCCCGGGACCCTGCAGAGAGCTGATGCTGCATTTTTCCCTGGCGGCCACCGGAGGGCAGCCCGAGGGAGGGAGCCGACCCCCAACTTCCCCAAAAAATGGGGATGGAAGGAGCGGGGGAAGCAGCAGGAGCGGAGCTGCGGGTCTGCAGCAGAGCAGGGAAGCTGCTTTAGCTGCTGGAGAAAGTTCAGCTGGAGATGTGCAGGCTGAAATAGTTTAGCACTCTGCTAGGGAAAGGAATTTTATGTCTGTGCAATGAGGAAAACAATTAGAGACATAATTTAATCAGTGTGTTTTAGTGGGAGCATTAAAAGACCTGGATGTGACATCGATCAGGAGCCACCGGAGCTGCTCAGCGCTGGTGGCCAAGGGGCTGAACCCACAGAGCCTCTCCAGGAGGGGTTGTAGCCCCCAGGCAGGGCAGGGTCAGAGCTGTGACAGGGCAAATCACAGGAATTCTCACATGCCCATCCTCTGGAATACAGAGTGTGCTGGGGCAGGACCTCTTGGCAGGAACAGAGACACGAGAGCTGTGGATTCTGAGCCAGGCTTCACACAGCCCCGAGCCCCTCACTTGCAGGGCAGGTTCCTGGGCTGCTTCATTGCAGTGAGGGCCTGAATTTTCCCTTAATTCCTTCTGCCAGTTCCCTTGTTCCTCCCCAAAATCCCAGTGGCACAGGTGTAAAATTTTCTCCTCCTCCATGCATTGAAAGCTGCATTTCAGAGGTGGGTGACAGATCAGGAGCAAAGGGAATGGGGAAGGAAGGAAGGAAGGAAGGAAGGAAGGAAGGAAGGAAGGAAGGAAGGAAGGAAGGGAGGAAGGGAGGAAGGAAGGAAGGAAGGAAGGAAGGAAGGAAGGAAGGAAGGAAGGAAGGAAGGAAGGAAGGAAGGAGACTTTAGACTTTTTTATTTGGAAATTCTTTTCCCTTGGATGAACAAAGTCCCAGCTTAACTGCAGTAAAGTGAACTCACTTTAATAGAAAAATATAAGGGTGCCTGGGGAAAGAAGTCTAAAAGGAAGATAAATGCTGAGGCAAAAGATTTAAACACTTGGGCTGGGGTCAGAGCCACCAGGAAATGTGAGCAGAGACCTGGATTTAGCTCTGTCACTGATACTTGTGACATGGCCAGGAGGATGCTGCCATCACTAAATGTTGCCATCCCCAAAATGGGCCTCATCTCACTTCTTTCAGGAGCCTGTAGGAAATGAAGCCTTTGCAAGCTATGATGTGCTCACATGCCACAACAATATGAACTACGTAAATACTGAAAATAGATCCATTCCTGTCAGCAGATATCCAGACATTCCAAAATCATTCTCATCAGCTCCATTTCCAAAGATAGATGGATCCAGACTAACCTCATTTCTCTGAGGAAATTATTTTTTTTTTTTAAGAAAAGAAAGCACACAAATATATTTAACCAATCTTGATTTCAGTGGAATATTTCGACAGAGCCATATGAGTTCCATTAGTTTTGCTGAGAATTAACATAAGACTTGTAAACCATTCACTGCTGGGGGTTAAAGGAGAGATAATAACAGAGAAAATTGAGAGAGGAGTTGTTTTCTTGGGAAGTTAATAAAGATTTCTTCACGAATGACCTTGGGTTGCAATTTTTCAGCAATGATCAAGCATTTGTGTGCTGGGAGATGAGATTTCACAGACAGGAAGATCTGGATGATCCCAAGGGCTGGAGTAATGCTGTGATTCCCACTGTTTGGGACTGGGAACACATCCTCTGCAAATGTCAGGAGAGGGGAACACTGGGGTGTACAGGCTGATCAAAGCAGGGCTGTGAAGCACCAAGGGGTTGTGTCCATGGAAATGTCAAGTGACATCCCAGGATTTACCAGGCAGAGAATCCCCTCAAGAGCTCTGGAGATACAAATGCAAAGGGCCAATGTCCTTTTATCAGGAATGCAGAGTGACAGCTTTGGTCACCCGAGGTCAGACAAGATAAATGCAAGGAGGGTGGGGGCAAGGTAGCTCAAAAGCCACTGAAGAGTGAACAGTTAAAAGAGTAGTTCCCAGAGGGCATGCACAGACCTGGAAAATCAGCATATTGGGGGAAGGTGCCTGGGGATCAGACTGTTCAAAGCAGCAAAACATCCTGACCCTCCTTCAGCAGCTTTTGGCTGATCCAGAGCGTGGCTGAGGATGAGCAAAGGTGTTTTTTCCAGTCTGTCCTCTAAGAAAATCGAGATCCCTCATTCTGTTCTCCCTGCTGAGGGAAAAGGGAAGCTGCTGCCTGCTCTGGTGCCAGCCCTCTGCAGCCCAAGGAACAGAAGTTTCTCTTTATTTTTCAACAAGTTGGTCTAGACTGGTCTTCTTTGTCATGTGTGTCCCCAGATAAACAGCCTTTCTATAAATCCTTCCAAAAATGTGCATTCTGCATTGCATCAAAGTCTCCTTTGGTATAATCCCTGAAAGAGACTTTCACATGAGAAATCTGTGGGCTGTTCTCCTGCCATTCTGTGCTGCATGGATAGTCTGCTCCATCTCACTAATACCCAATAAGGAAGTGATGCTTTTGACAAGTCCAGACTAGTCTGGGATACACAGAAAAGTAATAAAACATGTTTCAAAAGGAGATCTGTGATATTTTCAGTTCCCAGGAAATCTCATCAGAAGCCACATGCAATACCAAGCACCTCTCTCCTCTGTGCCATACAAACCCAGGGGAGCTGCAGCCCCTGCCCAGCACCCCCAGACACCCCAGGGATGTGCTGGGAGCAGTCTCCCTGTGCCCAGTGCTTTGGAGGGAACAGCCCCCAGGGCTAGGGAGTTGCAGAGAGTGTCTTGGGTAGACAAGACATCAGCAAAGGAGCATTTTAACTCCCAGAGAAAGATCTCAGAGCCCTGGCTGGGTCTGGGAGGAAGATCCAGAACAAGGCAAAGGCAGGCACTGGAATTAGGATGGAGTATTTTTCTGGCTTGGGGAGAAGATAACTCAGACAGAGGGGGAGCTCTGGTCCAAGCTCCTCGGACTCTGGTGTGATCCCAGCAGGGAGTTCCTCACCTCCCAGGTGGAAGCAGAACAGTTCAGGCACAGCACAGGTGCAGGTGGCTCCCCCAGTGCTGGCTCAGCATCCCCAGCCCTGCCAAGCTCTCGGGGTTTGAGCCATTCACACCCAAAGGCAGCTGGAGAAATGGTGTGACAGCTCCATCCCAGCATGCTGGCACATACCCAACCCTGACTTTGTTACTCACAGATTATGTTTACAGGGAAATGATTTAGGGATTGAGGGATTATCCAATGTGGGCCCACAGCCCAGCCCCTCCAGAAGTACCTAAGGATTCCTGACAGCTGGAATCAATCTCTGGGAGCTGAGATTCTTTTAAATTTTTTTTTTCCCTTGGGATAAAACAAAACTGTTCTGCTCAAACACTGCTGTCTACAAATCATTAATAAAGGCAATTGGCTGATTTACATCTGGCATTACAGAGGTCAGAACAATAAAACATGGCTTTATTTTGCAGCTTACACACATTCTCTGCTATCCTTTATCCAGGCTGTCAGGAGCCAGTGCATGAGGAGAAGAGAGGTGGGGAACTGCAAGGAGCTGCATGGGGAGCACCAGGAATTATTGGTGTCAGGGGAATACTGCAGGAGCAATCAAGTGGTGCATTTCTAACAGCTTGGAGGGTGTTTTTTTCTATGAAAGGATTTCTTTTTTTTGTTTGAAAGGATTATGACCAAAAGAACAGGGCTCTGAGTTGTGCAGAAGACCAGGGTGTTGTTCCTACTGGGCTGCTGGTTTTTGGGTTGCTTTTTGAAGCTGGGTCTGTCAGTGGGTATTTCCTGATGGAAACTCCCTGTCCTGTTAAAGGAATCTGGTGTAAAGCATCTTTAGTTTGCATGAGTGCAGAAATTGGAGATTTTCTTAGAGAGAAACATCCAGCAGCAATATTTGTAGTTGCTGCCAGGCCTTTGGGTTCTGACCTGCTGCTCCTTTCTGGGAGCTGCTGCATTTGGTTAAATGGGAGCACTCTGCTCCTCCCCAAACAGCCCATCAGGAGATAATTTCTTCCAAGGATGTGAAAATATGGAAACAGAGCAGTGAGCAGATGCCCACACCAAAGGCCAAACCTCCCCCTGCTCAGAAAACAGAATGATTTTTTATTATTATTATTTTATTTGTGCATCTGGTCCAATTTATTTTTGGGCTTGGAAAAATCTGACCTTAAATAGATGTATTTGAGCCAGAAGATACCAGGGACAGGCCCTGAAAGCAAACTGAGGTCCAGACTCTCCAAATTTCTCTGCAAGCAAAAGCAGATAATCCCAAGCAGTCTCTTTGTTGGGGTTGTCAGTGGTCAGAGCTGAAAGCTGAGCTGTTTCCTCATTGTGGAAAATCCCAGTTAATAAATTACTTTATTAGTGATACTAATTATACTTAAAAAATTATTAAATATTGTGAGGTTTCTGTACTAAAAACCTTCCAGCTCTAAAGCAAAAACTACTCAAAAACTAAGCACACACACATATGAAAAAAAAAAACCCATGCTGTAAAAAAGCTCCATCTTCCAAGTATCCTGATCAAACCCCTTGTTAAATGCTAGACAGCAGGTCACAGCCATTTCTTAAACTCTGGGGGCATCAAATTTTCCTGTCCATCCTTCAGCCTTTCAGGCTGCTTCTCTTAATGATGATATTGATTTTGATTTGAGTTTCATCTAGTTTTAATCTATCCCAGTGATGGACTCCCACTGCTCCCCACAGGAGATTATTCTATACTCTGGCAGACCTCACTGATAGGAATCTTTTCCTGACATCCAACTTCAGTTTTCCCTTTTGTTTTGTTTAAATGTTTTATGCTTTGATTGGAGGAAGTCCTTAAAGCCAGGAGTTTGGGGTTGGAGAGGAGGCAGGGAAGGGAAGAGGAGGCCAGGCCACATAAATTGCCAACCTGCTAAAGAAATGTGCAAAAGTTTCCTCCTGAGGCCTGACTTTGTGTTACAGCCACAGGTTTTATAGAAAATATATTTGCTCAGAATGCATTGTAAGGAAAAGGAAGGAAAAGAATCATTATTTAGAGGAACCTGAGGCAAACTGGAGATGTGCAAAATGTTTTCTGCGTCGTTAAAAAACCCCAAACTGTCAGTAAGACACAAGCTTTGGGTGGAATTTATGCATATGTTTTGTAAATAATTTTAAAGTCATGTGGAATTTGCTGTGATTATTTACATGGATCATTTTTCTATTGCAACCCCCCAGCTTCCTGACCTGTAAATGCCAGGCTCAGTGAGAGAAGACCACCAAGGTCACCATCCTGCCTCTAGGTGCTATTAATAAAAATGCCAGGGAAGAGCACATGAATTATTGCTGTTTTTCCCAGACCATCCTAAGCAAATTCTTCTTTCTCCTTTCATGCATGAATTTCCCAGACTGGGATTCCTTGGAATCCTCTCTTCTCCCTCTGACCAGGCTGGGTTAGGACCAGGGGCAGAGACACCGAAAATCAGGAGATGAACAGAAATCTCCTGTATTGTCCATTTTATTGCCAATGTTGTGTCCAAAGGGATATAATCTGAGCTGGTTTGTGATCCTGGACATCTGAGAACTCACTCCAAAAGAAGTCAAGATCTCCATGCAGGAAACACTGAACTCCATGAGCTGCTGAAGAAAAATCCACGTAGAAAAGTGCTTGGGAGAAGCCAACGGCCCACAGGACATGGAAAGGGCAGAGGAGGGAAAGCCAGATGAAGTTGGGCAGGGGAAAAGAGACAAAAAGCCTTGAAGCTGAACCTGAAATCCTCGCAGGCCAAGGAAGGCCATTAGAATGATTGCAGCCTGCTGCTGCACAACACAAACGGCAGGAGCTCACCCAGTGGTTCTCGCAGCACAACCCGTGATTTTAATTCGAAAGCACAGCCTTTGGTAAAGTTAGTGAGCTCTACAAAAGAGGCTGACTCACTGTACCTCTTAGGAACCTGCTCTGATGACTAATTGCTCTTATTGTTAAAAACGAGCCTCTAATTTGTGGCATTAACACTGACAACTTCAAATTCCAGCCACTTCATCGTGGTCTTTTATCTGCTGCAAGGAGCTGTGGAAAAGAAAGAGAGGAAAAGAGGTGCTAAGTCTTTGTATAAAATGTTTTTTTCATGTAAACTACAGATTGAGGGGAAAAAAAGAATCCACCTGTGAGGAAAATGCAAATTTATGACACGGTGACCAGAGCAGGAATATTTTTGGGGAATCACTGAAAAAGGAGGGGGGAAATTCAGATTAGCAGCATTTGGATGTTGTGAACTTTATTTGATGGGGAATGGGAAGTCAAAACCAATCCTTACCTCGGGTTCCCCAGGGAGGAGATGGAGGGAGCAGAGCAGGGATGAAGATGCTGAGACAAGGGAGGGATATTGGGATGCAGGGAAAGCCTGGGCAGGGAGGTGGGGGATCGAGAGAGCAGCAGCAAAGCCGAGGGGAGATGGCCCAGGCAGGAGAGCTGTGGTACAGAACTGGATGGATTCAGAGCTTTGGGCTGAAGGGGTAAATCAAACTCAGTAATTAATCAAAATGCACGGGCTGGGGAGGGAGTTACAGGCACGGGCAAGGAGCCAGAAAAGAACGAGTTACATCATGTGGCATCTTCTGTCTGGAATTTCATGCTTGTAGCTAAACAGACCTAAATCCTGACAGCTTAGCTTGAAAGCAGCAAATTTCAGTGCTTTTTTGCACAACTGTGACAGAGAAATTTGACTCAGACAAATACAGCTTTTACAAAAATTAGCAAATAGGACTGAATTTAAAAAGTAAAACTTAACCAAGGCATGCAAAGCAAGATTTCCCCCCCCCCCCCTTCTAAGTAGTTTTTTACTCAGCTGCATAAAAACACTTCTACTGTTGAAAGACAAATTGCTCACATATTCTGATTTTAGCATGATGAGTTCTGAATCACAAGGAGACTGTTAACAGCAGGAATTGTAACCAGCGTGTTGTGGCCAGGAGTGGCTTAAATCCACACAATTCAACAGGCTTCATTCCCTTCACAAGCATTTCTGTAGCCAATATGTGACCATATTCCTCCCAAAAATCCTTTAAGATGCCCCAACCTATAATTTTAGTGTCCTGTGGCATCAAAGGCAGCACGATGTGAACTCCTCTGGTGGGAGTTGAAGTTCACACCCTGGGTCACTGCAAGGTAATTTCCTTTAGCTTTGCAATAAACTCTCTGCCTTGACCTAAGACCCCCAACATTACAAGTGGTTAGCAGCATCCATAAAAATAAAATGTTGGTGCAAAATATCTG
The DNA here is from genome assembly GCA_013398075.1 of Notiomystis cincta. NCBI lineage: Eukaryota > Metazoa > Chordata > Aves > Passeriformes > Notiomystidae > Notiomystis > Notiomystis cincta. The sequence goes on from VZRX01005930.1 coordinate 69,976, forward strand.
AATTTGAGTAGATTTGCTAGAATTTTATTAATTTATAGAAGTTGAAGATTATGCCATATGTCACTGGAAAGTAATTTTCTCTGAATGTGCAATAAGGGCTTAGATTTGATTTATGACCTAAATATTGCAAGATATTAATACATCTCCACGCCAGATGGTAGCATACATGTGAGGAAATGTACCTTTTCTGTCCTAAAAATGGCAAACTTTTTCTTTCATTTCCTAGGATAAACTCAATCAATGGCATACATTAATTTTTGAACACTGAGTACTTAGGTGGAATGTCCCCATCTCTCAGAGAGCTGTGTTATTCCTCTATGAAATACATTCCAAATGTTCCCAAAACCTAATTCAGACCCTCTGTATGTGGCACCCACGTGGATATCCACTAGGCTTGGCCAGACCCAATGTACTTCCAGGAACAAACAATATTTGGGACCCTTGGGATCCAATTTAGATGCTGTTGGGGATTGCAGCTGCATCCAAATAAAGGGGAATGATGTATTCAGGATCCAGTTACAGACACCAATAAACACATCAGGCAGGTTACAGGTTGCAACTGCACAGCAAAAATTCAGGAGAAGGCTTTTCAGGTATTTGTGGTTTTGTTCAAAGGTATCCCAAACCTTGTTTTCTAGGGACAGGAGGGAGTTCACTATTTCCTGCTGTTTGCTCATAACTGCATTAAGTCCAGTGATTTCCTGGGGAGTTGTTAATATCTTATTTATACACTGGGTAAACAATGTGCACTTTTTCTGCCTCCAGAATGAAAGCTATGCTCCACAAATTCTCACATTCCTCGGCTATCAATGCATAAAATCCATCAGGGTTTGTTTCAAATAAAAATTTCCATACCTTGGGAAACTCCAGCCTTTCAAAAAGCAATTTTCTATTACTCTGACAGTCATCTGACCCGAGGGAGGAGCATGGTGTGTGATGGGAATTGAAGTCCAGCTCACCCCAGGGCAGACCAGGGATGCAAAGATCAATGAACAACCATTCCCAGATCCTCACACAAAATCCATTTTACTGTTGTGCCCATAAAGAACGTGGTAATTTTGATTCCACAGGTGGCAGCTTTCATTTTAAATTCACCTTTTGGCATTACTTCAGCCTGGCTGTGACTTCTGAGCATGAATGGGCAAAGTGGGGCAGGGCAGTGCTCGCTGGGGCTGGGTTTGCATGGAAAGGCTTTGGGAGCAGAGGGGCTACAGGGTGGATTCTGGGAGAAGCTGCCAGAAGCTTGGGCCATGCCCAGGGGAGCCAATGCCAGTGGTTCCAGTGTGGAGCCAATGTCAGTGGTTCCAGTATGGAGCCAACACCAGTGGTTCCAGTGTGGAGCCAATGCCAGTGGTTCCAATGCCAGTGGTTCCAGTATGGAGCCAACACCAGTGGTTCCAGTGTGGAGCCAGAGCCAGTGGTTCCAGTGTGGAGCCAGAGCCAGTGGTTCCAGTGTGGAGCCAACACCAGTGGTTCCAGTGTGGAGCCAACGCCAGTGGTTCCAGTATGGAGCCAGTGTCAGTGGTTCCAGTGTGGAGCCAACGCCAGTGGTTCCAGTGTGGAGCCAACACCAGTGGTTCCAGTGTGGAGCCAACACCAGTGGTTCCAGTGTGGAGCCAACGCCAGTGGTTCCAGTATGGAGCCAGTGTCAGTGGTTCCAGTGTGGAGCCAACGCCAGTGGTTTCAGTATGGAGCCAGAGCCAGTGGTTCCAGTGTGGAGCCAACGCCAGGGGTTCCAGTGTGGAGCCAACGCCAGGGGTTCCAGTGTGGAGCCAACACCAGAGGTTCCAGTATGAACCCACTGCTGGCCAAGGCTGAACACACCAGGGGCAGCAGCAGCAGCACCTCTGGGATAAAAGGTTTAAAGAGGGGGAAAAGTTGCTCCAGGGTAGGAAGTGCTGAAGAGAGGGGTGAGAATATGTGAGAGCAGCAACTCTGCAGACCCCAAGTTCACAAGGGATCCCACAGTGCAGCAGGAAAGAGTGAGGAGCCCTGAGGAAGAAGGAACAATGGATTCTCCATTCCTGTCCCCCTGCACCACAGACAGGAAGAGGGAAAGAAAATCTGAGTGAAGTTAAGCCTGGAAAGAAGGGAGAAGATGTTTAATATTTAGTTTTTGTTTCTCATTATCCTACTCTGATTTGATTGGTAATAAATTAAACTAGTTTCCCAAGTCAGGTCTGTCTTCCCTGTGACAGGGAGTGATCCCTCCCCACCCCTTACCCAACCCACAAGCCTTTATATTTTCTCTCCCTGTCCAGCTGAGGAGGGCAGTGATGGAGCAGCTTTGGTGGGTGCCCAGCATCCAGCCAGGATCCATCCCAGCAAGGAGCCACACTCACATTCCCCTGGCAGCTGCTTTCAGAAGGTCTGATGTTTACCTGCCCTCTGCCAGGTGCAGCTTCTCCTCATCCTCTCAGGGAGCTCTGAAAGGCCTCCAGGCTCAGGAAATATTTTACAGGGATTAAGTTTACAGCGAGAGCCCGGACCAAAGGCCTTAAATGCCTTGTGATTTCCTGCAGGGAAGCCAATGGACATGGGAGCAGTGGGGGTCCCTCCAAATGACAGGGGAGGTGAGTTATCATTTCCCCTCCCCTGCACTGCCAGCCCAGACCTGTTATTTGAGGGCAGTGCAGTCAGGGAGGCAGCAGAGCCTGGCTCCCCAGCTTGGCTCCATCTCAGATGCAAGACACCAGGTGGCTGGAGTGACAGAGCTGTCACACTGCAATGTTTGCTGTCTTGAATGAGAAATAACTCTGAGAAAGCCTCTCCCTTGCCAAGGTCCAGCCCAGAGCAGACAGAGGTGTGGGAGAGGGGGTGTTTATACAGCTGGGCAGCCAAATTCCCTGCTGTTGTGGTTTTGGTGTGGGTAGAGGACACAGCACCAGCCAGGGCTGGGAGCCACAGGACAGGGTGGTGCAGTCTCTGCAGAGCTCAGCAGCAGCAGCAGCAGCAGCAGTGAGGGACTGATCTGAACTGAGCACGTGTTTCCAGAATGAATTCCATCCTGGATATTGCCTCAGCCACAGAGGGCTGCTCTTCTGCTGAACACACAGATGCTCCTTCCAGTCCTACAGCTAAGCAAAAATGCTCTCACTTTTGGGAACATGGGATGAAGTGCTCTAGAATCCAAGGGCAATTTCTTACTATTTATACTCTCTTGCCCCTGGCACATCCTCTGCTATCTATTTCTTGAGTTTTCCTCTTGGGAAGCAGACTCAAGTAATTCCTGTAGTCCTTCTTACAAGCCATAAACTGTATTTCAACAAAAATACACACAAATAGAAATCATAGAAATTATGAAATCGTTTAGGTTGGAAAAGATCTTCAAGATCATCAAGTCCAAGTAATGACCAAAGGTGACAAGTTTGGACTGGGCCATCTGTATGCTGAATGAAATTCAAACATTCAAGGTGCTTCCTATCCAGGTATAAAGCCAGAAATGTGTAAGAGAGACAGGAATGTCAGGAAATGATAAAATTATTTGTGTCAGAAGTGTGATTGCAGTGGGCTTTGCAGACATCACAGGGGTGGCTCAGGAAGCATTTTTGAAGGAGTAGGATGAGATAGGCTTGTAGATGTTACAGAGAGCAGAGGAACAGAATGGGATAAACACAACAAAAACTGTCTGAGGATGGAAGCAGTGGGCGAGGGAAGACTGGCACCAGGGGCCAGCTGAAGGTGAGAACCAACCTTTCCAGGCTGAGTGGCAGATGAGGGCGAGGGTGGGTGAGGATGGACTGTGAAAGAAGGATGTGCAGCATATGTTAGAAGTGACAGGGAAAGGGTGCCAGCAGAGGGGGGCTCTGCAGGGATGACACTGACAGCACTGGGCTGGGAGAGGCATCTCTGTGTCCTGGAGAGGGGTGGGAGTGCAGCCAGGCTGCCTTTATTCAGGCCAGAGGGAAGCACTGTCCCTGCAGTGGGTATGAGATAGGAAATGAGAGGCTGGGCAAAAATTTAGGCTGTGAGGCAGGAGCAGAGATGTCACATCTATTCGGGAATGTTGTGATGGAAAAGGCACAGCCTGGGTGTGAGGCTTTGGGCTGTCAGCTGGGCTGATGGCCAAGGTTGTGGGGCCAGTGGGGATACACAAACTGCAGGAAAGCAGAGTGGGGAGAATTGAAATCTTCACCCCAGCCCTTGTGACCCTGAAGAGATGGTTAGGCAGCCCCAGGGAGACACCAGAGATTTCCTGGTGAAGTGATAGAAGTGGAGACGCTATTGTCATCCTGGAGAAACAATGTAGGTGGTGTTTATCCAGTGTAGGAATGGCAGCCTGATGCCTTCCTAGAGACTGCATGCCACTGACTTATCTCTGGATAATTGTTCATCTTGTGAGTGGTAAGGTGCTGGCTGGCGAGCACCCAGGATTTCTCAGACTCCCTTTGGCATCCCCCTCCAAGCTGTGATCATTTTCATATTTCACATGTCTGGGCTTTCTCTCAGGAGCGTGGCACGTGCAGGGATTCCTCTGTGGGTGGTGGGTGCATCCAGCACAGGGAAGCCACAAGACCTCTCCTCAGAGATGCAATTCTGCCCTGGGAGCCAAGCTGGACCTGGCTGTGGGCTGGGTTTCACTCTGCAGGTGCTGAGTGAGAAGATGCTGCCACTGCACTGCTCCATGAACTGTGCTTTTTATTTCTCTGCTTTATGTTATTCAGTGTTTGCTTATAATAGGAATAGATTTATATTATTCCCACATTATTTCCAGATGTCTCCACACTGTGGAATAGAACACATCTGCAAACACCAGAGCAGGGCATCCTGTTTGATTCCCCTTTTAGCCCTGGACATGAACCCTGTGACAAAACCTTTCCCAAGTGACCAGTCCACGTCCTCATGTTTATGCAGTGAGGGCCACACAGCCTGGATTCTCAACACTTGGATCTCTCAGGGCACCCCCATCAGATCCTTCCTGTGTTTCCTAAAAACACCAACAGAGCAGGTGGCAGCCAGAGTTTGTACCCCCCAGCCCACCCTCAGAGCCTCTGTCAGAAAGCAGAGAGCAGTAACTTAGAAGCAGCTTCTCTTGACAATGAAAGTCACATTTTACTTTGAAAACACCCTGTGCTCAGAGAAAAAGCTGCAGCAAACCCCCTGTGCCCATAATGTGTCTCCTTTGCATCTGCTGTGCCTCTGTCACCTGCTCTCCTGGGGAGCCTCCCATCAGCTGCTGCAGCCCCCAGCTTTGTGCTCCTGACAGCTTTGTCCTCTTCTTGGGGGGCCAGGCCTTCACAGATCAGTCTCTTGATGTCTCTCCTCTCAGCATTGCCAGAACAGCCCTGTCAGATCAGCCCTGTCACTGGGATGGGGACAGAGGAGTCCTTCACAGCCACAGAGCTCCTCTCACGTCCGAGATCTTACATCTTATCCAGGCCACTCTTTTATAGCTCCTGTCTTTCTTCTCCTCCGTGTTTGCCAGAGATGAATGCTGACTTTACAGGGTGACTTTCCACAGGTGCACTGAGGGCCCTCTGGTATTAATGAGTCATAGCACAAATATTTCCTTATTTTCCCTAAATTTTATCTCTGCAGTGCTTAACCACCTCGTGAGACCAAGGCATGACAGGGAGGTGTGAGACTAAAGGCAGAGGGAAACTGTGAAGTTTTTGTTAGAAGTCAAGAAGGTTGTCTGTGAAACTTGAATGGCAGGTTTTATTGGTCCTGGACACAGAAATATTAAAATAACTTAACTAAAGTTTCTCCTAAAAGTATCCTATTTTGATGTGGCCAAAGTAATCAGGATGAGCCAGGGATATAAACATTCCAAAGCACAGGACATGTAGAGAAAATGTGAAAGGAGGAAGATTAGTAAAGAACTTTTAAGCTCAGTGGTCAGGCTTTGGGAAGGAAAGATTTTTGGATTTAACCTCTTATCTTCAGTTTTTCTCTTCCACTGAGACTCAAGAGAGATAGGAGAACTAATTTCTTCTCTGTTTCCATTATGAGAACATTTTTCCAATGTAACCCTTGGAAAAGGTATCATCAATCACTGCTCTTTTAATCTGGGAGTTGTGACTTCCAAGAGTTTGATGAATAGGTCCAGAAGTTACTGTAGTTTGTGACCTTCCTTTCTGGACAGATGGAAGGAGAAATTCTGAATTTCTTATTCTTTATAGCTCTTTGACTTTGATTAGGAGTCACAATGTAGAAAAGATCTGGAAATACAACTTGGCTGGATATTGGCATGGAAGAGGAGGGAGTTTGGATGAAAACTGTAGCATTTGCCACCAAAATAAAAAAAAGAACTCCATAGGAGGATAAACTTTGGGTTTGTGTGTTTACTATCTGTCCTACAAAAAGAAATCTCTAGGATCTATTTGTGGTTTAGAAGTATTTGACAGAAAAGTTTTAAAACAATGATTTCAACCACTGTATATGGAACTTTGTACAAAATTCAGGTTGCCATCTGCAATAATTAATATATATTAATATAATAATGATTGTCATGATAACTATAATAAAAATTTGTATTTATTTAATATGATATTTTATTAACTGATGCTAAAAAGCAGTGAGTGAGGTGATAGACTGCCCAAATCCTGGAGAGCAAAGCCAGTGAGGTGCTGTACCAGAACCAACTGGAGCTGAAATGTCTGCACGTGGCAGTCAGTGCTCTGCTGTGGTTGAAGAGATGGTGATCGGACAAAGGCTGGATCCTGGAGGCCTTTTCCAACCCAGACAATTCTGTGACTTTTTGTGTAGCCCTGTGGAGCTGCTCCTTCTGCAGAAGGGACAACCAGGAGCACCAAGTTGGATGCTGTTTTAACATCAGAGGGTTTGAGAGCTATGGCTGAACAGCTGCTTGATTTTATGGGTAATCGGAGAAATTAGGAAGGGTAAAAATCTCCAGCATCCCAGGCTTCAGACTTGGTGTCTTTGATGGCAGGAGATGCCTCTGCCCTGCCATGGTGTGGAGTGTGAGTGGGCTCCCTCAGTAATTCCTGGGGCAGGAATCAATCATCCCGGCTAAATCGGGGCCTCTTTGATCACGGCAGCTCCTGTCCCGCATGGCTGGAGGAATAAAATCACCAGCCCTCCTGCTCCAAGAACAGCATGCATCCATAAATCAGCCTGGCAGACCATAAATTCATTTACCCAACAGAGACACGGTCAAAAGCAGCTCAATGGGGTTTTAAAGGCCTTTGTGCAGCGCTGGAAATAAACAACGGCCGGAGGAGGGGGAGGGAGGAGAAAGCGGCATCTTCATCCTCTGCTGATGGAGCTGGTGCTGCTCCCAGGCAGGGGGGCCTTTCTTGGCTCCAGGGAGTTTTGGGAGTCTGGGGCTGGATCTCCCAAAGCTCTTCACCAGCCTCTCACTCACTGCTAAAGCACAGATAGGGGCAGAGCGGGGACTTTAGGGTCTCTTGGCAAAAACCTTAAAATATCTGGAAGATTTCTGCTTGACATGGCTGATACCAACTGCCCTGCCTGTGCCTGCTGGTGCCCAGGAAATGAACTGACAGCTGAGCCCTGGTCAGCCTGGGGGCTTTGGGGTGTCCTCAGTGAGGGGAGTCTCAGGCTGAGCAGCAGAGACTCTCCCTGCCACATCTTTCCATCTGGATTTAGGCCATCAGACATCCAGACTCGAGTCTGAGCCCAATCTATAAAAAGTCATGTAAAGAGCCTACCTGTAGTCATGCAAATCACAGCAAATGAGACCTTTCAGGTGCATCAGAACAAACCTGTTCACAAACTGAGTTACCATGGCCGTTTCCTCTTCCCTGCTCTCTGATTTCACTTGGTTTGAGAAATAGATACATATATATTACATATATATATTTAAACAATATCACAGCAGCTGTGCCAATTGCCTCTAATAAAACATCCCTGCTGAAATAATGCAGTGTCTGAGAGATTGGGTGTAATATGGTTAAATGCTTTTACAATCCCCCATTAAAGTAAGTGGATAGAAATTCATAAAATATTGATGGCATTTGAAAAGTGTTCATTCACGGGGCCATCCAGAACACAGAGCAGGCCCGGAGCAGGCAGTGCTGAGGCAGATGTTGGTACCAGGAAGTTCCTCTTGCTTTGGAAGAGAGGACAGGCTTAGGTTAAATCTCTGCTGAAAAGTGAAGTGTTTGAGATCAAACCCTGCGCTGCAGTTTGTTTTAATCCAGTTACTAAACCAAGCAGGGCTCTGCTTTCCTGCTGAGTGTGACAGAAATAACAATCCCAAGCTGGCAAGGAGACTCCATTTCTGCTGCTGCACGAGCCTGGGGGCACTAATGAGACCTTGGAGTGGGAAAAGAGCTATGATTTAAACCTGAGTGATGAGAGAGGGGCCGGCTGCCTCTGAGTCAGCGCCGAGATGACCTGATCCTCTCTCCAAAGGCGTCTGGCTGCGTGGCTTCCTGTCTGTGGGGAAGCAGAGAGCAGAGCTGGCTGCAGCCCCCTCCACGGCACTCACAGCCCAGTCCCCTGGCTGCTGAAATCAGCTGGCACTCCTCCAAAAGCTGGGAGGTTAAAAGGAAAGGCAGGGGGGAAGCGTCTCTCTGGAGCTGTTTTCCACCTGAGCAAATGTCTGGCTCCTCGCGTGGAGTCCGTGCCTGCAGCCAGGGGCTGCTCCCAGAGATTCCTGGGGAGAGGCCAAAGGGCCTGGAAACCTGAGGGACTGTGAAAACCACTGCAGGATTAGAAGAGGTGGCTCTGAGAGGGACTAGGATGGACTGCCTGAGCAGAATGAAGTCAAGACCTGGTGTTAATCCAGCATCTTCAGGCTGAGAGCAGCTTTGAACTCTTTGGCAAAGGTGTGGAGGAGGTTCTGGCAGAAGTAATCTGCAGCTGCAGAGGAGAATCACCTCGGGAAGTGATGGGAGGGAGGAGATCTGTGGGTGAGGAGGGTGAGGAAGAGTTGGGAATGGCCAGGGCAGCACCTCTGTGTGGCTGTGTCTGAGGTGTCACAGCAGGAGGGACTGCTGTCCCTCACACAGAGAAGTGTCCCAGACTCATCTCTGCCACTGGCCCTTAGAGAAGTTCCTTTGGAGGGAGGAACGTGGGAGAATTTGGTGCCTGTGGATCCCAGGGAGTGTTACCTGGGGGTTGAATTCCTGCAGTAAATATCCCAGCTGTTTCCAGAAGGAGTTTGGGAAACATCCCAAGACAAAACATTCTCTGTCCTCCTGTGCCAGTCTGTTTTCAACAGTCATCATCCTGACACCTCCTGCAAGTGTTGGAAAGCTCCTGGCAGTTCCTGTTCATTAGAGATCCCAATTCCTGCTCACACCAGTTTTACCTCAGTGTCACTCAATTGACTGGAGAGCACAGGAGATGAGGACCTGGGTTCCTATTTCTCATTTTGCAAGAGCAGCTAAATTAACCCTGGGGTCAAAGCCAAATGCCAGCCTCTCTGAACTCCTCCAGGATTCAGTGGCTGTGCAGCAGCACTGCTGGAAAAGGACCCAAGCTTGCTTTAAACTAGCAGTACTTTGCTCAGAGTGGGCAAATTTATTCTACTTTTTTTCTTTTTTTAGTTCTCATCGACCTCCAAACTGCTGTTATCTAACTCCTTAAAGCTTGTTTCCCCTATATACAGACCTGCACTACAGACATGCTCCCAGCTCAATACTGTGGTTAGGACTTTACTCGCTGCAAACTGGGAATAATTTCACCCAGGATGAGTTTGCCCATGTTTCATTGGAAAAGCAGTCTTTCACTTCCCAGCCTGCACTCAGCCATGGTGAAGCTATTCTGGTTACACAATTAACTGTATCTCATCCCAGAAACTGCTGCACATCAGAATTGGATCTCTTACTGGTGAGTAAATTAGAGTAAACCAGAGCTTTGGGATCCATTAGGAAGAAAGTGTCAATCTAAGGTTATTTTTTGCTTAGGTTTGCTTTCAATTTTCTCCACCTTGTTTTATCCTTCAGAGTGGCAGCAGGTTGTGTATGTTTATGAAATGCACTAAATATTTCCTTATAAATATGTATTCATTTAGTTTGCTTTAATAAATACATATTTGCAAAGACATATTTATACACGCATTTATAAATATTGGGATAAATACATATCTATTTATACGGTAGTGTACAAACTAAATACAGCTATTAAAGGAATTAAATATAATTCAGAGCTTGCTATTTTCCAGCATATTGGCAGCTGATCTGTCTCTCTCCTCCTAGCTCTGAAATGTTACCCAGACTTGCCTGTGTGCTGACCCTCATCTGCTGCACTTCAGGGAGCTCCTCTCACGCTGTACTACAGCCTTTCTGTCTGGGAAGGAGCAGGGAAGTTGGGCTGCTGATTTATTGCTGATGAGGAGCAATAAATTTCCTTTAGGGGAAGCACAAGGATGTAGATCATAGATGTGGGAACTCTGGATCAATATTTTTTCCTTTTCCCTTGCATCGGGTGTAAGTAGCTGCCGATCCGCTCTCACCAGAGCAAGCAGAGTGAATCATCTCTCAGCGTTATCTTCTTCATGTCTCTGCTCCTACAGAGAGACAAGTCCAAGAAACCCGAAGATTTTATTTTTCCCCTAACCTTTACAGTGATTTTTTTCTTTAAGCCCAGTAAATTCTTAGCAGATCTGACCCGTTCTCTGTAAGGAAACCACCCCTGTGGCTTGTGTAGCTGCTTCTTCCACTTCCCGTGTGAAGGACAGCATTACAATCCCTCTGTCATCTCCTCTTCAAAGATGAAGATGAAAGAGCCCCTTCCCAGCAGCTGAAAGAGGTGCTCTAGTTAAAACCTCAGCCTGTGAACTCAGGAGGGATGGGAATCCCCTGCAGGCTTCCCCAAAAAGACACACTCCCCAAATGTCCTTGCTGAGGAATAGCAGTGCCCCAGGCTGAGCAATGGACTCTGCAATGACACATTATATTCATGGAATTCATACTGCTTAATTCAAGACTATTTTTCATTGCCTTTGTCTTTGGGATTACTCGACCACTAAGGGATTAGATGAGTGATAACAGAGATAGCAGAGAAAACATACCAGGAACCTTTCATTTAGGGCAGCTGTGATCATACTTTTTAGATCCTGAACATGTCCTGTCCAAGGATTTAAGGCCTCTTACCCTCACTCATTACCTGGTAAAGAAGATGTGCTGTGTCATAATCATCACAATCCTCTTGCTTGACTAAAATCACCTATTAAAACCACTCCTGAGCCTGGAATTAGAACCTGCAGCACAGACTCCTCCTGCTCCCTCTACCTCCTGATCTGCAGCCCATGTTCTCAGCTTGCCTGCAATAAATCAGGCACACTCAGGGAAATTTGCCCTGGCACTGGGGTAGATCTGCACATGTGGTGACCTGGCAGAGTCACCAGGGCAGATTTACCAGGCCAGGATGGGTCGTTCTGCTCTCTAAGATTAATGAACGATGCCTTTCAGGGCCAATACACACCCAGAAAATGTGGAATAGCCTCTCTTTTATTCCTCCCTCCCCTCCTTTTCTCACTTGCAGATGCTGGCTGCACAGCTGGTAAAACAGATAGGTCTTTCTAACCCTTTCATGCATGTTCAGTGAGTCCAGGTAGGTTCATAAATATGGTAATGGTTCCCAGAGCATGTCTGGACTGGAAATAAGAGATAACTGCAGGAACAGCTCCACTGCAGGAGGGACTAAATCCACACTCCAGGTCAAATTAACAACCTCCCACTCCCCCCATTAGCATGAGGAAAGCTCTTGTGCTCACCTGTTTGCTGATTACAGCCATGAAGCTGTAAGCAAGCAGCTCTTGTTTAGCTTATTATCAAAAAGCCCAAGCTCAAGAGAGAACACATTGATTTCTACAATGGGGGATCCTGCCTGCTACTTCAGTGCAGTTGTCCTGCTGAGAAAATTACAGATAAACTCTTCATTTATTGTCCCTTTAAGGGAGAGCGGAAGAAAAGAAGAAAAGGAAAAAAATAAGCCCCAAACTCAACAACTTCTGATAAGTGTTCATGAAAAGGTTACTTTTTACCAGTCTGCTTCCAAAGGCTGATTCCCTGGAGATAAAATCCTGGGGTCACTCCAGCAAGGGCTGGACATGGGCACCACTCATTTTGGTGTCCTGTCAGGTCAGTGGGACACCACCCCAAGGGGTTCTGGTGGCCACCATGTGGCTGCATCTGCCCAAAACCACATCCAGGGATTTCCAGGAGTCCCTGGAAAAATCACCCCCTTTCCTACCTCAGAGGATGACCAATAGTGTGTGATGGTTTAGCCAAAGGGAGAAGTAAAGAGGATCCCTGTGTATTCTGGGACAGGTTACGGCAGTTTAGAGAAGGGAGGAATAAAATAAAACCAGTGAGGGACTGGCAAGAGGAAGGAGATGGATCTCAACTTCAGCAGCCATGCCTTGAACAGATGTCTGAGATCCAACCTGGCCTTAAAAAATTAATGTTGCCCAGAGCCCAGAAGTAAAACAAAGCTGGGTTCTGCACTGGGCACGCTCTGCTCCTGGGCTGTGCTGGGATTTGGGCAAGACTGACACCAAAAACTGGGGAGAGGAGTCACTGACCCCCTTGCAGCTTCTGGAAGCACTGGAGCTTGTTAAGCAGTGATGATTTAGAGGGTGAGAGATGCCACACTGGGAGGGAAGAGGTGTTCAAACACTCCAGTGGAACAATAATCCAGTTCCCATGAGCTGCATCATGATGGGAGCCCCACGTTTTAAATGAATGGTTGTCATGGATTAACCAGTAGGTTCAAGATGAAGTCACCTCTCTCTCACATGACACTCAAATGTATTTTTAGTCTGCCTTTTCCTTTTTCTCTCTCATCTGGCCAGGTCCCTTCCTTTTTCAAGCATTCTTTGTTTTTTTCCCATTTTAAGAGAAGCTGAGCTCTTCAAGTGTTGTGCTGAAGGCATTTTGCTGTGCTTCAATATTCTTTACACTATAAGGTGACCAAAATATGTACATGGATCCTGTTCTGACAGCAGAGCAAAAGCTTCTGCATCTGTGCACCTGCCCAAAAATCCAGAGCTGCTCTTCTGGCTGGTCCAAGGACCTGGGGATTCCAGCTATTCAGAAGACTCATCTTTCCAAATTTGTGTATCCTGGCATGATACCTTCCAGGAATTGTGATTCTGTTGCTGTGGCAAAAGCACACAAGCAATGCTCTCTAGATCCTCCCTACACATGTATTTATCAAGGGGTGAAAAAAAAAAAGGATGGAAGAAATATAGCAGAAATTGAAAGAACTCATCATTTCCTGAGATTTTCCTCGATAATATGGATGTACAGTACAGACCTTCTGAAGCTTTTAGATTTATGTCCTAAGGTTGCAGAAGTAGCTGGAAGCCCTACTCCATTCAATATTGCTCTAACCTCCCCTTTGCTTTTGACAGTGATGGATTTTACCTTCTGCACTTAAAAAATCTTGCCCCAGACATGTTCTTCCTGAACAGCCAAGAGAAAAATCAGCTTTTCGTCCCCAGTTCTTGCTTTGGGGGACCCCAGCCCAGCCCCAGCCCCAGCTCCTCACCCTCATGCAGCTCTGGCCTAAGAAGGAGCAGGAAAGAATCAAGGAGAGAAGATGAATAAAATATTTAGGAAGAGGTGGTCCATGAGGAAGCTTGTGCCAGGTGTATGAATCAGAACCACGGTCCCAAGGCTCAAGGAGCATTTGGAGAATGATCTCAGGCACAGGGTGGGATAATTGAGGCTGTGCAGGGCCAGGAGCTGGGCTTTGATGACCCTCGTGGGTCACTCCCAGCTCAGGGTATTCGGTGAAATCTGGAAAAGCCAAGGACACTGCACTGCTTCCTCCAGGCTGCCTGGCAGGGGCAAAGAGGGAAGGGCCATAAAGGCTTGGCAGAGCAGCCAGTGATACCCCTGGCATCTCCCCAGATACCCCCAGCCCCAGCTGGTACCCCTGCCACCCCCTCAGGTGAGCTGGGGACCCCAGCCCTGGCTGATACCCCTGCCATTCCCCCTAGGTACCCCCAGCCTCAGCTGAATTCAGCCTTTCCTCTGCATTTCCCTCTCTGAGGGTGATTTTTATTCAGGTTCAGCTTCTTTCCACCCCGTACCTGCTGCAACTGTTTGCTTAATGCTGCACCTGAAGGGGAAGCATCAATTACTGACCCCACCTCCTGCAGCCCTGTACCTGCCCCAGCCCTCCAGCTGTGCCAGATGTTAATTAGGTGCCACCACAGCTGTGCCTGGGGCATGAGGAAGGACATCATCACTGTGGTTTAACCCCATCCACATTTCTCTTGATACATCTGTTTCCCTCTCTCACTTTTTTCCTTGTGCTCTTTCCTTTGACATCATAATTCTAGGGCTCCACTGGATCGGTTTTTAGAAGGTTTTTCTTCTCCTCTGCAGATACTTATTGCTTTGTCACAGCCTGTTTTACTGCAGAAATGTTTCTCCCACTTGTATCACATTTTTTTTTCACTTTCAAAAGATATAACTGCCAAAATGAAATCAAATTTGATGTAATTTCTATTTAAAAGACTTTGATTACAGGGGAAGGAGGAGGTTAAATGTCAATGAATGCATTGCTCCAGCTTTTATGAAAAGAATTTCAACTAATTGTTTCATATTATGCATAATTTTTCTATATAAAAATTATTAGCCCCCAGAATGCTCACAAATTTCTTTGACATACATGACAACGAGTAAGAAACAACAAAAAAATTACTTTTAGTTAAGAAATGGGATGTGAGGACACCATCAGTGGTCCCATGATTGTTCCCTGTTTCTGAGGCTGGACAGGATGAGGAAAAGGGCAAAATTCCCCCCAGAATTGGGCGGAACATCCTGGCTGGGGTAGAGGAGGCAGCAGTCCTGCCTGTGTCCCCTTAGAGCAGCTGAGGAGCCCCAGCCCCAGTTTGGATGATGTGACCCACACCAGTGGGAAGGTGGAAATTCAGATAATTTTCATGTTTGCAGCATCTCCCATCACCCACAGCCACCTCTGCTCTTGCCTGGGGACCTCACCACCACCTCTGCTCCCCTCCTGCCCCCCTGTGTGTTTGGAACACTTCTCCTCACTTGGCTTCCCCTCCACTGCCCCCACCTTTTGCTTTTGCTTCCCCCTTGCTCTGTTTCATGCTGGGTGTTGCACAAGCCTCCTTCTCTGCTCAGTTGGTAATATCAGTTCATGCTTCCTTGTGCTGCTCATCCACAGGGAAAAAACGTGGTGGAAATCATTAGCCCTGGAAACCACAAAGTTTGGCCTGCCAGGGTGTGTGCTGGGGAGGAAACAGCAATTTTTCTCTGCCCAGTGAAGAGCCACCTTGAAAAAAGGGTGAACCAACCCTCTGAGCTCCAGACTCTCTAATTCAAAATG